>JALMQS010000099.1:38325246-38424598 GCA_024734495.1 Forficula auricularia | reverse complement strand
TGTCATTCAGAAATTTCTGTAATATGTATGTTGTGATATGTTTTTTAACATGACAAAATATGTAATATTATTGATTTTATTTATTCAACACTCTGTAGATAATTTGTATAAGTGTCAAAACTAAGGGTATTTAGTGAATAAAAATGAAGAAAAGTTTCTTTCTTTCTTTTATTCTGCATACCGTTCAACATATCACCATATATTATGGAAATTTCCGGAAGTAAATATTTTTTTAATTTGAGACAAAGGGAAGTGAACTAAAAATCCAATCTAGAAAATAAATAATTGTTTTAGGCTGAATATGAAGGCAGTCTTCGAAAAGTTTCCAATTAATAAAATATTTATAATATGTATTCTTATTTATAAATTAAATAATCGACTGACCACTCTTATAAGAAAGGAGATCTGAACATATAGATTAGGCGAGTGGTTGATTTTGGTTTAATTACCTGATCATATATCTAGATCTTTTATATTTTTGTATTTACTATATATCAAACAGAAATCACACTTTGATTTATCCTTTATTTTTATTTTTATTTTTTTTTAAGGGCCTCCACATCTCCCCTTATAGCCCTCCGATCCTCCCACTCAGGATCCGGTTGAATGGCCTCAGGGTGTGGCCACAGCAGAACGGTGTGAAGCCTTAGTATGCTGCGACCAAGAATTAAATAATAATAATAACAAAAAAAGGGAATACTGCATGTCGTCCAAACAATAAAAATAAATAAATACACTGGGAAGAATAAATAAATAATCAAATAAATAAAACAAAAAATAAATAGTTAGAATATGTCACTGGGTTTGAAGAAATTATTGTTAAATTATTTAAAAATGAACCAAACAAATCTGTTATTCTCGGCAAAAAAATATTTTTAATTTAACATATTTTCTCTATGACCTACATAAATGTTCAAGTTGCCTGTCAACCGCTCCCCGTTGTGAAAGTTTAGAAATTATTTTTTTAGATTGATTAGATAATATTAAAAAACAACAACTATAATTAATGCGATAATTCTTTTAATTCATGAATTTTTTTTTTTAGAACAAGCATTTCAAGAAGGCGTTCTTCTGAAGATCAGATAACATCTAGAAAAAAACGGAGACGTATTAACAGTGACGACAATAAAACATCATCATCGTCATCATTAGTAAATAATAATTTAACATCCAATGAAGATGATGATGAAGACATAGAAGATATTGAAAATATTGATGATGATGATGATGGTGAGGATTCTGATGAAAAACATGAAAACAGACTGACAATATTAACACCAAATACTAGTATGGATCCAAACGGAGAACTTGATGAAGACTATGATACCTAAAAAGAATCCCAATTCATATCCCGTGAATAAAAAATATCAAAAAAATATTAATAATAAAATATTATGTTTTTATGTATTATAAGTATAATTTTTACATTAATGTCTCTTCTCATGTTTAAGTGTAATAATAAATAATTTATTTAATATTTTGGCATATCTATAGGGTGAGCCATCTGTTGTAAAGTTTTTGAAAGCAACTATTTAGTTGCTTTGAAGAAGTTCAAATGAAACACACGCTATTGAATGGGGCCCCGCGCATGGCCGACTTTTTAGTTGCCTCAACTAAATAATTAAAAAAATCTTTGTATTTTAATTTTTTCTCCTTGTGAAACACCACCAACTCCAACCTAATTTAATTTTAACAATGTTTCTCGATAAACCAACACCGCGTTTCCTAAATTTGATTAAATAGTTGCGTTCGGACCTATTCCGAGGATGAGTAAACTGTTGCCCCTAAAAATAGACCATGCAGGTTCCCACCTGTCCCCGCGCACTGTCAACTATTTAGTTGCTTGCCTGCCTTTGTTCAGAACGCATCTTCTGAAGTTTTGTTTTGTCTATAGTGCAGTCGTCGTAATGACGTATTTTGGTAGGTTATACGAGGTCCAAGGGCTACCAGTAGTTAATCAAAATTTTCTATACTCATTCTAAAATAATTAAAGAACTTATTTGGATGTTCTCTCAACCTATCAAACAGCTTATAAAATTTACCATCAAGAAGTCTAGAACTAACTATTGGATGGATCCAAAACTTTTTGTTCCTTTGCTTATTTTTTCGACTTCTTAGAATGAGCTCACAATCACAAGTAGGTTCCACGAAATCTATTGTAAGACTGAGCTGAGAGGCCACTATTTAGTCGGCAGTGCGCAGTGGCAACTCACGGGTGAGTAAACTGTTTAATTCCCGGTGATTAAAGTTTCTAGTGCGCGCCATTTATGTATGAAAAACAATATTTTTCAAATCCCCACCACGGCCTCTTTAAAGGCCATCATTAGAACATTAAAACTTTCTGCAAAAATAGCTGGTATATGGCCTCAAAAAAACAAAAGAAAACGTTCATTAAGTGTAATTAATTGACATTTGAAAATCCGCAACAGATGGCCCACCCTTTAGTTGTTTCGAGAGGCTCTGGAGTAGTCTAGGGCGGAATTTAAAGAGGTTTATCTTTTTGTAAAATATTTATTGGAGGTTCCTCTCTTGCAGACGTTTGGTCACCTTTATGTCCATTTAAACAGAGGCACCGAGATAGGCACAGCCTCGCCAAATATAACATTTTTTTCCTTACAATATAATAATTATTATTAAAGTTGGTACCGGGAAATAAGGACTATATTCTTATGCATTTAATTTTTATTTTATTGCCAACGTTTCATCAACTTTGTTGACTTCAGGTTTTAAAATTTTCAATCTGATTGATGAAAAGGTCAATGACTTGCCTTGCTATGTTTTTCACTAATTGTAACTAAGAGAGAATTGTAAAAATGACAAATATGCAAGGAAGATAACTATTTGAGCCCTGAAGAAGTCAACAAAGTTGATGAAACGTTGGCAATAAAATGAAAATTATTTGCATAAAAATATAGTCTTATTTCCCGATACCAACTTTAATAATTTAATCGATGGACATAACTAATCAAATTTATTATTATAAATATTTATATAAAATATATTTTAACAATTATTTAATGGAGGGGGGGATAAAATCCAACCCCGGGCCCCGGATAAAATCTCGGGAGGCCCAACATATAAAGATTATTTCTTTTTTTTTATTTAGGATTTAGACTAGTTGTGAATTAGTTTTATTTTCCAATAATGTCATTGAACAAATAACAGTGAAAAAACTATTTTATTATTTTAAAAGCAAACCTATAACTAATTGTTGTTGTTTGTTAACACAAAGGGAATGAAACGCCAGCAAATAAAGGAACCTAATAAAAAAATAAAATACCTTTGTATTTAACAAAACTTATTTCCCTTACCTCCTCTCCTTGTAATTAAAAATCAATATTTTATTTACTCTAATGCTTTATAGTTAGCAAATGCTTTAATGGAAGAAAGATAAATTTCTATTTAATTTCTATTGTTTGTAGAATTTGATATTTTCATGATGTATTATGTATTCAGTAAAATTTTTTTTTCTAAGAATTCCCTTGATTCTTCCGTGAAAATAAAAATTTGTCGATCAGGGATAAGGCAGGATAACAAATAACCCTGATGGCCAGGGCTGTCTTGGACCAAGTGGGGGCCCTTGGCACTTTAGTATATATATGGGGCCCCTTTAAGAAAAGTTTAATTAGAAAAAATATTAATTAAAAATCACAGGCTATTATAAATCGAAGCGATTGCACAAATATTAATAAAAAAATATATTTGTAAGAAAGCCTAACATCCTCTCCTGGAGCATAACAGAAATAAATTACATTACATTAAAAATCTGCTTACATAATTCAATTCAACCCAGAGAGTACAAAAACAATTTCATTTAACATTGAAAAAAATAAAAGGAAAAAATCATTGAAATTAATTGACAAAAGAAATCAAAATACAAATATATATATACATCACAAAATGATCTACGTGAACAAAATAAATTTTAAAATACAACAACTCAGCCTCACTCCACCCATCAACCAGCCCTCTGCTGACTCATTAATAGATCGAAATACCTTGCCTTAAAAGCGCCGAGAGACTTCGCCCCCCTCACACTTTCTGGAATTTTATTTACTTTCTTTTTTGTCCAATTACTTCAATATACAACACACTAACACTTTTTGCACATGTTGCCTGGTACTCTAAAAACACCTGAAATAAACTTGAAGTTGAGAATTTTTAACTAAAATAAATAAACAACATATCGTCGCTGATCTTACAAAACCTTTTAAGTCCTAAATGCAAAGTTTGCCAGAAAACAAGAAAAACCATTTTAAACACGAATACATATAAATACAATGCAATATTTATTATTTGTCCGTACCCAGGTACACAGTTTTTTTATAATGATTGATGGGTTGAGACAATGGGATCCCCAAAATGTGGATGCAATCAGGGCAGCTAGGGACGTTCTGGTGGGTGGATTGAGGAATGTTTACTGCCTGGAGGTACAATGGTTCGACTTATGCACCCTTATATGGGCATCTTGGACCCTGATAATAATTTTCTCCTCAACACGCATTTGCCCATCTTCAAAACGCGACCTATCCACCAACTAAGAACCACAAATGCTCGAGTTATAGATACTCCATTTATGTCAACTCCAACAGTTATAAATTGGACCCAAATGTGAACTGCACGCTATGCAATATGCAGGAAAGAAAGATTTAAAACATATTCTGGTAGATTGTACGATATTCACTGGTTCGCGCAGTAACTATTTGTATAAATATTTTCTTGCCTCTGAGGTGGTAAATGAAGATAACTTCGTGGAAATTATAATCAACATTTGTAATGAGGAACAAGCAAAAGACTTGTTTCACTTTGTGGTTGAGTGTCTCCCCATCCGGGCATTCATAGTTAATGAATAGATAAAATAAAAAATTTCAAATAAGATTTTTTTATTTTTTTTTGTTTTCCGTTTTATTTACTTTATGTTTTTTATAATGTTTTATTATTGTATTTTTATTTTTTATTCTTTTTTTTTCAAAATTGTAATAGCCAAAAACTGGGTTTAAACAATAAATTATCTATCTATCTAGCTATTATTTGTCCGTAGCGCGAAATTAAATTGGAATAGAATAATAAGGTTTCAATAGACAGACGCGCTGTGAAAAGTTGGTCGGTATAAACATATAATACGTATTTGACCAAAAATCGGACTTACGAGGTTTTGTAAGATCAGCGACGATGTATTTTTTGCCTTCTTTTGACTTTAACATACAGGGTATGGTCAAGTATGTAATCCTGCATGAAAAAATTGGGGTTTTTTGCTTCAATTTTTCGAAATATCTGAAAAACGGCTAAATCTATTTTACTAAAAAAAAATTAGTGAAACCATGGAGTTTTGCTCTACAAAAAAGTCTCTAACGAGTAAACATCGACAAAATTATATTTTACGAGATATTAATGATATTGTCAAAATGTCTGTTAGTACGAGTTACCAAATTTTGTGTACGCTCTAGCTCAAAAACTAGTGTGAATATCAAAATGAAATTTCTCAGGTAGATTTTTTTAATTGAGATTAAGAGTTAGTTATGGTTAAAATAAAAAATGACTTAAGAATTATTTATGATAAAAAGGGTTTTTATAAAATCAAGTCGATTTTTCTCTACTTAATGTGAAATATTACACAGGTCGACACCGAATTCAGCTTGTCCTAAGTATTATTTCATGATTTTCCTATTCAGTGTGCATCAAAATAAAGGAAAAGTATCTATATAGTAGTATATTCCATATAAAGTTTGCTTTTGTAGTGGATATAATAATAATAAAGGACGAAAAAGGCCATTTTGATCTATTTTATAGTCCCCTTAGATATTAAACAGCAATATTTGAAATCAAAATATTTTGTTGATGTACTAGAAAACAGCTTCCTCTTTGATTTTCAAATTATCACTTGTTTTTAGCTCAATTAGAACTCGAGTTACAACTAAAAAACTAAAATTACGTGATTATAAAGGACAATAAACATAGATCAAAACATATGGTCTTAGTTTTTTACTGATAACTCGGGTTCTAATTGAGCTACAAACAGGTGGTAATTTGAAAATCAAAGAGGAAGGTGTTTTCTATTACGTCGGCAAAATATTTTGATTGCAAATATTGCTGTTTAATATCTAATGCGACTCGAAAATAGCCTTTTTCATCATTTTGACCGATAATATCTCGAAACTCTGACCTGTTGTAAAAAAACGAGAAATTGCATGAAAATCAGCTTATGAAACTCTACTGGAATCCATTGTTAGGTTTACGGATACAAATTTTTGTCGACCTGTGATATAGATAGATTGTTTATGTTGGAATCGAAGAACCAGAGTCGAAAAGCTAGCCGGGAAAATAACAATTTTCAGGTTTCATAAATAAGTTAATTTTTGCTTAACGCTTCACTGTAAAAATAGTAAAAGCAGTTGTTCAACTTAAAAAAAATAAATTAATGAATAAAAATGAAACGAATAATAATTAAAAATTATTTATTTGTTTTTATGTATAAAGATTTTTTGCCGCATCCTATAAATTTTATATTATTTAATAAAATGGTTTGCTTGAAAATGTGTTTAGGTAATGATTTATGATTTTAAACAAGAAATGATTTGATATAATTCTCTTTTTTTTTGTAATTTAAAAAGTTAAACTTGTTTTTTTTTTTTGTTTTAAAGAATATACAAAAGTTTTTTTTGTGAATTTTTCTTAATTTATTCGGGATCAAAATATAAAACTGTCTTCTAATAATAATAATATATTATATTAAATAAAAATTTACTTCAAGAAATATTGTGTGTAAGTTTTTATTTATTTATTATAATTTTTTTTTTTATTATTATTATTATTTTATATTATAATACTACAGACGTTCTTTTTCTCCCATGCTTCTTCCACCTTGGGTGTGTGTATGTATGTATTTTGGAACCACCAGAAATATTAAAAATTACAGAGCTGAAAGCAAAAAGAAATAAGACACCTAGTATCTGAATAATAAAAAAAGTTAAAAATAAAATAAAAGAAAACAAAATGGCTTTACTTTCAAGAGCCATCTCTTTTCTTTCTCTTCGTTCATTTGAGCTATCTACAACAAAGTGGTTTAATTTTTTTTATGATTTAAGTAAGTAATGAATTAATGAATGACAAATTGCTTACTAAAAAGATTTGTTACATTTGTAATAGATTAATTATAATAAATTACATCACATTATTTTGAATCTTTTTTTCGGATTTATAATGTACTATATATTATATATATTTATAAAAAAAAATGAATAGAATTCTTTCAAAAACATTCAAATTTAACGTTTATTAAAATATAAAACGTTTCGAGTTAAATGATTTCTTTTATCATTGTATCAATTATGCATTATGAGCACAAGTGAATATATTGAAATTTCTCAATTAAAAAGGGATCAGATATAATATCTTATTCATTTTTAATTATTATTAAATTAGAAAAAAAACACGAACACAAAAAATACCAGCAGAGATTCGAACCAGGGAACTAATATTTCCGGGATAAACTCGAACCAACTAAATTTCAAGTTCCAAACCTCAACCAATTATTTCATTTTTACAATTTTCATTTATTAAGTGGTATTTATTTAAATATTAAACTATAATTAAATACAGTACCCTAACTAGGAAAATAATAATAATAATAATAATAATTACAGATATTATTATTATTTAAAGATAGTCTAGTCTATCTCAAAATCAATTTGTAATTTTGTTAAAAAATGTTATTTGTTAAAAATGTATATTTACTAGAGCTAAAATTTTCATAATTGATCGAAATAAATCTAGAAACGTTTTATGTTTTATTAAATGTTAAATTATGAGTGTTTTTAAAAGAATTCTATTTATTTTCCAATATTATACATTCAAAAACATTTTATTACTATATTTTTATATAAATAATATATAGTAAATTTATAAATCATTTATCTAATAAAATTAATAACTCATTACAGAGTTTTTTTTCATCTTTTTTTAGATATTATTATTACAGGTAATTAATTTGGAGTAGAGAGTGGCAGAGCGGACGTAGGAGGTTGTAAATAGGTGTAGGTAAAGGAGGTTGGGGATTACAATGTTTTTTTTTTGTCTTTTTGTTTTGTCTGTTGCTTTTTTTTACAAATGAAATGTTTGTTTGCACACGCGATTCACACTTATATCATTGGGCGAGCATTTTTTCTTTTGCATTTATACATATACATATTAATAAGAACGTTCAGATAACGCACAGTGTTTGTGGTGTGTGTCCTCAATTAATTTCATAACCGATGTAGAAATATATATAAATAATTATATATATATATATTTATATGTATGTATATATCTTTATGTCTGATTAATGTCAATAGGCCACTTAAAAAATATTACGACATTGACACAGTCGAAAATATTTATTTTGTTGGAAGAATTGAATATAAAGATTCAATTTTGTTTTTTCTTAATACATTTTCATTATTATTATGATTAATAATATTGTAACCAATCAGAAGATCAATAAGGTCAATAAAATAAATAAAAATATGACATATCGGAAGAGCGCCAAGAATAGGTAATATATCAATTCATGGCCGTAAGACCGGATAAAAAAGACCAATGAATTATTAAAATCAGAAATCTAGGAAATATATTTATCCTGGTTCTTATATCATATTAATACAAATAAAGGAGTTAATTGTACATATTTTAAAATATTTTTAATAAAAAATGAAAAGAAAGCTTTGAGCTATAGCTCAAACCTCCATCTCTTATGTTTGGCCAACAGTTGAATAAACCGAATGTTTTCTACATTTGATTCAATCGAGAATCTAATGTAGGGAATTTTTGTCAAATATTGAGTGAAAATAATATTTGAACTTATATATTTCTAACTTGAAATAATGATATTAAATAAATTTTTATAATTCTTCTCATTAATATATCAAAGAATAATTGATACGTCAACGAGAATTATTTCGACAGCGTTTATTTGAAAAAGATATTTTTATCGCGAGACTACTGCGGATTACGCTATTGGAGTCTGCGGAGTCTTCTCGGATAATTCTCGTTGACGTATCAATTATTATTTGATATATTAATGAGAAAAATTATAAAAATTTATTTAACAGTGGAATATTCCTAGCCTATTCGGTTAAGGCGTTTGTGGGCCAGTCACAACAGATGGAATCAATTCTAATTCGAGGCTTGTAGTTTTCGATGCATTTTTTTTATTTAGAATTTAACAAGTATTATTATTTGGAATAAAACAATGAATTTGATCGTTCATTTGATAATAGTTATAAGAAAGGATGTTTTTGTAAGAATTTTATCAAGATATAATAAATTTCATTTGCCATTTGGGCGAAAAATAAATATAAATGTTAAGTGTAACTTTTTGATTGCTTTGTTCTTTTTGTATTTTATTTTATTGAGATTTTGTACTTTTTTTATAGGCCTTGAAATTGTAAAATACAACGATAGCTGGCAAGTGGTGGATATTTAAATTTTTGCTTTTCAGACTATATAATACACTGAAGGCAAAAAAATCGACCCACCAATAAAAACTTTATTAAATAGTAAATCATTTTTAATTTTTTTATTAGGAACCATACATTATTGAAATTATTGCTTATTGCAAGTGTAATTGGCACTTGTAGTTGACTTAGCCCTTGATTAATTAGGCACATAATTTGAACTGCTTGAACTTCGGAAATATCCATTTTGTATATTTTATCTTTCCATCAATGATGCTTAATTCAAAATTATTCATTTTATTGATATTTCAAATGGTATTTGATCTTTTATTAAAACTTTCTTTAAATTAAAGTGATATTGAAAAAATAGGATAATTTGTAATTGTATCTTTTAATTTAATTTCACTTATTTTTTTTATAAAATTCAAAAATTATCAACAATATTTATTGAATATGTTAGTTTAAGAGTTAATGGAACAAATTATATGAATATTTGTAAAAATTTTAAAAATAATTTGCTATTTAATAGTTTTTATTATTGGGTCAATTTTTTTGCACCGTAGTGTATATCTCCAGATTTCCTTTCTTATAACTAAATTATTTGCATTAATAGATAAATATATTTTCGAATTTAAATTAAACGTTGAGTTTTTAAAATATATTTTCATAGAAAATGCAATTTGTATAACCAGTACATGCCAAGGTTATGTGATAAAACAACCCCTGCGCATTTTCTTGGCTCTTTTATTTCCGACCATATTTATTATCTATCCTTAAGAGTTTTTACAAAATATCACAATTATATTTACAATAGATCCAGATTGAGTGGCGCAGTCGTTTATTTGAGATAAAAATTGAAGAACAGAAACAAATCGAGAATATAATCAAATTTCACGTAATTCGAAACAACACAATTGAAATTTGTAGTAATTAGATATTTGTATAATCTTGCTGTTCCTCAGACTGATTACAATAATATTATAGAAATTTTTTAAATATATTGTTAGTCTGTGGCCGAAAACAAAAGATATAAACTAAAATACCTACTGAAGACAAAATAAAAAAATACTTATATAAAAAAAATTTCTTTTTTTTTTTTACTTAATTACGTTAACTTTTTGTATGTAATTGTAATTTTTTCTAGATGTTTACAAAAGTGATTGTATAATAATAATAATAATAACAGTAGTAGAGGTTGTAGTAGAAATAGTAGTCATTGTTTCTTTGATTCATCTGATAAAGATAGATAATTTATTCACTGTACAATTTTTATATAAGTCTCATTGCCAACAACTCATTAAAAAGATGTTCTATACAAAGATTCGAATCAAGCTAATTTTTTGTAGATTATTATATAAATAAAAATATAAACCATTAAAATCACTCATTATAAATAAAGAGTAATTTTAATAATAAATATATAAATATAAACATTATATTTATATAAATTATAAGTGAAATGAAATATATTTATTTGTAATGAGTGATTAAAACGACTTCTAATCTATAAATATATAATATCACAAAGGATAGCAGATTCTTAAGTTTATTAATTTGTAGATTATGTTTTGACCCATCAATTTTATTTAATGATACATTTTGGAATATCCTTATTATTCTTGATTTATTATTAAAACAAAAACAAAAAAATAAAATAATTTTTATAATTATTATATACAAATAAAAATTAATAAACCTAGCGATGATTTTCTAATCTTTCTTCTTGTTTTTTTTTTGTTTTTTTTAGTACATTGGTGTTATTCAAATATAAACAAGAAATTATATTATGAAAATACCAATTACTAAAAATTATATATAAATATATATAGGTGAAAAGAAATAATAGAAATAATGTTTCTAATAATAATAATCATAATGAGTGTTAACAAGATAAATGAATCATGAATATCATCATCAATAGATAGCTATATATATATATATATATATCAATATATAAATATATATATCAATATATATTTAAAAAAATATGTGTTGCTATAGAAAAGATTAAGCTGATGTTTTGGTATATTTTTTTTTTTTTGTTAAATTTTTCTGTATTTTTTTTTTAATTATTTTTATTTATTTTTATTGTAATGAATCATTTATCTACTCGAACATAATTGAATCATTTGAGATCAATTATTTAATTCAAAATTAAAAAGAAAAAAAAAAGAAATTAGATGAGAAAATCTTTTGTTTGTTCCTTTTAAATGAAAAATGAAAAATAATTAATTAAACCAAACTTGTTTATAATTTAGTACCTTAGAATCAATGCATATATATATATATATGAATAAATATATATATGTATATGCATTTGTATATTATTTTAATTTATATAAACGTTTTTATAAAGCATTTATTTAAACTAACTTGAGATTGGTCTTGAGGCGGTCAATGGTGTCCCATCCAATCGATAGAATTTTTTTTGTTTTTTTTAAAGGTGATGTGAATCAAATATATTTATATAATTTATTTATATTTGTATGTAGAGTAAAAAACCTGCATTTAGCGAATTGTAAAAAGCTTTGTGATTGTTTCTTTCTCTCTTTTAATTTTACCCCTTTCACATTTTTTTTTCATTTTTTTAATTTTCATTTTTTCTTATTATTTTTTAAATTTTATTTATAAAGGACTTATTTGTTTTGTTCTCAGAAAGAATTAACACTTATATTTGTTTTTGCTAAGCCTATGGAGTAGAGTATTTACAATGTTATCTGTACATATTCAAAGGTAAACACACTCACAAAGCATCTAACACCGCTTTTTAATCTGACCTATGATACACAGAACAACGATATATTAATATTTAATTGTATTTTTTTTTTAACTTTGCCTTAATTATTTTTCATTCAGATTTAATAGAAAAGTTAACAATATATATATATATATCTATATATATATGGATATATAGATAAATAGACCGATTGTAATTATATTACAGATCGTGTGGATTTTTGTATCTCTCTCTATAAATTAACAACAAAGCGTTTGTTTTTATTTTATTATTCTTATGTTTAAGTATTAAGTCCCATTGGTAGAAAAGTTACAAGGTGTGTGTATCGGCTTCGTGCTTTTCGTGTGAGCGAGGTTACCCTTCCTCCTGTATGGAGGGTTGCAAAGGGGGCCGGGGCGAAGCCCCCTCTGCCACTGGCAGTCACAGTTTGAGCTCGTTGGCGATCTTGGACGCAATATTTTTGAAGCCAATTGAAGTGCCGCTGATTCGTTTAAAGCGAACACCGTTAAGCGAGAGCCGCGGTAATTTACAGACTTCAATCTCCCATTGGACAAGTGAGTCGGTGTTGGGGTCACCATGCACGCAGAGTAACAGGAAACGCTCCCGTTGCTCGTAATCGCAATTGTTAGCATCAAGCACCTGAAAAAAATATATATATATGAGTATTAGAAAAATGTATAATAAATTAGAGGAAAAGTGAAACTTTTTCAGGACTCGGTCGGTACCCTTTTAGAAAATTTTAGTAATTTGACAATTTCTTGTCAGTGAACGATAGGAAGCTGAAACTTGGCTTAAAGTTGAAGGTTATTAATGGATACTTTCAGCTTATAAGCAACAAAAGTTCTAATCTAGGAGATCCAGCTTTAACAGCACCCTCAATTCTATAGAAGCGTCTTCGCTCTTTTTTATATAGATACTACCATGGCTTTTGTTCTGATGAGATTAAATGAATAATAAACTAAAGAAAGAAAATTTTGAAAAAATGTTCTTTACTTTATTTAAAATGTTTCAGCAAGAACCCACATCATTCTCCCTTAACAAAATTAAATCAATAATATCAAATAAACCCTCATTTGTGAGAAACATTTTTTTCCAATATTATAACCGAACAAATGTATTCGCCAACTTACTTACTTACTTATTCGCCAACTGGTTTATCCCTATGATTTATAAAGACTAGAACTCGTTTCCTGTATTTGTCTTTACGGGACATATAACCTTAAGTCTTTTAAGTTTTGCATCTACAGATACTTAACACTAAAACAATCTCTGAAATTTCCTTCTATTCTGTCTTCTTCTTTTACGATGGAGGGTTTACTTTGAATTAGAACTAGAGGGGCTGTACATTCTTAGTGCAACATGTTCTTGGATCAATATCATTAAAAATAAACAAATAATATATATACAAAGTTTAATATTAGTTTAAAATGTTTTATATAATAGTATTGAATTACAAATGAGGAAGATATTGATATAATTAGAGAAAAAATAACAGTCTGGATGAATCTGAGGACGTTGAGACAGAGAGGATTGCTTAGGAATATTGTAAAAGGTGAGTTAGGAGAGAAAAAGGAAGGGAAAAACCTACATTACAATATTTTCTTCAGAAAATGATGTGAACTTTTAGAGAAGGAAAAGAGTTGGCGATGGAATAGTCGCATAAAGGATGGTGATTGGGTCAAACCAGTCTTAAGACTATATTATACTCTAAGATGATCGTGATGTTTAATCTCTATAGGATTTATGGATGCAGAGCAAACGATTGGTTTTGAAATAGAGGTTCTTTAGATTGTGTAAGTTATTGTTTATTATTAGAGTCCAATGTGCCCAGTTTCCCCTAACCCTTATAAAATAAAATTTTACAATCAATAAATATACTAAGTAGAAATATTTAATTCGATCATTTTATAATATAATTTCGGAATATTTATTACCTTTCGAATTTCGGCCATAATTTCGTTGGGGTCTCGAGATGACGTTGTCTTCATGCTCCAAGTGAATCGAAGCGAACGAGGCTTCACTTGGTCATCGTTGACTGTGGTGCTAAAAAATCAATTTTCAATGCACTTTAATTAACATCCACATATTTGGCCAAGCAATGTATTATATTATAGTTTAATTTTGATTCATTTAAATTAAGTTTTTAATAGGTAAGAAAAAAAGAAAAGCAAATGATTAAATATTTGCAAAAACAGATTTGAAACACAAAAATGGGGTTTAGAAAATAAAAATAAATTTAAAAAAGAAAAAAATATTAAAAGTAAAAAATATTTTTTTTAAACTTTTATTATATTAATTATTATTTTAAATTTAAATTTATAATTTGAAAATTTAATAGAAATGTATTTCAACTGTTTTCTAGGGTGAATAAAAGGGTGGGGTATAAATAATATTAAAATTTCGAGCTTATTTTTATTGATACTGGAAGATATAAAATTGTATAGAGTTTAAATGTCATGTGGATAACACCTTAATCGCCGGTCACTCGCGGAACCCTTTGATTCGCCGTAATAGGAGGTTCGGTCTGGAATGCTCTGTATGTCTTACTGTGCCTTCGAGGAGCCGGTATTTGTGAGACGACGAATAATTAATAGACGAACAATGTGATTTTTATAAAATAATGATCATGAGATCACCCATGATGTTCCAAACATTGTCCTAATCTAGCTGGATAAGAATACATTACGCGATATTCTGTAGGATCTTGTAGAGACTCGAATGCACTGTCTCAGTTGAAAAATAGCCATTAAAAAAAGTTTGGCGCTGTTAAATCAGGTGACCGTTAATGAAAACTGGAAAATTTCTTGATGTCATTTCTTTGAGCTTTGGTTTCAGTAATAGCTGATTGTACTGAACATACTAGATACATCCACTTCTATTTAGAAAGGAATAATGTTTGAAATATGGTGAACTTAAGCATTATTTTTACAAATACGAGGATAAGTAAAAAATTACTTACACTTTTCGTTCTACAACTTTATTAAACTAAGATAGGTGTACAACAGATACATTATTTTTCGATATAGTCTTCACCTTTAGCAATGCACTTGGTCCAGCGAGCCACAAGCTTCCGGATGCCTTCCACTTTTGCACCGCATCCCGAAAGTCCATGACTGAGGCAAATCGACGACCTCTCAAAGCTTCCTTGAGCGGTCTAAAGAGATGAAAGTCTGAGGGAGCGAGATCTGGGCTGTAGGGAGGGTGTTCCAGGGTCGCAAAGCGTCTCAAAGTTGACGGTCATCCAGCTCCCTCTTTTTGTGTTACGCTCGTTTGGGCACTTTTAAACATTTCGATACATAAAAAAACGTTTTTACGAGATAAAGCACTTTCCCCGTATCGTGACAAAAGTCTCCGGTGAATTTCAGCACATTTCACACCCTCAGACCACTCCTCGTTGCTCCGCTTTGGTACAATCTGATAGTGAAGCTGACATGCTTATGCTGTTGTAGCCAAGGGCGGATCCAGGGGGGCGGCGGAGAGGGCGACCCCCCCCCCCATAGAGGCCCGTGCCTGGCAAATTTTTTTTCAAAAAATTTTAAAATTGAAAATAAAGTTCTATATATATGTGTGTGTGTGGGGCGGCGTCTCTGCCCCCCCCCCCCCCCCCCGCTTGGACAATTCGATCGCGACACACTTTTCGAGATAAAAAGTATATCTTATATCGGGCACCTTATATACATTCTCCCCCCCCCACATAAAAAAATTCCTGGATCCGCCCTTGGTTGTAGCTAGACGACAACTGACACGATCGTGATTAAATTCCGCACATGTGACCACAGACGCGCCAACTCAACGCATGCGCATGCGGCCGCCTCCTATCTTAGTTTAATAAAGTTGTAGAACGAAAAGTGTAGGTAATTTTTGACTTATCCTCGTATATAACATGTAAACTGCATACAATTATGTTTCAGTATCATTAAAAACTATTTTTGAGCATGGGTAAGTTTTATTATTATTTTAAAAACACTCAGGTGTATATGTCTCACCCTATATTTTAATGGCTTAAATTAAATGATTAAAAAATATATAGAATAAAAAACAAACATACCTAACTACATGTTTAGGGACCGGGTCCATAGGTCTGAAATTAGAAAAAACGAAAACAAATCTAAACAAGAGAAAAACAAACAAATGCCACAGATAGAGCAATAAACATAAGAGAGGAGATTGGATGAGTTTTATATTCTATGGCTTAGTTTACACCATCGACTTAGTACGCACATCAAATCATTAGTTCATGTTAACGATAGCATATTGATTTGGTACGAAACGTTCGAAGAAGGCGTATCGTAGCAAAACAGCACGCGTATCAACCATTCAAAAATTTGCTGTAAATGCATGTTGTTTTAAATAAATCAACATTCTTAAAATATTCAAACTAACAAGTATAGATTATATTTATATTTAGAGAAATATTCTTTACTAGCTGAATTTTATTCGTATTTAGAATTACAAAATGCACTCGATGTAAGCATCAATAGCGTCTGCTGTAAAAAAGAGCCTATTAAATTTGGTGCGCACTACTTCAGTACGTGTACTCTCGGTATAAACTAAGCCTATGATGCAGATGCTAAGTTCAGAGATAAGTAATAAGAAAATAAAAAAAAAGGGATTAGCGTCGAGCCAACGGATTGGAGTCACAGACCATGAGAGGACAAAATGATAAAAATGGAAACATTTATATTTATACACTAAATGACGGAAAAAATAAACAAAAAACATATGTAATATGTACACATTAAAACGGATCTTTTTATTAATTTTTTTTATTTATTTTATAATTTTAATGATCCAGAAAATTTTAATTATATTTAAAGAAATCAAATTGGCACTATGAATATAAAATTTATTAAGTGAATTTATTTAATATATATGGATTATTGTAATCAATGAATGTCTATAATATATTAAAAAAATTAGGCTTGTCGTAGAATATATGTCTGTTTAAATTAAATTAAAAGTCCATTTTTAGATTAGTTTATACGCGATTTTTTTTTATACTATTTTAACAATTTTTTTTTAATCCTTTTTATTATTAAGGCACTTTTGTTTTTCTATGCTTACAAATCAACAATTTATAATAACATATTTAAAATAATAAAGTTAAAAAAAATAAAAACAATAATAATACTAATAAAATTAATAATAATATCGTGTCTAACTAATTTTAAAAAGTCGAAATAATATATATTTCTGAAAATCAGTACTAGAAAAAATTGATATAAATATTATCCTTTACAAATTTGTTCACATTCTAAATCCTGAATTATTCTAAGCAAGCCCAGGTAACACACAATATCCTCAGAATATTCTAAAGAAGATTTTAAATGTCCTTAGAATATGCTTAGAATATTCTTAGGATATTGTGGTTACCTGGGAGTGTGGCTGCAAGTTTTAAATAGTAGAGTTCATGCAAGTTTCAGACTAGAAGTAGTTTCCTAGTCAAATCAAAAAGCCTCTCTAGTAATCAGCAAAAAATCTTTAATTTTTTTAGAAACTTTTGAAAATACAAAATATAAAATACTAGGTAGGTTTCGCATAAATACTACTGTGAATACTTTATGTGAAACCTACCTAGTATTTGATATTTTAAATCTTCAAAAGTTTCTAAAAATTTTTTCAAAAACTTTCTTTATATAAAATGTTTCACCAAGAACCTACACCATTCTCCCTTAACAAAATCAAACATATTGATATTACCTACTTTTAAATAACAAAGAAAAAATAAGTAAAATATATGTTTAAATGATATTTAAAATCTAATTTTTAAATTAGTTTATAATCGACTTTTTATACTACTTTAACAATTATTTATTATATCGTCGCCTTAGAGAATAAACCTGCTAACTCACAATAAGGACATTTTACAGGGCAGAGAAAAAACAAACAAAATTTAATATTGTTATTATGGAAAGAAAGTATTTTTCACATTTTTTTCTACAACTTACGATCATAATTTTAAGTAGCAGTTTTACTTGGACGATGCTGCATTTCTTTTTCTTTCGAAAAGTATTAATATGTCATATATGATGAAAAATGGAGTTAGCAGGTTTACACTCTAAGCCGACGATATTTGTTTCTGTGTATTAATAATGTTTTTGACTAGTAAACAATGATAATTTGATAAGTTATTGTTCAAAAACAAGACTTGCATGAAAACTTTAGCAGGATCTATTATTAGATATTTGAGTGAAAACGTGCAAGAAACTTGCAAAGTTTAATTTAAACTTAACCTAAGCTCATTAAAGATAGTTAACTAGAGCTAGAAACTATGCATTTTTTTGTCAACTAAAAGATGCTAAGCGGAAGAATGTGTAAATTTTGCAAACGATAATATTAATATAATTTAAAAAACGTTAAGTTAAAATTCAAGCAATCACAGCACGTAGAGTGTTTATGAAATCAAAATTAATATTTACGGATTAATTTTTTTTACTTTAAGATAAAATAAAAAGTTCTTTATAAACACTCTATTTTTCAAATTAAAGGTTGCTTTGTTCGTGTTTCGAAAAAAAAAAATAATAATAATAAAATTAAAACAAGCTAAAAAAATACTTGTACTATTCATACATTTCAAAATTATATATTATTTATATATAATAAAAATGTATAATACTAAATATTAGGCGAACCTAAAACAACCTTACTTTGGTATTATTTATTTAATTTATTTTTCAAAATTATGTTTAAAATAAAATAATACAAGTGAAACAACAAAATTTGAAAAAAAAATCATCCCATATTAAAATTATGTGAAAATTAAAAAAAAAATAATAAAATAATAATAATTTTTAAATACAGTATATAAATTATATACAAATTGTTTTTAAATAATTATAATGAGAAATTGTCCCAAAATTATAATAAAATAAAAAGTCATCAACATAAGCGATGTATAACAAATACATGCATGTGATTTATTTATATTTTTTTTATTATTTATTCTTGAGGTGAGTGTGTCGAAAATTTTGAGCGGTCAAGCCATTTGCCCTTTTAAGATTCGCCACTGGGTCTCTGACTGTGAGTGGGTGGATTGTGTGTGCCAATTAACAACGCGAAGAAGAGGGTCGACCGCCTTCTCGAAGCTGCTTAGCGAATTACGTCCTGAGGGTGCAACCAGAGAAAATGCACTTTACAACACAGACCTTTTAGGATATACAATCTATTAACTAAATCAATTCAAATAGAAAGGAAAGTATGAGAGATTCAAAATATAAAAAAATAAAATAAAAAAAAAAAAAAAAATTCAGAACAAAAATTATTTTAACCAACTGAAATATGATAAATAAATATTTAGAGGTATGCTTGTAAATAATCGAATAGGAAAGTAAATATGATCTTAGTTTTTCAATATTTTTTTTATGTGAAAAAAGGTAGAATAACTTACCAGAACTTAAAAAAGAGTTAAGATTTGATTTACAGGTAGGTCTCATTTTACAAATTTCACCGTAATGATAGTAGAATAGGACAAGGATATTATATAGAACTGAATTGCAGAGTTGAGTTTAAAATAAGCATAGTGGCTGCCATTTTTAAAAATGGCAAACTCATTAGAAGTATATGGAAAGATAAACATATTTTCTAGTTATTTAATCCATTTAACAAAAAAAACAACTTAATTAATTAAAATAAAATAATCGAAAAGTATTAAAATTGTTTTATTACAAAAAATAATTTGGTACTAGATGAATATTTATATTTTAATAAAATATGTTGTTGTTTTTCTATGAAATGGATTAAATAACTAGAATAATGTTTTATCTTCCCTAACTTTTAAGGAGTTAGGTGTTGGTTCTAGGTGAAACATTTTAATATAATAATAAAACTTGAGCAAGATGCGAGGTAGGTTTCACAAAAAAAGAAATAAAACAAAATTGAGTCTTGAATTCGATTCATTTCGGGGGTGGGCCCATCCATCATCAGGAATCAGAGAAAACGTTTTCTTGATGGTTTTCTTGATTTGGTGGGCTCATCCCCGAAATATATCGAATTCAAAACTCAATTTTGTTTTATTTCGCATCTTGCTGAAGTTTTATTATTATATTTTATCTTCCTCTTTACTTCGATAGTTTGTCACTTTCAAAAATGGTAGCTTTCGAAATTTCAGTTTTATTTTAAGAAAGAATAAATAGCGCCAGCAACCCAGTTCTATTTAGTTCTAAAATCCTTGTACATTACAAATTCATAATTTATGAAAGTAGGGTGACAATGAGGTACCTGTACTCTTTTTAACATATACCTAGTAAACATTTTTGAAAACCGTTTGATAATAATCTATACATTTCTTATTCTAACACAGAATTGCTTTGAAATTTGCAAATTTTGTGTTTGATAGTTTTAAAGAAAATAAATTTTCATTAACATGATATGTTTCTATTTATTATCTGGAAACATTATCAAATGAATAAAATACTAAACATTCGAAGAGATGAATGCAATACTTCAACTTACATATTATATTGTAAGTGAAAGTAAAAAAGAACTAAGACGTTTAAAGCTAGATTAAATAAAATTGAACCATAAAATTATTTAGACAATTATGTACTATAATATATAGGTATCTATAGAATTATAGCTTGAACTATATTTCTTTTAAATTCGCGAAAATTTGAATTAATATGCCAGAATGTTTTGATTTAAAAAAATTAAAATTGAATTATGTTAGATATAAAATATAATTTTATTAAAATTATTTACAAGCAAATTCATTTATAGGAAATAAAAAGAGAGGAGAGAATCAATTTTAGGGGAATGAAAGTGGAATCTTTCTTGTATATCCTAAAAAGTCTATAGAAAGTTTCCTCAGGACTAAACTATTTTTCTTTATTTACTTATTTAACTAAAATTTCCTTATTTTTCTAAATAGAAAATAGATAGTGCGTTTGGGTCTGTCTGTGCTTTTGGTTTTGCTTTGTTTTACCGTTGGCTGAACGCGATGCCCTTGACTCTGTCGGTGCAATTTTTAGAAACAAGCAGGGCAGAAGAAAACTTTTCAAAGTTTTTTTTTTTTTTTTTTTTATTATTTTATTATTATAATATATTTTAATAATGCTTTCAGTATTATATAAAAAAAAAAAAATTAAAAGAAAATTAAAAAAATAGAAATTAGATTAATTTAAAAATTTAATTATGAAGAAATTGCTTTGTGGCATTATTATATTATAAATATATATTATATTTATATAAAAAGCATAAAAGGATTCAAGAAAGGAAATAAATTATAATATCTTATATCTAATGTAATTCATTAAAAATGTTAAATTGTAATTTTGAAAAAAAAAATTTTGAATAATTTTGAAAATTGCGATTATCTATTATCTCATCTTTAAAAGAGTAATAATAATCAATATAATAATTTTAATTATATTAAATAAATTTGTTCTTTTATTAAACGTTAAATATAATGAGTAGAAAAAAATTAACAAAAATAAAATAAAAATATATTTAAAAAAATACTATTTTTATACTAATAAGGAAAAAAAGTATTGAAAATAAAGCATAAATTTTTTTAATTTTTTTTTTAAATAATTTATCAATTTGGAAAAATTATTATTAGAAATAGGCGTTGGTAAGCAAAAAAGAAAATTAATTAGAGTATTAGATGAAAAAAGCGATTAAATAATAATTTAATTTAAAAATAAAGTAATAATGGAAATTCTTAAATACATTTTCTAAAATCCATCTTTTTAATTGTCCTACATAATTATTGAAATCAACTTGGCTGCCTTATTTTTCATCAATAGCTCATATTAAGTGATTTTATATATTGCTCACCTTTCTCTAGCTTAGGCTTTAAATTAAGCAACTAAGAGGAGGGAAGAACAAAGTGAGCAAAAACGGCGAAAACAAATTTCCTTGAATTCTAAGCTCATCGCTATCTATTATACCATATAGTACGGTGTTATAAATGAGGGGAGTGTGGAATTCAAGCCAGTTTGTTTTAGGCGCTTTGCTCTTTCTACTCATGTTTTCAGCCGAAAAATGATAAAGAGCAGTCATTAGAGACTTTTTGATTGTAAATTGTGGCCTGAAGGCATGAGAAATACTTATTTAGGAGGAATCCTCCTTCTACGTCTGAGTAACGCTATCAAAACGGACGGACCTATCTGATTTCTAAATATAATAATGATGGATGTAATGAATAAAATTTATATAATTTTTTTTTATTATTTCTTCTCTTCATACAGCAGATAAAAAAAAACATCGTGCATATATGTGAAGATATTACCTAATTTTCTCTTTGAATTAAGCCGAATTAAAAATAAAAATAATAATTTTATTTTATTTATTTTTTTAGGAAGACGGACTGGTAAGCGAAATAAGTAGGTTATAATGAAAGGCAGTCCATAAATTATTTAAATTTTTATTCAAATTCCGACGTTTCGGAGACCTTTTCTCTCCTTCTTCAGGGTATTGAATAGTTATTGATGGATGAGTACAACTCGGCTCCCATTTGTCTCTCTTTTCAGTGATAACAACAATATTACAATACTTTTCTCCATTATATCATAAGTGACTAAGTACACCCGTGCCTGGCAGGTATTCATTGCGCGCCGCACGCAGGCGTTCAAATAGCCAGGGATTTTTTTGTTTTTTATGAGATTAAAATATGAAATTTGTAAAAAAAATTATTTTAAATCATTTATAGTTTTTATTTTTACAAATTTCATATTTTAATCTCATAAAAAACAAAAAAATCCCTGGCTAATTGAACGTCTGAGTGCGGCGCACGCAATGAACACCCGCCAGGCACGGGCCTGTACTTAGTCAAAACTTATGATATAATGGTGAAAAGTATTGTAATATTATTCTCATCACTAAAAAGAGAGACAAATGGGAGCCGAGTTACACTCATCCATCAATAACCATTCAATACCCTGAAGAAGGAGAGAAAAGGTCTCCGAAACGTCGGAATTTGAATAAATATTTAAATAATTTATGGACTGCCTTTCAGTATAAGCAACTTATAAATAATAATACTTTAAAGATATTTCATTTATTTAATTAACTAAATTTTAGCTAATATCCCAAAAGCAATAAATTTTGAGAAAGAGTTTTTTTTATTAATACCTATTTTTAATAATAATAATAATTTATTAAAATTTATTTTTGAAGAGAAAAACGAATTGATTATTTCCAGTTGGTGAAATTAATATTATTAATGATATTAGGGAAGAAGAAAAATGAATTGGTCGTCTTACCGTTTGCTGAATTTGCTTGACAGTTTACTGAAGAAACTAGTTCGTCCTCCATGACCTGTAATGGCGGAGGTATCTTGGGATTGAAGTGGCGATGAGGGGCCATAAGCACTTGCACCTGTGTGATTACGCTGTCGATTTTGGCCGGAGTGGAACGTTGATCGGGAAGGTACATTACGGGGAAAAGGTTGTCGATTAGAAACCGCAGGGGATACAGGTGGACCTCGACCGCTGCCTGGAACAGCACCAGTTCCAGTGCCTGCTATTCCACCTCCAGTCCCGCTGCCTACCACGCTGTAAAAACAAAAACAAAAATCATGTTTAATGTTAAAATGTCATATAAAAAATAAGAATAAGATCCGCTCTTTAAAAATGTTTGTTTTTGATCATTGAACTAATGAATTTATAACAATGTAGACATTCAAAATCCTGTCCGCACAAGTTATTAAAACAGATTAGGTCTGCAAGCTGTACAGATAAAGTGTGTGTAGTGCAAGAATGTTATATAGAAATAGATAGCTGACTGTCTATTGGTTCTTGAAACAAAAGTTGAGTATGCGGTCATTTTGAAACAAGTTTTTAAAGTGGCAAACTTGTATCATAATTATATGAGAAATAGTAAATAATAATTTTGACTTTTCTCAAAATGGTTGCCCGGAACTTTACTTTCACATGCATTTTGTCAACATACATAAATCATTTATAATTATATGGGGAAATGAATATTTTATTAGTAATTAAATAAATTAAAAAAATAGAAAACTACATATCTTCCCTCACTGACATTTTTCAAAATGGCTGACTGGTTAGAATGTGATACACGTGCACAGTCATTTTGAAAAATTTCAAAGTTAATGATAAAATATTTTTCTAGTTATTTAATAGATTAAATAATTAGTATGCTGTTTCTAAAAATGCTTCGCCATGCTCATCATTAGGGTTTGGATTTTGCATTTAATGCATGTTTTTCCTTGATTGCTATCCTTCTAATTTTTTGTATCTGGGCGTTTTAGGGTATCAAGACTCACCCAACGAAATCTTATTTTGTATATAAATTCATATTTTGAGGTTTAAGTGCATATTTTGCGATTTAAACTAAATTTTGCATATTTGTGTGATTTTTGTCCCCCGTTTGTTGGCAAATCAGAAAAATTGAAGAAAATTTTAGAGACTGAGATGGTAGGCCACAGATTTCAAACCTTTTTTTGACCCCCAACCCCCCACCCCCTCTCACTGTGAAACAAATCGAGAAAATTTAAGGAAATAATTTAAATACGTATTTTAAATCAAGCAGTTGTTCTATTATGATAAAAAAATATAAAAACCCGAATTTATTTCGTTAACATTAATTTTAAACTGTTTTTCTTGGAAATGAAAATGCCAAAAAATAATTCCTCTAAAAGTGCTAGGTTTCGTAAGTGGGTTATCCATTTATTGACTATTTCTTCTTTTACCCGTTTCTTGAGTCGGTTTAAAACTATCAAGCACTAGATATTATGGGTTTATAATGCATATTTTAAGTGCATATTTCCTTTTAAAATGCATATTTTTAGTGCATATTTCGGCCTTTTTAGATGTATATTTTGCTGTTTTTAGTGGATATCGATCCGAACCCTACTCATCATGTTTCAAACTGGTAAGCTATCCGGTTCTATATAGCATCCAAGATGCCGTGTAAAATGAGTTTTTTTATATATTAAGCAATTATTTTATATTTTTAATGGTTGGTTCTGCAATTTAGATCTATTTCAATAAAAAAAAAAAAAATTTAGATCTATTGGTCTATGAAATCAGAAATTAATTTGAAATATTAATTAATATAATTTGATTTAAAAGTAGGCTAAGAAAGAAGACTTTTAGTAAATGATGAGAGCGGATCATTTAATTAAAAAGAGTATGTTTTTTTAGTTAAAATGATATTAGAGCGAAGCTAAATAAGAGAAATAGATTATATATGGTATACAATAATATAAACATGCAACATTACATGCATTAGTAAAGCTTTTTACATGCAGTTGTAACAAACAATTCATGCAAATTTATTTATATTCTAGTTCTTAAAGGGATTTATTTATTTTTGAGGGATGTTTAGAATTTTATATTCTAGTGGTGAATTATTTAAATCATTAATATTTATTATAATACTATACGATATATTAAATATTTTTTAATGCCAACTGATCATTTTTTATATTTAAATGTTAAAAAGAGTTTTTTTTAGATTTAATTGTTAAGATTGTAGAATTTAAGATTAAGAAATATTATTTTATATAGGTATAATTTTATTATCTTATAAATTATTGATTTTTTTGAAGATGAACTTAATAGAAGTTCAACACGAAATGCTATTTATTTTAGGGAAATGGATGACACCAAATGACACGACGACCAACATTTATTTGTATAGGAGAACAATGAAGGGAATAAAGGGAGATGTAGTTTAAAACAAAAATCTTAAAATATTTTCAAGAAAAAACAAAATAATATAGAAAAATTCACATAACATATATAAAGGTTTTAAACATAAAATGAACTTGAATAGGGTATGATATATTGGTAGATTGGTACATAGAGAAGATAGATCAAGAACACGGGTGTACGGCATTTAAGATAACGAATCCTAGGGCGGGAGTTCACTATCGTGTTAGTGATATCAATTTGATAACAATTACTGAATCAATAAATACAATAACTAGGTACTTCAAATTCAAGAGGTTCTGTAAGGATTAATTGTAGTTACGGAGCTACTACGGTTAAGGGGCGTTTCCGAGAGCACCAACTGTAGTAAACCTAAATGTTATGACAACATTTTTAATGTATTATTGAAGATATATATGTGTAATTCGAAGTATCTTATAAAGAACTGGATAGGTGACCCTCGACAAAAAAAGTGAAGTATATTGGTCGCTATCTTAAATATGTTTCCTAAACTGTGTTTGTTAACAAGTATATAATATAAGTTTGCCTTTTTTTAAATATGGCAGCCCCATTTAAGACAGCTACCCAGTTCTAAATAGCATGCTTGGAATATTAGCATATTTAATTTTTAAGTAAAAGATTTCCTTTCTATTTTCTTATGGTCAATTCCAAGTTGAAATAATATCAATCTGCACAATTAAATAAATAATAAGTAAAATGATTTGATAGCCAGTTATTATTATTTTTTTATTTAATAAATGGTGTTGGAATTTTATTAAAATCATCTAATGTCCAAAGCTACAATGCCCAAATATATCAAAAAAACAAAAAATAATTTTATATCAATAGAGAGAAGAATGAAGAATTTTTTTCCTATTATCCAATAATTGTATAAATAAAGAAAGCATCTAATTATGGGAAAAATACAAAAACACCTGTGCATCTGTAATAAAAAGAATAAGTAACCAATTTTGCGAAAATAAGAATAAAAAAAATCTTAAAAGACAGATCAAGCAAACAATTGCTTTACATTCATCAACAATATTACGAATCACATTTCGTTATTTAAATTCCAAGAAAAAAAAATGAGAGAAAGCAATTGATATTCGAATCGAATTGTAAAAATTCTTCCATTGCAGAGTGCCTAGATGTCTACTTGGTGCTATAAGACAAAATCGATTTTTAGTTTTCAAAAATAATAATAAAATAATTATCTAATTAAAAAAAAAAAATAAATAAACAATTTGTAAAGAAGAAAAAAATTGTAATGAAAAGTTAAGATTTGATATGTTTACAATAAAACTATAAGTATATTTTTTATTATTATTTTATTTAAGATTAAAACTGTATATAAGAGTAATAATAATCATCACTTTTAGAATTATACAGCAAAATAAATGATTTATTGAAATGGAGGCCTCAAATTTTTAAATAATTTTTTCTTTCTATTTAAAATCTGGGTGGTTTAATTCAAAAATAAAAAACTTCTAAACTTTTAGGTCCATTAGTAAGAAGTTCTAGTTTACCGGAAAAATTATAGACTGACTACAGTATAGAGAATAATTTTGGAAGATCTTTTAAACTTCATATTTTTCAACATTACAGAAAAAACAATTTTGGAATATGAGATCTACAACATAAAAAATCAACTTAATAGTGAAATAATTTTAAAGGTCTGGGAAGAAAGAACATAGTTAATAATAAAACTGTAAATATGAGGCTAGTGGTTTCCCTCTTATTTATTGGTTCAATATTAAGTTGGGTTTTTAGGTAAAGGTTGGTAAAATAAAAATATTGAAAACATAAAATCGATTTAGTCATTTTCCAAACCTAAAATACAAAAAGAGTGAAAAGTGTTGTTTTAGCAAAAATAAAATAGAAAAAAGAACGAATGAGGGACTAATTGAAATTTCGGTAAAGGATAATTAGAAAAAAAAAAGAAAAAAAAACTGAATAAATCAATAAGGGCCGCTCACATAAATTAAGAAAGTAAGAAAATGCTTGGATAAAAATAATAAAAAAATCAATAAAACAAAAATAAATGTGTACAAATTGTAAGAATTAATTTATTTTTAATTCAATTTCTACAGGTATTTATTTTATTGAGGGAGAAGCATATTTTAATTTAATATTTGGCCGTATGGGTATAGTAAATAATGGAAATATTTTATTGAATAATATAATTTATTTATTTTATTTATCTATTGTAAAGTAATGTGATTTTAAAAATAAACGTGTTTGAATTTTTTGAAGTTTAGTATCTTGAATTTTTCGTATGTATTAAAAATTAATAACTATAATATATTGAAGGAGACAATAAAAGAGTGTGTCTTCTGCTGGAATTATAAATTTTATCCATTTATAACGAGACTATAGTTTCGAGGGTTTTGCCCTCTTCATCAGTCTATTACAATTACTATTACAGGTGAATCAATTGTAATAGGCTGATGAAGAGGGCAAAGCCCTCGAAACTATAGTCTCGTTATAAATAAATAAAATTTATAATTCCAGCAGAAGACACACTCTTTTATTGTCTCCTTCAATATATAAAAATTCTGCTACCCTCGGCACAAAAACTTTCAATTTAACTATAATATAGTTGTAGTAAAAAAAATAGAACCGTAAACTTGTCCTATGCGAGCCTATGTTGCCGTTTTCAGGGCTGGAGAAGATAACACTAAAGGGGATGAACTGATATGGCAACTAAGCGAGTGCACGATTACCAAGTCTTTTAGGGTTTCCCCCTATTGCTTAAACTTTTTCGTACTAAAAATGGTAGCATGTAGTGCGGTTGATGCTTCTATTTTCGAGACTATATGGAATAGATTAATTTAATAGAGAGTTTAACTTTTTGGCGTCTTGTGATTATTAGAAAATATTGCTTTAATAGTCATTTTCCTGTTTTTAAGATTTTTTTTTATTAGATATGTGAACGACCCAGTCAGGATGGAATTGAGGAATTCTTAGGAGGGGACTACCTTTGTCTTAAGGGATCGAAGTGGGCTTCTAAATTGGCGACGTGATCCGATCGACATGCTGTTGACATGGAGGCTGACTTGATGTGACCCTTTCCGGTTCGGGAGGAAACACCACTGTCGAGTAAGGCCGCGCCAAGGCTGGATTCCGCCAAGTTGTTTAAAGGGACAGACATGGTTAGTGACAAGAGACATCGAAGGAGATTAAAATTAGTAGGGGTTACGAGAGCAGGAAAAGGGGGGAAATACTAAGTCAGAAAATGGAAAATATTAAATAGAAGCAAACATGAATTAAGGAAATTATTAGGAATTTCATAACAAATATGTATAAGTAAAAATATTAATTTCATAATTATAAATAAGTCTATTGAAAATACATGTCAGGATAAAGATATGTTAAATCATCATAACTTATTCAATAAAGATGATTGGAATAAAGAGGAGTTACAAGAAATTTATTTAAAAATTCTAAATACCGAGGGATATTAAAATTAGATTAAAAAAGGTATCTTTTATTAATAAATGTTAAATATTTGGATATGTGTAAAAGAAATTATACAAATTAGCTCAACTATTAATAAAATATTCTTGACAGGAAAAAATGTTATTACGGTAGCTTCTCATGTGGAAAGTTTCAAAATAAATCGTTCTTATTGAACGAAATTTCCATAAATTTATTTTGCAAGAAATAGGAGAAAATGGCATGCCTTAATATATGCATTTTTGTGAAAAGTAGTGATCTGATACTTTTCTCAAGCGAAGCGAAATATCGCCTTGAAAAAGTGCAAAAATTAAGGAAATATGGATATAATAGATATATTTATTATTATTATAAGCAAATTTGGAATTTGGCTTCGGGAACTAACAGCCCATTTAACCAGTTATTATGACACATATTCGTTCATATAATCAATTTTTGTATGCTCTTAATTCCTAAAACGTTCAGCTCGGATGCAAGTAAGGCATACTCGTATCCCACTGATCCCGCCGAGGTCAATCAAAAGGGGGCGACGATATGAACATATATATTATATAAATTTAGATTAAACTATTCAATCGTTTCAAAATTTTTAGAAAAAATGTATGTTAAAGATGAAAATTAAATTAATTTTAAAGTTTTAGTTTAATAAAAAAATGTATTTGAATGATTTAAGATACAAATATTATATTATCTTTTAGAATGTTAAAAAATTAATTAATGATTTGATTGAACTGGATTTTTAGATAAACTAGTTGGGCGTGTCTTTTTTAGGTAATCCTTGCAAAATTTACTCAAGTTTATTTTGCAAGAAATTTTAATTTTTAAATATATTTTATTTTTAAATTTCTAAATTGGAGAAAATATATTATTAACTTAATTAAAATTAATGTTGAAATTATTTAATATTCTGGTTAGTTGATCCTTTTCCTTTTTCCCTGATGAATATTCTTATTAATTAATTAATAATGATTATGAAAGGTTGCAAATAAAATATATATAGATAGAATAAAAACAAAGCATTTTGAGGATTTTAAATATGTTTAAAAACAAAATAAATTTTAAAAACATTAAAAAATATCAAATGAAAATGAGAGCATGACCCAAGGTGTACTTTTAAATTGGATTTCTCGAACTTTCACCTATAAAAATTGCAAATGTTTCTCCAACTTTTAATTGTGCAAAGGGGAAAAAGGGCTTAAAATGGTGCTTAACTGGCTGCCATTCACGTTATGAAAGGAAAAAAAAGCCGGGCGCAAATGTGGACATGCCCAGACTCCGCGTAATGCAGACGGCATTAAAATAAAATTGAAGAAAATGTTTTGCATAAAAAAATTGAATCCCAGCTAAAATGGAATGAGGCCGAAAAGTCAGTGCAGCCTTCTTAAGAGAATAAAAAATTCTACAACACATAGAATTACATTTCTAGTTACTAATGCAAAGAATTAATTAGTCTAAAATTTCAATTAATACATATATGGAGGGAAACATAAATCAATATTATTTGCCAAGCGGTCGTTCGGGGGTGATAAATAAGAAATGAGCAAATGAAATAAGTGATGATGAAGTGAATGAAATGAATGATTTTTTTTATAATATTTTAAATGATTTTCCGAGTGTTGGTGAATATTTATTTATCTATTTATTTATATGTTCATAAGAAAATAAAATAAATCATGATATATTTAGATAAATATTTGAATGAAATATTAATATCGAAAATAGTCTAGTTTTTTTTTTTTTTTTTTTTTTTTTTTGTAATTTAAATTTCTTATAATCTTCATAAAAATAAAAGAAGATATAATTTTATCAAAGCTAAAACTCTAGGGGACAAAAATTGAAGGGGTATCATCAAATTCAGAGGAAAGCTCCCTCCACACAAAAAAGTATGAATATTCTGGATAGTAATAGGTTTCGCTTGAAGTAACTGTGGTCAGATAGCGTCACAGCATGAAGCCTCTTAAAATGGAGGTTACTGTTGCCGTTTTTAGACAGGCGAAAGGGTAACTGTAGAGAAGAATTTTGCTTTTAATTAATATGACAACTGCGGCCTCGCTCTTAAAAACTTAATAAAGAAATTACCAGTTTGAACTGGCAAAATCGCCCCCCGCAAAGTGCAGATTGAAGCTTCTAATTTCGTAACGTCAACTATATATGATATATTCATAAGATGGTAAGCAATATATATAGGTTTATAGGTATACTAGCTGCAAGGCCCGCCTTCGGCGGCCCTCTTGCTAGCCAGGGGGCTCGCCCTCTGGACCCCCCCTGAAACCCACCCAGCACCCCCCACCCCACCACCACCCCAATGACAAAAACTGAATTTTATATATATAGATATTTCATTTAAATTGGAAACCATGACGACTGTTTTTGTTGGGGGACGGACATAGATTCATAGATACATAGGTACAGACTCAGGCACAAATGCGCTCTAGTAGTATAAGATATATTTGGGGATTCAAAAATCAGAGCTTTGTTTTAAATAAGATTAAAATTAATATATGGATTAAATAAGCTAATCGCGAATGGCTTCAAATATTTCCATGATGAGATATTGCTTTGTTTTAAATAAAAATCTTTTATTATCACTAGACGAATTTATTACAACTATTTAGAATATTCTAAAGAAAAATATTAATTGAAAATTTTTTGAATAAATTTATTTTGTTAAAAGAAATATTATTTTATTCATCGTTAAAAAAGACAGTGAAAAAGTAAACCAGATTTATAATGAAAAGAGTGAAAAATAAATGTTACATTTAATAATTAAAATCTTTTGGAATATTGTTAAAAGGAATCTTTTCTCATTAGTATTAGTATTATTATTATTATTAGAAAAATTAATAGAAATGTAATGTTGAAATGAGATGAGTTAATTATTTGTTAATGATGTGAGTGTTAAAGATTAGAAAGAGTTGCGATATACATACCTGCTTGCATCCCCACCAGCTGCGTTCGTCTTTTCATTACTAGCCGCCTTTGCGTCATAACTGATGGTGCTCCTTCTTCCGACGGATCCTCCAGGTGTTAATACTCGATTACCGGACATGGTGTTCGATTTAGTTACTCCTCTCGGTTTCCCAGGACTTGCTCCGCCGACACTCGCTTTATCACCAAAAAAAGAGAATATTAATTAATTAATAATCATTCTCAAGATTATAATAACATAAATTTAACAATCCCGATAATTTGATATTTTTATTCATGGCTTAGACAAAATTCAGAAAGAAAGAAGAATGCACGCTTCGGCGCCAAAAAAAGAAAAGAAACATAAATAGATCTTGCGTATGCAACCTGCTTCCTTTTTGAATTAGGACTTAGAAACTTTCAAAAAGTTTATTAGTTATTTTTAGAAACTTAAGTTACCACTTAAGTTTTATTTGGTAATCTTTAACAGTTTCCCGGTAGAAAATTAAAATAAAATATTTTTTATTTATATTAATTTATTATAAAGTTTCGGTAATCTCACGTTGACCATCTTAAGGAATATCATTAATTTTTGGAAATTATGCAACCTGCTTCCTTTTTGAATTAGGCCTTAGAAACTTTCAAAAAGTTTATTAGTTATTTTTAGAAACTTAAGTGGTAACTTAAAATGACATGATTTTTCACCCTCTTTAATAGATTTGATTGTAAAATAGATATTCTGTAAAATCTATGAAAGTGAATGTGGAATAAAATATTTTTCTAGAAAATGTCCAAAAATTAGTCATCAATCACTGTTAAGGATGGTCAAGCAGAGGGTAGAGTGGATTAGTATGAATAAATATCAATTTATTAAAAAAAACTTGAAGATTACCAAGTAAAAGTTAATGGAAAACATTAGAATAATATTCAGAGATGAAATAATTTTTTATTTTTATATATTTAATGTAAAAAATTATATTTTTAATTTAAATGAGTGTCTAAATTATATCATATAATGATTTTTATTGTAAGTGAATGCAAAGGTACACGAAAGAATTTTTAATTTTAGTGATATTCAAAAACATAAGGGTTTAATATTTAACGCCTAATGATGCAACCCGCAATTCAGAGCGTTTGAATTGAATGCATAACCTAGAACATACAGGCGAAGCTGTTATCTTTCAAAGAGAATTTCGCCCAAAATTCTCCCCCTAATTTCAATTATATTAATTATTTATGAAAAAAATTTTATTTTTATATAAATTGCTCAAAATTTTATTTTTAATTCTCCAAAAGAAGATAGGTGAATATGATTATTGAAAAAATCGTATTTTAAAATTTCTGGTTATTTCTATTTGGTTAAAAATAAAATTAGAAAAAATTTCTGATTAAAGATAGGAAGTTCAAAGTGTTACATGCTACCGATGTTTACTATCAATAAATATAAAATATCCAAGGCACGTAAGAGAAAAGATCAATTTCACCTGTTTCTAATAGGATACTAGGATTCTTGGCTGCAGCTGAACTTCTCGCAGCCGCAGCTGAAGAATTAAATCGTGCTGTATTCTCCTTAATAGTCGCAGAATCAACGGTGTTTTGTCGCTTGAAGTTGCTGCCAGTCACCGCATGGTTGTGATTAGATGCATTTGGAGTACCCGAGGGGACGCCTATTTAAAAAAAAAAAATAGAAAAATAAAATAATAGCACGAATATATTTTGAAATTAGCAAATATTAAAATAAGAATTTAAAAACGAAAAAATTAATAATAGTTTTTAACGTCTAAGTTTTATTTTATTATCTATTATTAAAATATTTTAATTTATTTAATTTTTATAAAGAAATATATTTAACTATTTTGTTTTATTTATATAATAGAAAAGTATGTATTTATATTATATAAAAGGTGTTCTGATAAGTTAGTAGCGTTTTTTTAATTACTTGTATAGGCTTGATTAAAATAAATACAAAAGTTTGAAAATTACCATAAAAATTATGTAGCAGGTAAATTCATTTCTTTGAAGTAAATCTGTTTGATAGTATACCCTATATTTTAAATATTCAATTTAAGATTCAGTAAAAATCTCCCTCCCATCCCTCTACTGATGAATTAAACAATCTTTAGGATAGTCAACTAATTGATCAAGAAATAATAAATAGAGAGACGTATCAAGATAATAAGATCTTCTCTTCATTTGATACTGACGTTTGAAAGAACGCTACGAATTTTTCAGAGGACTCAAATATATTTATTAAATATAATTTATAAGACTATTTATTAAGGATATTCAAAATAAATGAAATTTAGAAAATATTTAAAATTTTGAATTATATGTTAAATAAAAATAAAAAAGTCATCTAAATAATTGTCTAATAGTGAATTCGACTTATGGTACAATACTAGCAGAGTACTTGAGCGAACCAAGCTTCTGCACATTAAAATCTCTTGTTAGAAAATTAAGAGAATTAAGAAAGTGCGCACGAGTACCGTAGTAAGTTAAAGTGCAATGCCTGTGCACTAAGTCGAAATCACCATAAATTTGTGATTAAATGCAAAATAATTTAAAGAAAAAATAAAGAAGGATAAATAAAAAATAAATAAATCAATGAATGTATGAATGATCGGATGAATGAATAATACGAAATAAAAAGCTAATCGATCTAATAAAAAATAAATAAATAAATAAAATTAAAAAAATTGTTTAATCCAATAAGATATCCTTTAAACTGAAAAAATGGTTCTGTCATCAGAAGAGCCACTAAAAAGTATTAAAAAAATCATGATTAGTGCTCAAAATTAAAGATAAATTATAAGTAAAGTAAATATTAAAAAGGTATATTAAAAAAATATTGAATTCAGTCAAATTTCAAAATTATTAACTTTTAGAAATTAAAATTGTATGTAAAATATTAATTTTGAATAAGCAAATTGTTATAAGTAAAATAAAATAGAGTCGCTCTTCAATTTAGACGATTACTTTTTATAAGAGTTGAATTATCCCTCCCTCTATTCAAGTGATTTTTCCTTTTACTTTTTCATTATTAGTGATATTGTTATTTTATTTTATTTATATTATATTTGGTATTTTTTCATACTGGTGGAATTTATCTAAATGGTTTTCTCACTAGTGAAAAAAAAATTGATTAGAACAGATAAAATCCGCATGAATCGAGGGAGGGATGAAATTAAAATATTTAATAAAACAAAAATTAATTGTGAAATTTGTCTGTAATACCAAAATAAATAAAATAATAATTGATATATAGGAGCTAAAAAATATTGCCTGAGGAGCTGAAAAACCTAAGAAAAAATAAATTAATAAATAAATAAAAAATAAAATAAATAAATTAAAAAACAAAACAAAAAAAAACTGATGTCGAATGCAATTTTAGTCAATATTGAACTTTTATTTATTTACATTATATAATTAAAATAAAGAATATAACGTTTCTATTTACTTTCTTAAATTTTTGGATGAAAATATGTAAAAAAAAAAATAAGTTAATACATGAATTTTTCTTCTTATATATGTATATTGTTATATATTAATTTTTCTAGAGGTGTTAGACTAGGTAATTTGTTAATACAAGTCTTCTGTTTTATCTCTAATTGAAGGAACTTATGAACAAGTACGTTTATTGCTCTATATTCGTCGGCCATTCGCGGTGCCCTTTGGCTGGTTGCGGAGGTATCGGTTTGGGATGCTCTGATTGCCCTACAGTGACCCCGAACGGCCGCCTTAGCGATCAGCATTTGAGGGCTGGCGAATTTGGGGAAATATGAACAAATACGATCGGCTGGCTAAATGGACATCTATGTTCCCGAGGCCAATATAAAAAAAAAAAATGTATATATTTATATAAATTACTTTTTTAGCAAGTTAGTGCCCAAAGATTTATTTGGAATTTAATCAAAAGAATTTAATAATTAATTAAATGTGCAAGATAAAATCAAACATGATCTCGAAAATATAACAAATACAACAAAAAATCTCACCCATTTTAAGGACAATATTCTTTAAAGAATTCTGAAAAAGTATATGGTCTTCGAAAGACTATTGAATTGTTTAGGGAGTAAATTTCTAGAAAAATTAGCTGATGGATTAATCTTTAGCTTAAAAAAAAATATAAGAATTTTCAGATCACGCATATCGATTATTAGAATGAACAAAGATTCAACCATACACATGATTTAAGGCGACATCTAATTCTGGAGTCATTGGGTGTAAAAAATCAATTTGATAGCTGCGATTCTATAAATTGGATTGAAAAGACAGGATTCCAAATTCATGTGTATGAATGAAGTTATTCGATTCAAAAAAATGTCAAATGCGTAGTTTCAGCAGAAATTCTTCTCTTTTATTTATAAGTAGGGATCGGATTTCGTCCTATTTGCCTTTTTTTTTATTTAAGTCTTAAAATTTATGCCAATATGATATCTATGCGTTTAATGAAATTTCAAATTAAATAACAGCCATTTGTTAGCCCCTATAATGCATATTTTGCCCTATTCTGGGTGTTAGTGCCTATTTCATCTATAATACCTTTTTTAGTGCCTATTTTAACTAAAATTGGCAATTTCCATTTTCTACGATCTATACATTTTCTAAATTTAAAAGTTTTTTTTTTAATTATTAAGAAAATATTCCGAAAAATTATTTATCGGGCAGGGTCGACTGGGACACCCAAAAATCGAAAAGTGGACCATATTTAATAGCTTGTTCAATCAACAAATAGTTCAACAATTGCTAGAAAATTCGCAAAGTATTAGGTGTAAGTTTCACTTTCCTTGTCTCCTAAAAATATTATGTATTGTCCTTTTCTTAATGTGAATTTGCATTATATCTAATTGTACAGGTTTCCTGTAGCCTGCAGAAAATAATAATGAAAATTTTTTGGTATTATTGACAGACCGCTCACTCAATATTTTACTTTTATTTTCTTGTGCCTCTTTGTTCTTAAAAGGCCTTTTGAAGTGTCTATTTTTACTTAAAATGCCTTTATAAGTGCCTATTTTAGTTATTTTTAGTGCTTAGTTGCCTGAAGATTTTTAGTGCCTATAAATCCGAGCCCTATTTATAAGAGATAGATTAGGAGAACCCAACTTTTTAAATTTTGCTTGCTTTGGTGGTCAGATTAAGTGTAAATATTTTTCGAATTGAACTATTAATATTTAAATAAATTATAGAATATGGTGCTAAAAAAATTTAAGACAATAATTTAAAAACTCCCTTTACAAGCAAGTACATTATATAACAGAGTCGATGATAAAATCCCAGATGTAGATTTTTGTAACTATTAGGTCAATATTGGGTTGTCCGAGCTGGCTAAGGCGCTACCCCAGCTTCAGTATCGTTGATGACGATGTCAAGCAGGAGGCCTGGGTTCGACCCTGGCTAGCATATAAAATTTCGACGGGCTAAAATTCGGCTCCCTCACTAACCATGCTTCCACTTTACTGATGTGCTGTCTAAATGGGCTTTGGCCCGGTGACAATAAATAAATAAAAAAAAAAAGTTCAATATTGACTATAATTATACATTTGTATGATTATGTAGATGCGGCAATGTGCGAGGCGAACGATTCTGAATAAACGAAAGAAGAACAAAAGAAGAGAATCCCAGAGTGCGTGCGTGGGGTGTGCGGGGAGCGCGCACCCGCTTCCTGAGGTGCCGCAGCTGCTCCTGCTCCACTGGTGGTTGCTCCGGCGGCCGCCTCGGATCCTCCTCCACAGCCACCGCTGGCTGTTGTGCTGGTGGCGGTGGCGGTGGCGGTGGCAGTGGTGGTCGTGGTGGAGGTACTGGTGGTGGTTGTGGAGGTACTGGTGGTGGTGGTGGTGGACTCACGCAAGGTCTCGCCGCCGCTGCTCGCTCTCCTCGACGGCTTCGGGTTAGTCGCCGAGATGGACCGATGGACCCCGCGATGCACGTGTGAAGGCGACTGCGCGCTGCCTGTCGTCGTCGCGCCGGCCGCTCCGCCTGCCGCACTCGCCGAGGTTGGTGGGATGTTCCGCAGGGACAACGAGCTTCCGCTTCGCGAACCGTCGCTTTCCGGCTGCCGGGCAACGTAATGTAATCCGTAATAGCCGTTGTGAAGCGCCAGGCCTTGGCACGAACCCATAAGAAAATAGATGAATTGAGAAGGAGAAAGATTTACGGGGTGAGTTCCTTTGCAGCGAGGAGAATTTTTCTTTTTAACCGACTTAAAAAAAAGAGGTTACCAATTCAATAAATATATAATATATATTTTATGTTCATTTTCGCAAACTTTTGCTGCCAAGCATATATTCGGATGTACGTACATGTGGAGAGGTCATAGGTCATGGGCGAACCCAGGTATGGTCAACTCACCCAAGACGCAAAGTAATTCTTAAACTTTAATTTAAATGAAAAAAATATAAATACTTATTAAAAATTAACTAATGAAAAGAAAATAGATATTATTAATTTTTTTGAATAGTTACTAGTATGTCCATCGATTAAATTATTAAAGTTGCTGTAGGGAAATAAGGATTATATTTTTATGGAAATAATTTTTATTTCATCTCCAACGTTTCATCAACTTTGTTGACTTCTTCTGGGCTCAAATAAATTACCTTCCTTGCATATTTGTCATTTTGATAATTCTCTCTTAGTTACAATTAGCGAAAAACATAGCAAGGCAAAAGTCATTGACATTTTCATCAATCAGATTGAAAATTTTAAATATTGAAGGAGACAATAAAAGAGTGTGTCTTCTGCTGGAAATATAAATTTTATTTATTTATAACGAGACTATAGTTAGGCAGCAAAGCCCTCGAAACTATAGTCTCGTTATAAATAAATAAATTTTATACTTCCAGCAGAAGACACACTCTTTATTGTCTCCTTCAATATATAAAAATTCTGCTACTCTCGGCAAAAACTTTCAATTTAAGAAAATTTTAAAACTTTCAATTTGCATAAAAATATAGTCCTTATTTCCCGATACCAAATTTAATAATTATTAATTTTCTTTCTTATAGTTATTTGGTTTTTCTAAATTTCTTATAGTTAATTTATTTGTAATCTAGTTCCCCCCCACCCCCACCCCCCAGACCCTAACCAAAAAGTTGGATACACCCATGGGAGGGGTTATTATCATATGAGAATTTAAGTTGCCGATAGAAATAGATTTAAATTTTCTAAGAAAATCACAAGATTGTGTCATCTATTAAATAGAGATGGAATGTATTACTTTTAATTATGTCAGAGGGGGTAACAAAAACCCTTTTGACATGAAATTAAAAAAAAAAAAAAACACTACGCATTTGAATAAAATAAAAAAAAGTTAAGCGCCCACAAACATAAAATAATAATATAATTTATCGAAATAATAATATCCTCCTTTTTTGCTGTGGGTTAAAAAATAGAAAAGTATAGGCAATTTCCCTAAACATGTTGAGGTGATCCATCCAGAGGAGTTAGGAGAATTTTCTAAATAGCCTACCTGTTTTCGATGATTCTCGCTTAGTAGTTATCCCATTTAAAATCAAATTATGATGCAATTTAGCAGGCAACGTTGAGTGAAGGAAAGATTTTGAGAAAGTGAAGAAATAATAGATTTTTAGTTGTAGAAAAAACGACTCAAATCGAAGTGGAAGACACCTATTAGGTGAAAAACGTTTGGAAAAAGAAACAAATCTCCTTAATAAAATCGATCTTGAAAGGTATGAGATAAAGAAAGAAAAGTTTGAAACTAGTATTGTTTCCAATACTAGCGAAATTAAGAAAATTTGAGAAATTTTATTTTACAGATTTTAAAGAAGATTTAACTAAATAGTTCAAGAAAATAGAAACGCTGAAAGAAATTGGCCGAAAAAATACTATGAATTTTGCTATTTTATATAAAGAAATCTCTTCCCCTTGAATATAGATATGTAAATATAAATTGCCTTTACTTTTGATTTTCCTAGTCTTTTAGTTCTTGTAGATACGGTGCAGTATAAAACACACAAACTAAAAAAACATCTATTCAAAACACTGCCATGAGCGGTCGAGAATAAAAGCTGCAAAGATGGGAAGCAGTTTAAATCCTTATTGTTTGAATATGGAAAATAAGAAAAGAGATTACAAACAACAAGGATTACAGGAAATAGTTAAGTAGTAACCAAAACATATATATAGACATTGTTTGTTAATCAAATATCAGTCACGAGAATAAATAATAATAATAATAAAAAAGTGAAAATGAGGTGAAATAAATTAGATAAAACAATTTAGGAAAAAGTTATAATATTCAAGTTGATTTGGAGGATTTTTTTGGTTTTAAAACACCCACGATTTGAAATGAAAATTGATTAAAAATTTTATCATGAAATACAATTTTCAACCCCTATTTTAAGCAATCTTGGGATGAAAAGTTTATTAAAATTTATTTCATTATTGATTCTAAAAAAAATCTATCAAAACTTTATACTTGTAATTTGAAAGTGGCTGCTGAGAATAATGAAACAATGTTTCCAAAAAATATAATGGAATGTTGTTTCAACCCGAGGGGTGAACCGCGACCTAAAATAGTGTACACCTTCTTCCAATTCCACTTTCATTTCCTAGTAAAAGACAATAGAATACAATAGAAATAATTCCAAAGATGGTGTACACCTAATTCCAATCGCGGTTCATCCCTCGTTTCAACTCAACCAACGATTCGAAAGACTTTTCTTCCTTCTTCAGGGTCTAAAAGGATCAAAACGGAAAAATACTACCCCAACCTTCTCGACTGCTTATCAGTTTTCCATAATGTTTAGATTTTATCATTAAACAGAAAGATTCTTTTTTCTAATCTAACAAAACAAAAAACATTAATTAAGGAGAGTTATAATTCCTTTCTTAAGTCTTTTAAAGCTTGGAGAAGGTAGAAAGATGTTAGAAAACTGTTAAAAAAGACTAAAATCACTTTATGCATTAGAGAATATTATTCGAAATTAGTGATTTTTAAGCTCCAACTACAGGTCGCAGCCCATTTCCAAGAAAATATGTTTCATATATGTATTTATACTTAATAAAATATTTAAATTAAATTTCTTATTAAAGTAATAAAATCTTGAAAAAAATAAAATTTGGATTTGTGACTGTATTATGAAAAACAAACGTCTTGTATAGAATGGATTAAACTTTACCAGATCCTTCCTATTCTGCTTGAAGGGTTCGGTGCTGAAAGAGTCAAAAAGGAAAAGTGAGTTATAGTTGGAACATAGGTGCATAACGCTACTCACATCTGAGGATTTTCTTCCTAATAGGAGGTAAGTGGCGAATACGTCATCATATTTAGCATTTGCGAGACTTTCCTCAATCTCAGTTCTGTTGTAGCCCATGGTCACAAGAGCTTCTGTAACAGTGTATAGACACTTGATTACACCTTGAAAAAAAACGTGGCAGAGAGAGAAAAGACGTGTTAATATGGCTGTGTTAGTTATGAAGTAAACCCATGCCGATGATTTCCGCCTGGCTAATAGTGCTGCGACTCACGGGGCTGGTTCTTTTAAAATCAAGCCAAAAAAAAAAAAAAAAAAAAAGAAAGAAAAAAAAGGGAGAGCAAAAATTACAGATTAGCACACTAGCATTATCTTTTAAAAGAAAAACCGTTAAGGAGGTCTATTTTAATAACATTAATATTTAATTAAATTATTTTGTCATTGTGAAAACAAAAAGTGCTTTAAGGAAAGAGATGGGTTGAAAATGAAGAAGAGATTCAGGGCTAGGATTGCAGGTGAAGAAATGCAGAAAGCAAAGCCCGGTGAATCTAGCTCTAAGCAAGGTGAATCCACCGACAAAAAGCACTTTAAGAACTCACCTATCCTCTTCAAATCTTTATAATCAGGTTCAGGTTCCGAATATGGTTTTAATTCATCATCCTCATAACCCATATTCATCCATTTATCTTTCATAATATTTTCTAAAGAAGCTCGTTTACTAGGGTTCAATACCAAAAACTTCTTGAGCAAGTTTTCACAATCAGTAGACATATAGAAAGGTATCCGATATTTGCCGCGAAGAACTCGTTCTCGTAATTCGCGCAACGTTGAACCATCGAATGGTAAGGAGCCGGATACAAGCGTATATAGGATAACGCCCAATGACCAAACGTCTACTTCTGGGCCGTCGTATTTTTTCCCTTGGAATAATTCTGGGGCCGCATAAGGCGGACTCCCGCAAAAAGTGTCCAATTTATTCCCGGGGGTGAACTCGTTGCTGAAGCCGAAATCCGCGATTTTGATGTTCATCTCACTGTCCAGCAGTAAGTTTTCCGCCTGCCAATATTAGTGTTGGCTTAATTTTCATGAAATATAATAGCATAAAAATATGCATAAATAGCTAATCTATTTTTACTAATGAATTTAAACAAAATTTCCAAAAAAAACATTTCATAATGAAAAGTAAAATAATTAAATTTTGAAGAATTTTTTATTTAAAAAAAAAAAAGTTTGCAAATAATAATCCTAAATACTCTGATAGTTCTGTATAAATGTTACCTTTAAATCACGATGTATTATCTTTTTTTGATGGCAATACTGTACAGCCGAAACAATCTAAAAAAAAATAATAATAAAACAATACAATATAATAGAATCAAAAGATTATAATTTATAATAAATTTTTTTTTGCAACGAAATTTTCTCTGGAGAGAGACGGACTGGTAGAAACTTTAATTGAATGTAATGGAAGGCATCCCAGAAGTAGTGAGGAAAGAAAAAAATTAACACATATCAAATAAGCTGTAATTTATTGGAATCCTTCCTCCTTCCTTTCAAACCGACGTTTCGGAGGATTCTTCCCTCCTTCTTCAGGGCTTCAAAGGGTCAATGAATGAAACAAATAAAATGTTTCCTTCCTCTCTCCACAGTAGTGTTCAAAAACTCTCCTCATTTTTAACATTTTTTAACATTCTATGGCTTTGTTAAAAATGAGGAAAGTTTTTGAACACTACTGTGGAGAGAAGAAGGAAACATTTTATTTGTTTCATTCATTGACCCTTTGAAACCCTGAAGGAGGGAAAAATTCTCCGAAACGTCGGTTTGAAAGGAAAGGAGGAAGGATTCCAATAAATTACACTTTATTTGATATGTGTTAATTTTTTCTTTCCTCACTACCTCTGGGCTGCCTTCCATTACATTCAATTTATAATAAATATATATATATATATATATATATATATATATATATATATATATATATATATATATTTATTTATAATCGCTGTTGTTCTAGTCGGTAATCAAACTTGACTATTTCCTTAAAGGCAGGATTTTCTTATTTTATCGGTAACAGCTAGTTGTTTATTTTTTCATGGCCCTTTTCTATTCTTATTTTGTTAGTTTTTAAAATGAGTTTTACATTATTTCTTTAATTTAAATTATAAATAGCAAAGGAGTAATTAATTTAAATTTTTTTTACAGATTTATGTTGTATTTTTTGCATCTTAGAATTTTGAGATAATCCAACCTCTGATGGATGCGAAAGACAGCAAAGATAAAATAGAAAACAATGAAATTGAAGATGGATGGAAAATTGACTGTGAGAATCCAAGAAAGTTCAGATCAAGATCACTAGCCGCAAATGTATTTTTTTTTTATAATTTACAGATTTTCTATTTTGATTGTTACTATTGAAATGATCGACTGTTCGGTTAATTAAATGATAAATACTGTCAACAAAATTTATAAGTAATGAATAAAATATAATTGTGCAAAAACAAATTCGGAATAGGGAAATAAAACTAGTTGCATATTCATTCGGTTAGCTCGAATTTCTGGCCCCTTCTATTGTCAACGCAAGTAGATATATTAGAGCTATCTTGCGCACTGATTCACGCCAAGTCATTGTGATCTTTTCTTTATGGTATTTACTCTAACGAGTTTTAGTTAATGATTTCCCTAGAGCTTCATTTGTAAGAATAGATGATTTTCAAACAATCAACACCCCTTCGCAAAAAGTCGGACATAAATCGAACAAACTTTCATTAAACCGTTTATCTCTATGACTTCTATAGAGGGAAACTTAGTTTGGTGCTTATTGCAGCCTAATCATGATCTACAGTTACTTCCTACTACCCAACCTCTGAAATTTGCTGTTTTTTCACGATGTAAGAGTCGATCCTAACAAGTACTGCACCTTCTCATATCAAAATCATAAAAAAAAATTATATTTGCACTGTGGGTGACCAAACAAAGCCTCAAAAACAAAACAAATAGATAAAAATCAAATCGTCACAATTTATGAACTGATTGATTTCATTTTGAATAGTAATTTATATTGTTGATCTGTTATATAAGGCTTGAAAATAAAATGATAAGACCTTCATTCCTTAACAACAGATGTAAACAAAAATCAATCAATCAGCCTCGCCAAACGACATGATTTAAAAATCTACTTTCGAAACACGCTAAGAATTTGACCGCAAAAGTTTTAGAAGGTTTCTTAAAATATTTCCCCAATATAGATAATTTAGATAGTAGATATGTATTTTTTTTTTTTTGTTTAAGATACATACCTGCCTAAATTTAGCCCGAGCTTCTTTTTCTTTCATTCGGCCATGAAGTACGAGGTAGTCAAAAACCTCACCTCCAGAGGCATATTCCATAACTAAGTAGAGGGTTTTTTCCGTTTCGATAACTTGAAAAAGTTTTACGATGTTTGGATGATCGAGCATTTTCATAATACGAACCTCTCGGAAAAGCTAAAAAATAAATATATATTTAATTAGAAAAAACGTGGTTTTGAATTAAAAATTTAATTAAAAAAAAAATACCTTTTGCAAACTTCCAGGATTTAATTGTGTTTTATCTATGATTTTAATAGCAACCTGAAACAGTAAAATTATTATAAGTATATTAAAATATAGCATTTATTTAGTTTGAAATATATATGAATATAAGAAAAAAATAATTTAATTCGAATAAAAGAATAGTTTGTCATTGTTTTGTAATATTTGTTAATGAAATTGTGGATTTGTGGTATCAATGAATTCAACATTAAGCATAAGCATTAATGATATAATAATAATCTGGGACATAGCCAGAAGTATTTTTCAAGAGGGAATTTATACCCCTTTCTATTTCTCGCTCAATATATATTTATATAATTTTATATTAATTTCTCTATTGACAATAAATAAATAATTAGTTTTATACAGTATTTACCATATAAAGACAATCAATTGAAATCTATTTAATTTTATTAAAAAATTGTTTATAATAAAAATAAAATTTTTAAAAATATCAGAGTAAATTACTAAATGGATTAAGTTAAATAGTTTGCCTTATTGGCAATTTTTGTTTCAATAGAATTTGCTTGAGTTTTTATAATATTAGTAAGTGGCGACTTGGAAGGATAGGCAAGATAATAAACACCTACCCTGAATTTTGAAGAAAAATGAATTCAAAAAATTTCAAAAGTCAATTTTTTTTATAACTAGAAATTTTTGCTTTAATTGTTCTGTGATTTTATTTAATTTAATTAATTTAGGGTAAATGATTTATTATTTGTATTTTTATAAGGTAGCATCAACTTTTTTGTCGGTTTGTACAAATGGTCGATTCAGATGAGACCAGGGCTGCCATTGATTTTAGTTTTTGATTTTTGTGGTTTCTTTGAAAAAAAATAAAGTTAAGGATATTATTCAATTGTATTGTGAGTGGTTTATGGTATTTATTCTAATTCAAAGGAGTCTTAATTTCCAATTTAGCAATGTTATATAAAATAGAGTATATAAAACAATGAATACATTGGCATACGCAAGTGAGGCAAAAGGGTGCACATACCCCCCTGGAATCGAATAGAAAATTATGTAACAGCCCTGACTTCGGTTCCGGCCTCACTAAATTATTAAATTTTAAGGAGTTAGGTGTTGGTTCTAGGTGAAACATTTTAATATAATAATAAAACTTGAGCAAGATACGAGGTAGGTTTCACAACAAAGAAATAAAACAAAATTGAGTCTTGAATTCGATATATTTCGGGGGTGAGCCCATCATCAGGAGTCCAAGAAAACTGATCATACATTGGAAAAATAATTCTACAAGCAACAATTTTTAAAAATATTTTGAAATGTATGTGGTAGGAGGAAAGTAGGGGAAGAGGAGAAGTTGTTCTAAGAATTAATATTTTCTATTGAGATTTGAAAATTTTTTAAAAATTGTTACTTGTAAAACTATTGTTCCAATGTACATATAATCAGTTTTCTTGGACTCCTGATGATGGGCTCACCCTCGAAATATATCGAATTCAAAACTCAATTTTGTTTTATTTCTTTGTTGTGAAACCTAACTCGTATCTTGCTCCAGTTTTATTATTCACTAAATTATGTTTTATGTACATTATGTGTTTTTGTATTTAAGCACTAGTGAATTAGTGTATTCTACTTATGAAAAAACACAAAGAATTAAATATTTAATAATGTATTTATTTGTCTCCAAATTTTGCCTCCCTACTGAAAATTTTTCTGCTTACGCTCCTGCATGAATATATTCAGGGTGTTTCAGGAGAAATAGTAAATATTTTAGGAGGTGGTAGTATAGACGAATTGCAATAAAAAATGCCATATAACATGTGTCCAATTTTTAGTTGAGATTTGTTGGCCAAGTCTACTGTACTGTAGCGTGTGAACATGACACAAGTATTTACAAATGCTGAGTATGCCGATATTGGGTTACATACTAACAGCTGTATATCTGTACTCAATAAAAATTAGACACATGTTATATGGCATTTTTTATTTCAATTCGTCTATACTACCACCTCATAAAATATTTACTATTCCTTCTGAAACACCCTGTATATATACTCTAATCAGAAAGTATACTCAAGCACAATTTATCTTAAATTTTATAGCATCTGATATTCTTATATTTTAGGCAAAGTGAGCTGGAACATACTTTCGGTTGGGCTAAGAAAGAAGATTTATAAAAATTTAAAAATTCATTCATGAGTAGAATTAAATTTTTCTTATTTAATAGTTTATAATTCTCACAGCATTGTAGCTTTTAATATTTGTATTAAAATTCACTATTCTTGTAAATAAGATGAAATCCAGGTTGAGTTCAGCTAAGTTAGATTTTTGTAGTCTGGAGACGAACCTCTTTTCCAGTGGGCACGTGTTTTGCTAGTTTGACTTTTGCAAAATTGCCTTTGCCGATAGTTTTGAGCAGCTTGTATTTGCCGATGTGGGGCTCGTCGGTGGTGCGGGTTCGGCTCGAGGACACCCGGACGCCGCCCCCGGCCGTCGCCTGGGCGCCACCGCCCTCGCCGCCGCCGCCAGCCTAAAATACACAAACAACCAAAACAAGTCAGTTTCCTGTTGATCACACTTCTTTTCACTAAGTAATAACTAAAACGATTCAATAGGGAAATACAGCAATTGTATTAAATATGTGCATTCATTATAATAAAATGTTTAAATTAAAATGAAAATGGATTCTTTTAATACTGGAAAATAGTTCTTATTGAATAATAGGATAGGATCTGGGGGACTGAGCCTTGCATGGTAATTTTTTGCTTTAGTTAAAAGCTATTGGAATTAGGTGTACACGTCTTTGGAATTATTTTGGAATTCATTAGATAATGCCCCTTCATCTATTGTCTTCTACTTGGAAATTAAAGTGGAAGTAGGCGTACACGATATTAGGTAGCGGTTCACCCCTCGGTTAAAAGCGATATATTAATAGGAGTATTATTTTTAATTTTAAATTCAGGTAAAAAAAAAAGGTATTTTTATTTGAAGTCAGATATAAATAAAATTTAATTTATTTTTTGACTACGTTTTGACCTTTAATGTTACTGCTGCTTTAAAAATTTCACAAATCAATTGCAGTGAGGCAAGTAACACGACTCGAATAGACATTTGAAAATATAACTACAGTACTTTATAATCTCATGGATGGTAATCCACCATGTGCAAAAGAATTGTATAGGTATAGAGCATAAAGATTTTCTTCAAAAAATTGAACAGATATATCAGATTCGCAATTTTTTAGAACAATCTATATATTTTATTTGGAAAAAATATCAAAATTCATGTCATGTTTAAAATCCTATATTCATACTGAAAATGAATTGATAAAATTACTTCTAAATTTAGAGTTTAGTGTCAGGGCTAGTAATTGCTCTAAGAGCTAAGCGCGCTACATGTTGCCATTCTGATTAGAATTTAAGTTTTCTGGTTTTTTTTAACCTGCTACCCTTTGGCAAATTTTTTTATATATATAGAAATATTTATTATATTAACAAATTATAATAAATAATAGTTTCGTACAAAATATGCATAAAATAAATTAAACAAACGGAAACCAACGAAATGCCAAAGTGACAGAGTTTAATAAATATTAAATGTTTTAAAGGCCAAGGTGAATTTTTAAAGAAGAAAAAATAATCATTGGTATGTTTCTTTCTTAGCCATGAGGTGGGAATGCATTGAGTACAGCGCAGCGGGGATTTCCGATAGAAAGTGGAAGCAGGATGCTGCCTGCTGAGCTTTCTAACCGGTCGGGAATCTCGGGTTTCAATTCAATCAATCAAAATGAAATCAAGTTCAATAATGAAACCGTCAATTATATATTTAATTCCATTGGATACGATTTATTGGAAGAAATCGTAAATAGGGTGAGTTTAGAGTTGGACTCTTAGGGTGGATAGAGACAAGTAAAAAGGGTTCATTGATTTTTTGTCCAACTCAATTATCCTTTTTTTTGTTCACTTTTTTGGAAAATAAATTACAATATTAAAAGCTGGTAATTAATTTCTGGAAAAATTAAATTTGCAAAGACCTACACAATTTGACCGTCAAATAGTGAGTGCTCTCAAGATAGTAAGTGAGTTTACTTAGGGTCTACAGTCTACAGCCGAAATATGTTAATTTGAAAATAATTCTAATAAAATGAGATGGCCTCTTTCATGTTTGAAGGGTTATCACATTAGAACAGATAAAAATTACAATAATAATCAATAAAGATCATTTGAGTGTCCGAAAAAATATGTATTACTTTAAATATGGAATTTTAACAGTTATGTATTCCAGGGAAATCACTTATGAGGCAAAGATGGCAACGTATTTTTATTAAGTACTTTTAGTATTGTATCTTAAAGTGTTTCTAATAGATGGCGCTGTTCATTTTATTAAAGGCCCTGAATGTAAATATATGTAGTTCAAGTTTTTTTTATAAATTGCTTTTTGGATAATTGTATTTGATTAGAGTAATTATGAGGGATGGCGAAATGTTTATTTTAGCCCAAATTAGTTTAAATCACTTAAAGAATTAATATTATAATTTTAGATAGTACTCAATGATGATGAATTTTAGATCTTAATGAAATTAAGCCAATTAAATTTTTCGTAGAGTAAGAAAAAAAAAAAATATATTTTTTTCATCCCTTAAAATTGTTTTCTTCAATAAAATAGAAAGTTTTTTTTGGTTAATGGCTTAAATGATATATTGTTATAGAGACATAGATAATGCATCTTTAAAATTATAGTTGTAGTCATGAGATTAGTAGTATTTACTCGATCAACAGAGACATTGTGTCGGCAATTATAGTAGATATATACTTGGGTTCGATTTCTGGTGCGATTACATCTAGCACTGATTTTTAGAATCCCTTTATAGTAGTTCGCTGACCTCGATTAGTTTACAGAAAAATAAAATATTTAATAATTGTTCGAAGCAATTGAAGATAAAAAAATATTAATGTTAATTAAATTAATAGAAAAATATAAAAGCTTGAGACCATTTGAATAAAAATTCGGGATTATAATCTTAAGGGTATAATAAATTCAAATGAACATTTTTTCTACCGACACTTCTCTTTATATAAAATATAAAAATTGGCCTGGATAAATAAATGAAAAGACTCATAATAATGGTAATGGATCATAAAGTGTATATGTCGCTAGGTCTGTTGCTCTATTTAAATGATAATTGGATATAAAATATAAAATGATATCACAAACGTCGTCTGTTAATGGAATCCGTAATGAAAACGGGAATACAGGTAAAAGAAATTCTCTATGAAGAATATAATTACAAAGAAATCGAAAAGAGAAAAAAAAATGGAATATATTCATTCGCATTCATTATTATCTATGAGTAATCCGAAAAGTATTTTGATTAATATTTTATGTGATATTCTTAACAACTCTTTTGAAAAGACAGAATAAAAAAGAATGTAAAAATTAGCCGGTAGACGGTGGAAAACTTATAAATTGGAAAAAAAATTATTAAAATTTGAAAATAGGCGTCCTTTTATGTTTGTTTTATTAAAATTACATAAAAATTAAAATAGAGGGGTTTGATAAAATTTCAAGAAAGTCTTGAATTGGTCGCTGGTTAAAGAAGTTTAACGACCCCTGCTTTAAAGTAGCTTTATATTAAATTTCAAGCATTATTAGCTCGGCTAATTCCGGGGAAATTGTGATATCTTGAAATAAAACTTGGTTTGTGTAATTTTTGAGTTTATAGTTCTATTTTTTCTATATTCTACAGGAACGTATTAATAAATTTCATGGAGATTTTAATTCTGGGCATCTTTTGTATTTACATGTTATTTTAAAATTAATAAGGACAAATCTATTGACAAATGGTTTTTTACATTGAATTTCCTTATAACAAATAAATAGTAATAACAATGAATTTAAATCTCTAGCTATCTCGGCAAACAGTCATGATTTGTTAACTTGTATCGATGAACTCTAAAACTCACGTACTTTACGGTAGAGCCTAAATTTATCGCATCTTTAAAGAAGAGGTGACGAATGGATTGCCTATATTCAGGCGTTTGGTGCCTACAAGGGTAAAATTTTTCTTTAGGAATAATCTAAATGTTTCCAAATCTTCCTTAGGAAGAACCTATACAAATTGAAGTATAGGTATAATATATCTATACGACTATGTATGAGCCGCTCAGAGGCCAATCCAATTGTATTTAAACCAAAATAAATTAAAATCCCAAATTCATTAGAAAACAATTTCATAAGAAATAAAAAGAAGGCTCTATTGATGAAAACCAGGACCAGGAGTTGTGTACAAAAATAATAAACCTAATTTGTTGGTTAAGAATTTACGAAAATGTATAAATTTTCCAAAAATGGGCTTGGCATCGGATGAGCTTCTGAACTATTCATAAAAAGGCAGGTCTTCAGAAATGACATGAAATCTTAACTAAATCTGGGCTAATAATCTACGATGAAACAAGCGAAACCATCAGTCATCTTAAAAAGAGTAAGGTCAAATGTCAAAGTGGAGTTAGGTTGTTTCTGACTGAAATCAGTGTTTGAATTATATTGTGGGTTCATTTCATTTGTCAACAGTTATTTGCAGAAATGATATCAAAAATAGCAATTTTTCAATTTTTTTTTCAATGGTTGTGTTAATTTGATAATGTTCTACTTCCTAAAAAGGTATGAAACATTTCCAGTTTTATTATTAGAGATATAAATTTTAATTTTACAATTGGAGAGGTATAAACTTTAAAATGAAATATTCAAGGTAAAAATAGTAAACCTAACAGTAAAAATTTACAGGTGACTAAATTAGGTAAAAAAATAATTAAACGTGAGATGGTGTTTTTTCTTTAAATTATAGTATTTATATGGTTTTATATTTAAGATTGAAATCATGGGATGTTAAATGTTAAGGAATGCGATAAGCATTTTCATGGAAAAAGAGAAATTGCTACATCGGCAACAAACGCAAACGGAATGCGCTAACATTTATCCAAGTTTTTGTTTTTTGTTTTATTTTTATAGCTAAAATAAATTCATTAATTTTCTTTCTTTCTTCCTCCCTCAATTGTACTAGAGGTCTATTATTTAGGCAGTTACTTTTTGGATTGACATCATTTGATTTAAAACACGTATTATTTTTAAGTTTAATTGATATTTCATTCATTTCTACATTTTTTATCTATCATTTGTTGTTTATATTTAAAAAAATAATTGTTTTTCTTAAAAGTTGAAATTAAAAAAATTAAAAAATGATGTATTTTTTGGGACATAGTATCAACATACCTAATAATTATGGAGAAAAAACGTAGATGAAATATGAAATTTATATGTATCATATGCCTAGATATATAAGAATACGATCAATAGTTTGAAGAAATATTGTTTGATATGGAAATTAATAGAATATATCAACCTCTTTAAATGAATATTCGTAAATGATAAAATATTTATTAAGATAACGATTTATAGGTTAAGGCAAATTTACATATTAAATAATTACTGAGTTATTAAAAAAATTTTAATGAAATTTATAAGTTATTCAAGGAGATACTAAGATTTCAGGTTTTTTCGCAAACTAAAATAGGTCATTCTTTTACCAAATTATTTTATTATAATTAAATTTATAAATATATTATATCCAGCAATCATTAGAAACAGAATTAACAAACAAAACAAAGTTGGATAGTATAACTTTTATCATTACTCATAAATGTGTGCTCTTTCTTTTAGTTAATACTTCACGTCATGAAATTAGACGGATGACCCGCTCAACCCGGGGGCCAATGCTGCTGATTCCAGCTAAATTAATGTCAACCCCGGCCTCATTCCATTCCCTCAACAGTTTGGGTTCGTCTTAAGGAAACTCTTCCTAGCCCTGAAAACAGTAACAGCTCCCCCTTGTAGAGCGAGTCAATGCTTCTAATTTTCTGACGGGAAGGATAGATAAATACTAGATATAGAATTCAAATATTATTTTCACTCAATATTTGACAAAAATTCCCTACAGTTGATTCGTGATTGAATCAAATGTAGAAAACATTCGGTTATATTATATGTATTATAGTTATAGGTATAATAAATTTCATTTTATAATGAAGTGAGAAATTTTTTAAGCACACACCCATGAGGGCACGGAACCTACAACCTGCACTCAACAGATTGTTAGGACCCCATCGACTTGAAGGGGGGCGCGGCACAAAGCGCCACACAGCACTCACCTCACGAGGGCCCTAACAACACAAGAATTTTTTAAAAAGAAATTAATTTAATCATTCATTGAATAAGACAATTTCCCTTAAGAATTACCATTTCAGAGTGTACACTCTGTTTTATTGATGATGGTATAAGTTTTAAAATATTCTCTATACACCAACAACCACTGAAAGAGGAGACAGGAAGGAGTGCCATATCGTCGCCTTAGAGTGTAAACCTGCTAAATTCATTTTTTATCATATATGACCTATTAATACCATTCGAAAGAAAAAGATATGCAGTATCGCCCAAGTAAAACTGCTACTTAAAATTACTATCGTAAGTTGTAGAAAAAAATGTGGAAAATAATTTATTTCCATAACAACAATATTAAATTTTGTTTGTTTTTTCTGCCCTGTAAAATTTTCTTGTTGTGAGTTAGCAGGTTTACACTCTAAGGCGATGATATGCTTCCTTTTTGAACTCTGGAGGGAAGATCCTTCGAAAGGTTGGTTTCAAAAATATTATAAATGGAAAAGATTTCCAATAAATACTCTTTTATTGGAAATAGTCTCTTATTTATTTATTTCTGGACTGCCTTCCATCCAATCCTGAGTCTATAAATCTATTAGTTTGTCTCCAAAGAAAAACTTGTAACGTATTACCATTTCACCAAAATTTTTAAATTAAATCATTTTGCAGTACAAATCTCTAGAGGAACCTAGAATATATTTTGATAATTATAATAATTTAATATAACTGCTTCTCTTGTTAAAATAAACATTTAGACTGTAACCAATAGATCAGAGAAAATCATAATTTTGTTTGTAAAAAGTTTAGCATGACCGATTTTTTATGTTTCCGTGCTTTTAATAAACTAAAAATAAGTACCTATAATATAGTATATAGTTTATTTTTATAAATCACGCCACACATAATAATCAATTTTTAATGATAGAAAAAAGGATAAAATTTGTTTTTAGAGATCAACATAGTAAATTATAAATAAGAATTGTCATTATATTTCGTATATTAATAAGAATAAAAGACAGTAATAAAGCTTTAATCAAATTTAAGATAGTTTTTATGTATTCCTAAATTTCATTATGCTAATGGTCTTGACCTTTTGAAAGCATTATCTTATATTCTCCTAAATTTTAGTTCTTGGGTTAGTTACAACATTCCGTGCTGTTGATTTATTAAGGTTATTCCTAAACGATATTAGAAGGACATATCTAAAGGCTAGTAATTTTAATTACTACTAATTATAGAATAATCATTAGGAAGGTAATAAAGAGAATACCGGAATTTAGGATTCTCTATAAACGCAACGTAAAACCCCTTAATGGTAGAAGACCTTCTTACCAACACAGGTCACTCAATAATTTAACCCAGTGCTTCGCAACCTGGGGTCAGCGAAAGTTTTGTTAGCTTCAGAATAATCATTAGGAAGACAATAAAGAGAATACCGGAATTTAGGATTCTCTATAAACGCAACGTAAAACCCCTTAATGGTAGATGACCTTACCATCACAGGTCACTCAATAATTTAACCCAGCGCTTACCAACCTGGGGTCCGCGAAAGTTTTGTTAGCTTCATGCTATGTATAGTTTTTCATATTTATTTTTAAAAACTGTAAGTTACTATTCTTTGTGATAAAATATAAACATGTGAAATACAAATTTTGACGAGTAATTTATTTATTTTCTCGGGGGCCAACGAACAATTTTTTCAGATTTAGGGGCCCGTGGCATGAAAAATGTTGGGACGTAATTTAAGGTATAATATAAAATCATAAAAAATAAATCTTAAAGGGCATTGAGGATTAAAATTAGAGTGGTTCTTACACAAAATTACAAGTATTTGCCAGTTCATACTTGCGGGTTGCTATTGAGCGAATCAATGCTTATAATTAGGTGACGACTAGTACTTCTACTGGAATTACTAGAGAGGCCACAAAGGAGAAACAGGAATTTGTGATTTTCAATTAACAAAACGATGAAACCCCTCAAACGGTAGAGAATCGTATCAGCACAAGAAGGTCAATAATTTAAGGTATGATGTAAAATCATAAAAATAATAATAATCTTAAGAGATAATAAGAACTTGGTAAAAATGCGAGGAATAATTCAAAAAGCTTGTTGAACTGAATATATCGAAAGAGAGAAAAAAGTTGACATTAAACTATAAAGTAGAAAGAAATGTAAAACTAGTCTTGCAAGATCTTTAGCTAAAGTCTCGAGGCAAGGTCGCATATATTTTAAATAAATGTATTATAATTATGTATAGTAAAAATCTTTTATCCACTTTAAGAAAGAGAAGGTACCATTAAAATAAAAGTAAAGTGAACTATAATTATTTTTAAAATAAATTATAAAGGTTAGTTTTTATTATATTTGTTAGGACGTTTCCTGAATTCATCGACCCGGAAATATCAGAGTTAGAACCGGATAACTGTTTTGTTGTCAACCGACAAACATACTACTAGATTCAATGATGATGAATGAAATAAATGGGACCAGATAGAAGATTAGAAATCCAAAAGACTTAATGAAATTAAATTTTTATTTATTTATTTTTTTAATTTATTTCTTCAAATACTTTTTATTAATAATATAAATGTTTTTGTTTTGATTAATTTCTATGAACCTATAATTTCATATTGATAAAAATAAAAAAAATTGGATGAAAAATTGAAAATATTTCAAGACTCAGTTCTCTAGAAATTTTAATTAAGAAAAATGCTGTTTGAATTTGTGGTTCAACCGTATTGGTTATGAAAATCTGTGATCGAAACGCCGTGTATTTTGTTGATGTTTCTTTGATAAATATATTAAACAGTACATTATGTGGTTTATTTCAAAAAGTTCGAATACTTATGAAATTGTTGAAAAAAGTTGACCGAAAACCTGAAACTTCATCAACAAATCAATATCTTAAAAAAATGAATTTACTTAAAAGTACTAAAATGAAATCGTCATCTAGCTACTTATAATATGGAGTCAACTCTTATCTTCTTATACAAGTCCTAATAATGTAAATATAAAATTAATTTAAGTTTTTTTAATTAAAAAATAAGACTTACCTAGCTATAGGTTACTACTTTTTTTTTGAAATATTGAATCATTTTTTTTAACATTTAAAAAATGAAAAATTGACACCATAAGTGGGGTAAAACAAATAAACTTTATTATTTTATTGCGAGGTACCAACCTTAGAAAAATCAAAAAATAATAAAATCAATAATAAATAAATAAATAACGGTGAAGCAAAGAAAAGAAAATTTACTATCCCAGAGTGATAATTAATTTTTACCGGCTTAAATTGAACAACTTTGATTAATGGCACATTCGATAATACCGGAAGAAGGATTGTAATGGGCTGCACGACACCGGATGGCCAATGTCACCTTAACCCTCCCTGCAAAGCTTAGAATAAAGTTTTCATCAAAGTACAACAAAAGTTTTAAATCTAAAAGCAGTTGATAGTTTCGTCCTTTTGGCCGATTTCCCACAAAAACAGAACATCTTACTTGTATTAAAGAATAAGTTTTAAATTACTTTTCGATCAACCATTTTAATCCAAAGTTTTACGGCTCTTGAACTAATGATTTAGAAATATAAAATTTCACATAGCGAGCGACTTGGAAATGTAAAAAAACACCCTAGGGTTTCAATTTTTAGTAATATACTTTAAAATTTAATTTTTATACGTAGGCTAAGGATAAAAAATATTCCAAGTCGAGGAGATTCCCATTCCAAGAGTTGCGTAATTTTCTCATGTCATTCAAAATAATTATTTCATAGCAAGTAAGATAAATTTAATCGAAAATATTCTCACTCTACTGCTTTTATGAATTTTTACAAATGTTTAAATTTATGAGTTGCAAAATTAGAGGGGAATTGTTAGGGACTTCGAAAGCCTATAAGGCATGACTGGAGTCAAAATAAAAATAAAAAATACATTGTTTATTTGGTTTTTCAAAGACCTATTCAACGAAAGCTTACTTTGATGCGGTGGGTGAAATTTTGCTATCACTTTTATGCTTTCTTTTTTTCAATTATTTATTTATCATTTAAATTTATCTAAAGAAATGACATCTTCGATTATTAAAATCATAAGCTTATGAAATTTCCTTATAAAATAGATGGTAAATTGTAAGAGCTACCTTACTGTGAATGAAGGACGAAGATTACTAAACTATTAATGTTCCTAATAATCACAAAAAAATGTATATTTATGTATGTATGTAGAATTTTAAATTTAATTAATTTACTTGTAGAGGGGGGGGCTCGATCACAGTATTCTTACATCAATATACAATATATTAATCTTTATTTTTGATCAATGTACTTATTTTAATTTAAGCTATCCGAAAGCTTTGAAATATAAATATTTTAACAATTTAAAATAGATTTGATCTAATAGGATAAGAATAAATAATTCTTAAACAGTTAGAATACCTATATTGGCTATTAGAATAACAAAACAGTTATATTTTGAATTTGTTTAACTAAGAGAAGTTTGTGCTTGGGCTATTTCAAGGACTGAGACTAATGACTGAAATTTCTGCAATTTCAATGCTTCACTTCCAGTTATATAAAAATGTATGAATGAAAGATATTTTTATATGAAAAAATCATGTTATTTTTATAATATATTTATATAAAGGGCGGTGATATCTCGATGAGAAAAAAATCATACTGATGTTATATGTCAAAAAGGATTTTTGGAATGAGTTTAAAAAAGATGATTAATAACAAAAAATAAAATAAAATATAAAAAGTGGTTCAATTATTTTCTATCACACATCTAAAGAGAGTTTCAAATAACTCACTCCTGAGTAATTAAAAAAAATACTTTTTTTCTTAATTATAAGAATAAATTTAATAAAATAATGAAGGTAATTAAAGCTAAAGATTATAGAAATCGATTCAATGCTTATAAGTTTAAAAAGTTGGAAAAAGTGTTATTAAAGGAAGAAAAATAATTATCTCAAGGGAATCTCAACAAAAAGATAATACCTGAATAGAGTTTATTTTTTGTCATTTTCAATTTTTTAATCTTGAATAAAATAGACAAGACTCAAGGGAGAGGGGGCTAAAGCCAACCCACCATATGACCATATTCTATAAATTGTCGTAGTAAATTTATTCTAGGCAAAATAATGTTTTAATTTATGATACACAAGTCAATTTTTCGTTCCCTAGCAATGGAATAGAAAATTGTTTACTAGGGTGGTTTCCCGGTGTCTTTTCTTTATTTGATATGATGGATTTGTTTCAAGTTTGCTAACCTGACTGGGCTTCGATTCTGTAGATAATTAAGATTGTTGTAAAATAAAAAGTAAATTTAAATAATCAAAGTGGGGGTCGGATAGGCTAGGTGGTAGCGTCTCAGCCTGCTAACCAAGTAGACCCGGGTTCGAATCCGACTCGAGGCATCCGGCTAAAATCTGACTCGCGGGGTAGAGACAAATTTAAATAAAATAAATAGTATCGTAAATTGGCTTATGGCTAGAAAGGCCGAAAAGCCAAAAAAAAAAAAAAAATAATCAAAGTGAATTGATATACCTAATTAACTATACTAGGGTGAGGTTAGATTTTATAAAAAGAAGGAACAACTTGAAGCAGTGAGTTAGAGGTGTTTTCTTCGCGTTGTTTTTGAGCATTTCTCTCTTACACTTGACATCTTTATCAACGCTTCAATTAGAATGTTAATTGTCAACAAGGGGCAACTAACTTTCTTACATGGTGACAGAACATCTTACTAATTTTCCCTCTTACTAATGTTACTTGCTCTTGAGTTTTCAGGTGTAATAATTTTCAACAGCTGACTTTTCAATTCTTTTTTTTTTACAAGATGAAAATAGATATGATGTTGCTTTCGCAAATAATTACTAAATTAATGTGAAATGAACATACATAAAATATATGAAGAATAATTGTATAATTTATATGACTAAAATTGGAAAACATTTTTATTGAAGATTTTAAAGCCATAACTTTCTCTTATCAGATTATAAAGAAGTAGTCTGGTGAAGAGCAAGTAAAGGGGGAACATATAGTAATTAAATTTATACGAATGAATGTATAAGTATATCTTATATTTAGAGTTTAGCTATAGAAAATAATTTAAAAGGTAATTCAAGATGGTAATTAAATATTGATTTAATTTTATTGGATAGTTTTTATTTATTACTCTCCAACAGATATATTAAAACTCTTAAAAGTAAAAAGTTTAATTGAGGTATTAATACAGGAATAACTGCAGAAAAATTATGCTGACTGGAGACTTTAATGCAAAAATAGAAAAAAAAATACAAAATAAAAATTAATGTTTAAAAATTCAAAAAAGTGGAGATTTTTTTATGATTTCATCAAATCATGGATTATTTAAATCTCTCATATTTATTTTTTTCTGAGTTCAATAAGTAATTTTTCGGATTCATTCCAATTAATTATCGTTCCCCTGTAGGGTAGGCTCGTTGCTAAACTTTATCCATAGTCGTTAAAATGTTTATTCCTTTATTATTAATCAGATATCACTTGCTATTTCAAGTCAATGTTGACTTAAAATCGAAAATAGCTATCGATTCTCATCAATACTAAAGGAATAAACAATTCTCTCTGCATTCCGATTATCATTGGTAACTAAAGCTGAAGAGATGGAGGAATCGACCTGAGATCAAAAATGAGGAGCTCACATTCAAAACGTGCTTTGTCCGGGTGAATGTACTTTTCGAGAACTGCAAACAACGAATATAAAAAATATATATATTTATTTTTTGTTACAAAAATAACTAATAATTTATAGATATTCTATTTATCACAATGAGATAAGTCTATAAAAAAGTTATAAAGGATTAATATTTTAAATAATTAATATAAAATTGGACACAGCACGTTTTGCATGAAATTAATGGATAAAGCACGGTTTGAATGAATTAGACACGGACAAAGCTTATTTTGATCAAATTTTATTTATTTATAAAAGAAATACACATGTTAAAAAAACATTATGAGTCCATTAAGATGACACCTTTGCTTCATAAATGCGTAAATCACACATTTCAAGTTCCAAACGATCACATTCTTCTTCAGGTTCCTCTAAATTTTTCGTAAGAGCACATTAAAAATAATGTCTTTGTACCAGTTCAAACGGCCATCAGCAAGCGGCTCATCCCTTGTAGGTGAATGAAATGGTAGGAGGCAAAGAATTCGTGCTCTCTGCCAGGTTTTTGGTGTGTATTTTCATCAGCGGGTCTAGCGCCTACGCCGTTTTATTGGACATGTCTTAATAAGAGTATAAACAATGATGTCTTGGAGAAGCTTTATCTGGCTTTTCAAAAAAATTATTTCTAAAGGTTTTCAAGTCCCTTTGGCATGAACTTCACACAAGAAAACCTATCGTTATCATGTTTACAAGGTTCAAATTTAAGGGCTATTTTAGGAGTGCTGTACCTGGTTGATTTTGATGCAGTTTTTTTACCACGTGTAGAATGTCTTTTTCTGCTTCCAATGTTGTAGTCACCCACACGTACACTTCCGTCGGCATCTTCATTTTCCATTTTAAATGAAATTTGTGAATATATGAAAACAATTAAATCTAAAGAGTACTCACAAGAGCTTTTCCAACTGAACTAATCCTATAAAGTAAGGTTAGAGAATGAATAAGACGTGGCAGAAACAGTCACGTGACTAGAAACAAGCAGCCCTATTGGTCAGATGGACTAAGCACGAATTGGTTGAAACTTGTCTATGGACAAAGCACACTTTGTATGAAACTCAAGTTTTCAACATCAATTTTAAATGAGAAATAACATGATTTTACTGAATTCTGATATTCCTTCATGTGCAAATTACGTAGAGGAGCACACAAATATGTCAATAACTCATTTTCGAAAAAAGTGGACAGCTAATCGTGTTTTGAATGTGAGCGTCTCCAAAATAGCCATTGATTCTCATCTAATACATGAGGTATAATCATTAAACATTGCATTTTCGACGTTTCGATTATTATTGGTAACCATTGGTGAGGACTTGGAGTAACCGACTTAAAATCAAAAAGGCGATCAATTCTCATCTCACTAACCATTCTGCTAACCATTGGGTTTTTGACGCTTCGTTTATTATTGGTAACCAGTGCTGAAGACATGGGGGGAATTGATTTAAAACCAAAAATAACGATTGATTCTCATCTAATACTGAAGGAATAAGGTAGTTAGATTAGATTTTTTATATTTTTACTGTTAATGGTAATCACTGCTGAAAACATGAAGAAGACTTGGAGTAACCGACTTAAAATCAAAAAAGGGATCAATTCTCATTTGATTCTTGAAGAATAAGCATTCTGCATTGGATTTTTGACTCTTCAGTTATTATTGGTAACCAGTGCTGTATACATAGGGGAATTGATTTAAAACCAAAAATAACGATTGATTCTCATTTAATACTGAAAGAATAAACTAGTTAGATTACATTTTTTATGTTTTTCCCATTAATGGTAATCACTGCTGAAAACATGGTGAAATCGAGTTAAAATCAAAAAGACCAAATTTTTTTTGGTAAACAAACTCAGTCACCAAGAATTTAAATTTAAAATAGTAGGTAGGTAGTATTGTAATAATAATAAATATTTAAATATTTAAATTTGGAAAATGATTAAATTTTCTCTTCTTCATCAAAAAAAAAGGGGGGGGGGGGGTCTTATTTTTAAAAGTGCAGATTCTCGATAACGAATTCTTTGATAGAAATTTGATTTGCAATGAAGAGAAGAGGGCAGGTAACCTCGAGCTAAGGAGGTAATAATCATCGGCCTGTGATTTCCTTTTGGGCGGAGGGACGGGGTCGACTCCAGGTGAGGTGAGTCATCGCCAAGCCGGTTGACTGGCTGCGGCGCGGCGCGGCGTCCCGGACAAAAGTCATTCGACTCACTCACTTACGTAGTGGAAATGAAACAGACAGAGATAGCGATATGGGAAAAGAAGAAGCCAGCAAGTGCAACAGAGATAGCGATGTACAGTCAGTGGAGAAAGCCATGAGGCTATGGACAACGAGACAAGAGCAAGGTACCTTCGTCACAGTTGAAAAGGTATCGGTTGTATCAAGCACAATTATTTATTTAAAGCAAAATTCCTTCTTATCTTATTTTATATAATACATATAATAATAATAAAATTGAAATGGTTCAATTAGTTCACGATAATTTTATATTTATTTGATAAACACAGTGACTAAGTAATTATGAATTATTGGAAAAAATAAATAAATATAGAAATAAATTAGGAAAAGATTAAAAGGTTACGATAAATATTTATTTGAAAACAAGTTATTTTTCGAATTTTGAAAAAAAAATTGCATTTTTGCTAATTAAGCACATCAAATCAAATGAGAATTAATTCACTTGTTTATAACTATACAATACAAGTAATAACATGGCTATAGGTAATTTTGAACTTTGAATTAGTGCCCGGCAAAATTTTACAATAAAAATTTTAGAAAGAGAAATTAATGATGTTGTTCTCTGCTTGATTCAAACAAATACCATATAAATATATACATGTATGCATGTAGAATTTATTTGCATCAAGCAAAGGACAACCTCATTGATTTGTCTTTATGAATTAACAACTCTGGTACTCTAGGCAGAACAAAATCTTTTTATTGAAATTTTGTAGGTGGTTTTGTACGTCAGAGGTGAGTGGTCTCAATGTATAGCCAATTGCCCCGTAAACGTTTTTAGCACTTAGGTTCAACTCCCGAAAGGCCAATAGACCTACAATCACTATTATCTAATAAGATCTTTGATATTTATTTTTATTAAGAGTGTCCGTTAGAGAATTTAAAATTTTCAAAAATCTGATACATAGAGAATAACCCCTTTGAGGAAAAAGTACTTAAGAGAGAATACTTTTTTTATCTATATTTAAAGAGGGTATATTTGAAATGATGCTTAGTAATTCCGATAAATATTTAGAAAAAAAAATCATATATTCAATCTATCTAACCAATTCTCTGACTTACACACATAAATATAATCTAATTAATTACTTGTGAGCATAGAAATTAATGTTAAATGCCAGAGGTTATCTAACATGAATTAATTTTTGAGATAAAAATATCGTTTTATAGAATTAATAAATAATATTACATGGATAATTGAAATAATAAAATTTTCCCATAATACTATGAAAGCAACGATTTTTATCTTCTTGGGTATAATAATAAAATTTGAATATAATTTTAATCAAGAGTTTCGCTTTTAAATTTCTATCTTTGCGAAGGAATGAAGAACTATTAATGCATATGATATAAAAGTTTTTTCAAACATCACACATGTTGAATTGATAAAAATTTTTAAATGTTAATTTTATATTTCAAAAGGGATTGAAATTGGATTTAATGAAATAATTAAATTTAGCCACCATACATATAATTTTTGAATTCGTTTCGATTAGGAATTGTAATAAAATTTAAACTCTAGCTTCACCCAGTCTCTTAAGTTCCTGCCTATCCTTAATACTAATCTGCCATGTGTACATGTAGGAATGAAGAATTATTAAATATGATATAAAAGTCTTTCTAGCCAGAAATTAATATGAAAATTAAAATTTTATATTTCAAGTAATTGATATAAATTTTGTTTTGAAGCTTTTAATGATATTATTTTGTTAAAAATATATTAGAATCCGCAAAATCTATAATCATAAATATAAAATTGAATTGCTATTTATATGGGGATTGTACTAAAACGGAAGAATATTATTATAGATATAAAAATGATAAAAGAATGTTTCGTAAGGAAGAAAAAGAAGAGCGAGAAAACCAAGGTTTGTTGCCTTCAGCCATTTGGAATCTCTGGAATGTTACTCTGGACCAAAGAGACTCTTAAGGCAGAGTTCAGTCAAACAAATAATAAAAAAAAGTCCCTGTACTGTTACGTTACTTTCCTCTTGAGAATTTTTAAGCGAAATTATTATACCTATATTGCATTTTTTGTCAATACAATTTGTTTTTTATAGATATTAAAAAAAAATTTAAAGTGAAAGTAAGTATAGCTAATTTATAAATTATATTAGAACTGTGAATTGAAGATATTCTATTCAGTGAATGATTTTGTATAATGGAATGAAATAGTAACTTATATAACGAAGAGAGTGACATGACATTCTTGAAATGAAAAGATAGTTATATTTAAAAAAATAAAAAATAAAATGCAGTGTTTAGTCCATTTACAACATGTGGTTTTCACTTAAAATACATTAAGGTAGTTCTTTGCGACAATCCATACAAAAAGTTTTAGCCTCGTAACCACTCTATACATATGAACGGTGCTAAAATTTTAGGTTATGTTTTTTTAACCTGACTATACTTTTCACACTACTATATCCTATTTATGAATGGATCGTTTCCAAGCGATTGATCTTATATCCCCTCCACTAAAAATAATCCCCCAATTTTTTTTTTTTTTTATCAAAACTTCGAGATAAATAACTTCAATTTTTTTTTTAAGTTAATCCGAATATATTATTCTAACAAATATTAATTTTTCATCAAGATGGTGAAAGCCCTTCAATGAAAAAAAATAAAAAATAATTTTTAAGAAAAAAATAAAACCGACTTCAAAAAAATTAAATGCAACAAATAAAATAGACTAAAAGGTATAAAATAATTATTATCTTATTTAGTTACAACTAAACGACGAAATATTAACATGAAATTACTTTTTGAAGTCGGTGCCAAACATATACCTTTTATGAATCGCACTCGACGGATCTTACTTAGTACGTTTGGCGGGTACACTCGCTTATAGGTATAGTTTGCTTGGCACCGACTTCAAAAAGTAATTTCATGTTAATATTTCGTCGTTTAGTTGTAACTAAATAAGATAATAATTATTTTATACCTTTTAGTGTATTTTATTTGTTGCATTTAATTTTTTCTTAAAATTATTTTTATTTTTCTCTTTTGAGTGATGTTATTTATAGTGATCATATCATCAGAACTTGACCAAATTAATATGGCACCATCCCTAAGATACCCCCTTTCTAATAAAAAAAGAATCATCGAAATCGGTTCATAAACAAAGAAGTTAGGTCTGAACATACCTAACAAAAAAGGTCTAATACTAATGAAAAAAAAAACGGGACCAATGGGAAGCTAGACTGAACCCAATGCAAAAAAATTTCAAAATCGGTTCGCAATTGGCGGAGATATGAGGTAACATAGACACATAAAAAAAAAATTCAGTCGAATAGAGAACCTCCTCCTTTTTTGAATAAAATAATGATCATTTTCCCACCCTTTCCCAATCTACCACATGTAAAAAATTTCATTTTTAATTGCAATTATTTCATGTTTGGTGGGGGATATCGTTTTCAATTTTAACAGTGTGTTTATTATGCTTTTAATGATTCCAAGTTTCGAAGACTTCTTGAATTTTTGCATTTGTGAAAGAACTACCTTAATAATAAACGAAAATTAAAATTAAAATGATTAAAAGTTTATTAAATTTACAAAATATTTTTTTTAACAAGTAAAAAATTGAAAGTTGAAGTGAATTTACGGAGATCCCATTCCAAAACATCATTCTATATATGTATAATGTGAAAATAAAATTTTTACTAGATTTCTCATTTGATATTCTATTAATTGATGGTTTTGTGTAATAGAATTAAGGTAACTTAAAAGATTTAACATAAATATTGAGAGTCATTCTTAAAATGAAGAGATAGATTCATTATAAAAAATTAAATTCAATAAAGATGAGAAATGAGATTTTTTTATAATGTGAAATTTTTTGCTTTGCTCTGATTAAATGAAACAGAGAAGATGAAGAGGCGGGTAATGATCTCAATAAATGAGGAAGCGGCATTTGATTTAGTAATTGTCTAATTTCCTTTATCTAACAGGAATTAAAGGTGTAATGCTTTTTTTTATTCTTTAAGAGGATTAATGCTGCTTAACACGAATGAATAGTGCTGAGCTAACATTAAAATAAAAGGAGATTACGATTGTAAAATAAAAAGCAATTAAATGATTGTGCTTCTTGTAGAATAATGGTAGAATTCATGAATGTGATTTAATTACAATTATCAAATTCTCCAACAAGATACATTAAAGTAGATTAACTTTCGTTTATATACCAGGATTAGAATAGAGATCGAAAACTTGAGAGCCTCATGCGGCCTGGCGCCAACTACTATGGGGCCCGCATCATTGAATACAAAAATATTCTATTTAAGCTATTTATAGATATATAGGTGAAAATAATAAATTACTTTTATTCAAGTATATTGTAAATGGGTTGCGTTAAAAATAACAAAGGATGGGAAGGTACCTATAAGAGAGGACTCGAGCCCATCTATCGGCTTGCTAATGAATTTAATTTAAATTCTCATATAATTTAAGCTAAGTTCATATGTATATTTCATATTTTTTAGGTTTTATTTGAATTTATTTTCTCTCTTTCTAGAGCTAAATATAAAAACGAAACACAAATTTTCAATATGAAAATTGGAAAGTCAATAGCTGCATTTGCAAAGTCAGTAATGGACGAAACAGGACAGCCATTTTTAATCATTGAATTTGGTATTTAAAAATGGCAGAGATTTACTACTATTGTTATTGAAGATTTACTATCTACTATTGTTATTGAAATAGGTTATGTTTGATTTTGCAATTTGTTACCGAATGGGAGAATCCTTAAAATATAACTCTTTCAAAGGAAGTAAAAAGTAATTTGAAGAAGCATAAAAATATGTACAAAAAATCTATATAATAAATAATAGAAATTGAGAATTTGCCAATAGAAACAAACATAGTTACAAAAAAACAATGGCACTGATTTTATTTATAAAAAATGTTAGCAAACTCTGTGCCGAAATTGTTTTAAAAGTGAAAAGTAGCTGCTCGATTCATCAGATTTAAAAATCACAGTTCAAGGTTTCTTCTAATAAAGACGCCGTTTTTATTGTTTTTAAATTAACTTGGTTGAACCAGTTTACTTATAATTGTCCTTTATTATATTAAAAAATGAATTATGAATAATAATTCGATGTTATAATTCTAGAAAGTATGCTTGATTTTTAAAAACAATCACCGTCATTTTCTTTTTCAATTTGGCTCATTCTGTAACACACTATTACCTATATATTTATATGGCTTGCTGTTCCAATATTTTTTATTAGTCTTCAGATTATTTTTACTTCCTTTGAGTTGTTTTAAGGATTCTCAGATAAAAGAAAAAATATCTAAAGACAACAAAACTTTCAAAAAGGACCACATCACATTTTAAAATTAAAAACGAATAGCAAATAAGCAAGTCCGCCATTTTTGCTATTTGATTCAAAATGGCGGTTGTAACCTAAACATCCTTTAAAATGGCGGATTTTCTACCAGAAAATAGCTAATACTATTTTTGGGTTTCTCATATTAGAAAACTTATTAAATAATTTAGCAAATGATAATTATAATGGAATGTTGATCTTTTAATATAAGATAATTAATATCACTCCAAATTCAAAAATAATAATTATTTTTATTATTATTATATCTTGTTCAATTGTCAAAAATGAACAACATTTCAGAACTTTTTCATCAAAGATCGATAATTATTAAAAAATCAAGCTAGATAGGTATTCTATAAATGAGAAAAGAATTTATCAATCCCAGTTATTAATATTTAAAATATTCGTCTAATATTAATTATTAATAGAAAACATCGATTAATTAGATAATTAATTTTTAATGCCAAGTAATGTCTAAACAGATTTTTTCATAACTTTAATTAAGATTTTTTTAAAGTCATTTACGCAATGAAATTTCTCATTTGAAAGTAATTATTATTATACTGTAAATATATATAGACAATGTAATTAGTTCGTTAAGGAAATTGTTTTAATGTTTCTAGCTTTCGATTTTCAAAATGTCTTAAAGATTAAATGAAAATAGTAAGCATTTAAATTAAGTTTTATAAATTTTTTTATTTGTGAGTGCAATGATACAATAAAAAAATGAAAATTTCACTTTGTGAATATTTACCATTATAAATCTTGTCACAGATTCTGTGAATGTATTGAAAAGGAAAATTGGCAGAAAGGTCAACTTTTGCACAACTGACTATTAGATAAATCACCACTTTCGGGTTAAAATACACTGACATTTTACACTCTGAGCTCCAGGCGGCTAAATAATTGACCTATAATGATAGCACCTGTCCAGACACAGAAGAAACAAACCAAATCGTTTACTCACAGTTGGAAATTGAAATTTGCATCTAACTTTCAAATTAAAGGAGAAAATTGTCGAGGGTTTGTTTGGAGTGTATAAGTCCGGCCAACGCCCATGGCATGTTTAAAAATATCGGTTCCTAATTGATTACAGAAATTTAATTCTTGAACGTGGGTAGAGTCACCTGGGATTATTACTACCTATCAGAATATTACAGTCGAATTGGTTTGTTTCGTTGTTTGCAGCCCTAGAGAATGAACTAATGTAGCCTAAAAATATACAAACAAGACCTAACCTCTTAATGGAATTTTCTAATATTGACACTATACAAGGTGTTTCGAAATTCTTTGTATAAACTTGAGGAGGTAGGGAATATAAAACTTAACTGTATGAATGTAGATAGGTTCGCAAACACGACCAGGACGATGTGTCAATTTTAGGCAATAGTTCATCTTTAATCACGCTTCTTGACTTAACTGTTTACTTTATCGAAAAAAAAAAACTTGATAGAAAAGCTTTTATACAAAAAATGGTTTTTAAAAACAAATATTTTCAAGGAGTGGGAAGTTAATAAGGAATTGAAATTCACTGTAAAAAAAAGCATACAATTGGGTGCATGGTTTGGATTCTGTTCCTTAGAGGAGGAATTCATCCCTAACAAATTTAAGGCGCCTCACCAAATATACTCCTGAAACCACCCAAACCACACCTATGAACAATATTCCGAGGAAAATTACTATGCAGAGGTTAATCGTCAACAAACGTAATACCTATGATATGTATTGCACACGAGGAAGAACCTCCTCTATAAAGATGGTTCATGAAGATTTGTAACACCCTGAAAGATTTTGATTGAAAATATATATGATTCGATATATTATTTCTCAATCAAAGGTATTTTATCTTAATAAATCCTCTTTCAAATTAATTTTAGTTTGTTAATTTAAATTGAAAGGACCCATTAATAAAATGTTTGGATGATTAAATTTTAATTTATTCATCTTAACTAAAAAATCCCTCGGGGTTAAAAATAGACCTGTCACTTAATTTTAATAAAAGCCTCACTTTTTTCATTCATGTTATCTATATTTAGATCGGGAGCCTCTTTCGTGTTATGAAAGCAAGAGCGTATAGCTGATAGCTACAACCTGTTGTATCTATATTTTAATCAACACTTGATGCCGTTGAGGAGTTTCAAGGAAAAGAATGCATTGATATATGCGGAAGAAAAATGATTTCATGTTAATATTTAAATAAAGCATTCTCGTCAAGTATAGAGCTTGGTTAATTATTCAAAGAGAAATGGAATTAATTATATAATTAGAAATTATAGAATAGGTTTTTCTGGTATCGTATGAATGGAGAAATTAAAATAAAAATAAATTAATATGTACCTATTTCGGCATTAGGAAATTCCCTAATTTCTATCCCTTATTAACCCATTCAAAGTTTTTATACTTTAAATTTTTTATAAATTATCTACTACTATGTTAATGTTCTAATTAAATGAAATCAAAAATCTCCCAATAAGCATGATTCATTTAACAAAACTTTAAAAAATCATTCGAGGTGAAATTAAAGTCAAATCACAAAAATCCATTTAATTCCTATGGTCTTGTTCCTCGAATTTTACAAGCTTCAATCATTCAAGACTCAAAGATATGTGGACAATTTTAAATTCTCTTTGCCGACAAATTATTCCTCGATTCTTAAGTGCATATTACAAAAACTGAAATTTCAATTCTGTTTCCATCTTATTTGAATCCTCGAAACAGTTTACAAAATTTCCAAAACAATTTAACAATGAATCGTTTATCATTTTAATCAATCTTTCTTTCCATAGATTCGATTCATGGTTGACAAATTTCGAATTAGTAAAATCGAATAATTATCGTTTTTATTTTCGGAATAGAATTTAGTTTCTACCGTGTTTAATTGTTGTTATATAGGAAGAAAAATATGTGAAACATATAAATATTTGCGATTTGAATACAAAAAAATTTGAATTAGTATATAATTTATAAAAAAAAAGTATAATATGAATAAAGAGCATTAAAAAGATTGGTAATAAATAGTTCCACTCTTGTGGGATATAATTAATTAATTAATTAATCTTGATGATACAAATAATATCCAAATTTTGCTAATGGGGTAGCAAATTAAAGACAAATTCTTTCATCCCTTTGATTGAGGCTAGAATTCTACTCCTATTTTTATTTATACCCCTAATCCTATAAAACTTATGATGGATTCACAAAATACTTTCGATTCCGATTTAAATCTAAAATATTTCTCATGTTATATCATTTTTTCTTCAAAAATCTTAATTTATTTCTTGACTTATAACTCTGCATTTTTATCGCAATAAAAGTTAAAAATATTAAATGCAAGTAGTGTTAATCCAATATAGTTTTATTTCTTAGAGTAGAATAGTCCTATTGAAAAATTAAAAATACAATTTGTCTTATTTATAGCAATTTTTCTTTAAAACAATATCCAAGATTTTGCTTCTACTTCCGGAGCCATCCATCCATCTATCTCTTCAAGTGTTGATAAAAGAATCACTCAAGTCATCGATTTCTTGCTACTCAAGCAGCAGGGAACGCTCATCTTAAACGGCGAGCTTTGTTTGATACCAAGAAACCGAAAACTTGAATGATTAGCAGCTACATGTATCTATAGGTATTACTTGAAACAACTCCGGAAGAAACTTCATGATAATAAAAAACATCATTTTTAATCTTAAACTTCAAAATCGACTATGGACAGTCTAATAAAATATTAGTAAAAAAAACTTACTTAAAATATGGATAATTGATGTTATATTTATGATTATGGTTTTTTGAATTTTTAAAGCAGAGGCTTTTTATTGTCATGAATAATTTCCTCAAAGGACTCTTTTCTCCTACTTATATTCATTTTATATAAATATATATGTAGTGTGTGGTGGGAGAACATTTATTTGTCTCACAACAGCAGTAGGTATATTGGGGGACATAATCAGTGAATTTTGCTCGGGCTCCTGGCTAAAATGTAATTTATTTCTCTAGAGTATTTGTAATAAAATAAAATATGTATGACTTTAAAAGAAAGCAATATGTTCATCTATTGTCATTGCTCATTAGCGAAACCCATCTTTCTTCACACAAATATTTTTCAAAAATAAAACCAGTAATGATTATTATTAGAAACGTTTTTAAATAATGATTTTGTATTATATTGTTTCTTTAATAAAATGGGACTTAAGTAGAAGAAATGTACTAACTTTTCCTTGGAAAAGAGCCAATAAGCCAGTGTGCCATTTGTCATCCATTTTCCATTGAATTTAAAACTACAATCTTATCCCATTTAAGTGAATTTAATCTCGCTTAAGAATATATAAAAGTACACTTTAATTTATTAATTTTAGTTAGAAACTTGTTATTTAAATTTTACATTATTCGAATTAATGCTAGTCGAAATGGTAATATAAAATGGATTAGTTAGTTCCTAAGTTACTTGCTACGAGAGGGGATTTTCTGAATATCCCTAAATCTGATCATTAATTTAATTTGCAAATTTCCTTTCCATTTTTGGCCTTATATTTAATTTTAACAGTTTGTTTTAAACAATATAAATTAATATTTAAAACTAAGCTAGAAACGATATATCACATTTTCAATTATTTTTTAGAGATTGGCCGAGAATAAAAGGTTGCCGATCTCTCCTCCCACGAATACACATAGAAATTTAATCGGGAATATAATATGACTTCTTCACTCAATATATAACCAGCAAAACATAAATACATAGAAACTATCTAAAATATAGACAAAAACAAAAAAACAAAGACTAAAAACAAATTTAGCTAAAAATTAAAAAAAAACTTATTTGGTTTAAAAAAATTTTATAATTATTTTATCAACGTAATTTCTCCAATAAAGAAGAGTGATATTAATAAAATAAGATAAGTACAAGTTATTAACTATTTTGTGAGATGTATTAACATTTTGTAGGGGTACAGGTAATTTTTTATATTAATTTAAATTAGACCTTTAACCTAAATTGAAGACACTTTTAGGCCCAATGAAGTTAGAAAGATTGATTTATGATGAATTGTTACACGAATTTGAATTTATTTTGAGAATTTTAACAAAGGCGTTATAAATTCATGCTGGTCATAATCATAGAGTACACAGTCCTAAGAATGGTTAGACCCCACCATCCGTCTTCATTCGACTCTACGCCAAATCTTTCACTTCTCTAAAAGTAATTATGCTAAAAAAAATTGTCCCCACAATCAAAAAATCTGCAGAGCTGAATAAAAAACGAGACATTTTTATTTGTTCAGCTTCTGCCTTTGCATTCTTAGAAGTGTTCCCATTGCGTTTCTAGCAGAGATAGAAGATGGAAAATTTTATTATCACCCTTTAGGTCTCCCCAAACAATTCTGGTGGGATTATCGAAACATGACTACGTTTGGCAAGGTTGTAAATATGCAACACAAAGTGTCTGAAGAGAGACGTCTATCTCAGAAGTAACCGCACCACGTGTTGCTTAACTTCGGTAATCCTTTGGGAACCGGTGCTTTGAACATTTCAAAGCTTAATTAAGATATGAAACAGCAAAATGTTGATAACAAATATATAGTGTCCCCTGTCTAATATATGGTAAGATGTTATGGATAATTTTGTTTACACAGAAGAAGTGAGATCTATGTAAGAACCAAAAGTATCTTTAACCTCTCAGATTAAGCAGAGGTCAATGCTTTTGATTTGATTTTTTAAAATCGATTTTGCTAGGCAAAAACAACTCTCGGTAATCGTATATATTTATTCGAAATGTTTTTTAAAATGTAAAAATGTTAAAATTTAAATTTTATGGCTTGAGAGAACGCTCAATAACAACATCCTGATACAAGCAATATGCTACGAATAACATTCTTTTCTTTTCTTTTTTTTTAATTTAAACGTGCGAAAGTTCAAGACCTCTTTTATCTAAGAGCAAAAATAGATAAGTAATTAATTAAATATCTTCCTCTTCTTTCCTAATTGAAAATATAAGAATAATAATAAATCTAAATTCATATCCTTGAAAAAATCATGCATTGATTTGACTGATCAGCCATCCATTGCGTTAATTTTCAAAAGAGAAACAGTGAGTTGTTTTCAAAATTTAATAACGGGTTACGGCGATAATTTTATAGTACCTATACATATAACTATATTATAACATGGATGCTTTTCTTGTATTCATTCATTTGTTCCGCTAGTAGTTTTTATAATCATAATTAAATAAGAAATAAAATCATGTACCTACAAAGATTTATCTCAGAAGGTGGATTTCGAGAATCCGAGAAAAAAAAATGTTAAAATCATAATGTTTATAAATATTCAATTGAAAATTGAAGGAATAGAGAAGTTTTTCAAGATTGGGTACGCTATTTGCAAATTTTGGAGATTTAGGAATTTTTTTATTGCCAGTTTGAAGTTGAAATTTGGCACAAAAGTAAATCTTTATATATATCCGTGGTGGTAAATTTCAGATCATTAACCGTTTAAGAAATCCCAATATAACGATTAGATTTTTTTCTGATTTTCTACATTTTTTATATGCAAGGTTTGAAGTTAGAATGCCCAAAATCCAAGAAGTTCTTTATATTGTAAATATAAATCATTTTGGCACCAGAAGGAACTACTTAGAAGGATCTTTCGGAATCCGAACACAAAGACAGCCTTTTTAAACATTTATAAACTAGAGTTGGTAATAAAAAAAATTTTGTGTTGATATAAACATAAAATCGGAGGAAATGTGCAAACTTTATCAGGACTCAGTAATTTTAGAAATTTGGCATTTTTCTTCAGCGAGAAAATTTAAGATATATGTCCTGGTCAGCTATTTTTGAGAGAATCTTATAAGAGCTCGGTGGTAGGGCTACCTATGCGTTGTCGATAGGGTTTCTTTTTTCAGTAGGCATACATATCTTTGAAAATATTTCGTTATACTTCAAAAAGATCAGAATGTCGGTTTTCCATCGTAATTTGAAGGTATTTAACAATTCAAAACAGTCCTCTTCTTATGGAAAATCGTTTCGATATCATTATATTATTAAAGAGTAACAGTTTATGAATACAAACTTGTGTGTCAAATTTCAGCTCATTCTACAATCAATAGGATAGCTACAAATAACACAATTCAATTTTTTTTAGATTTTCTCTTTTTTTAATCAGAAGCTATGAAAATATAAAGGCTAAGATTTATAATTAGTTGGTCTTTTTTCACGAATTTTCTGTTCAGTTTTTTAATGTTTGATAAAAATGCATTTTTATAACTGTAGCAAATCAAAGAATTTCCACAGATCAAATTTTCAAAAGTAATTTATTTTCAAGATCATTTTGAGTTTATAATTATTATTAATATTATTATTTAGGTAAATACGAAATGAATAGAGTGAATTCTTGATGAAAGAGATTTAGCTGTCTGTCATAAGATTCAACCTGGAATGATATCTTCCTTTGGAGTTGTCCCGAGAGAGATAACGGGTTGCGAATCTCAGCGCATGTCCCTGTCAAGTCTTACCAGTCGAGTCCAGCGGGATTCAAGTAACAACTTGATCATTTAGATTAATTGTCACAATCGCGTATAATAACAGAATCATTAAAATGTATAATTCAAAATAAAAATGCATTACCATAAATGATGGAAAATGAATAATAATAAAAAAGGTAATGTTAAGTTTTCTATTTCTTTTTTATTTAGGTATTTCACTTTATTTTTTCTATTCTATAAAATGTACCTTTATTTTTATATTTTTAAAAAAAGTCTGATTGTTTTGACGCAACAACGAGCTACAATGATCTCAATCCAAGCCAACTCCTTAAGTCCCACAACCCCACAAACTATCCCTTATTTAATTGAAAAAAAAGTGTTTTGCCTAAGAGTTGTTGATTCATAAAGAGAAATCAATGAGGATGTCCACTGCTTGATGTAAATAACCATATAACAAATATGAATATATATCTACATATAATTTATTTGTTTGAGCCTATAGTTTCGAAGGTTTGGCCTTATTCAGTCTCTTTAATTATATTGTAAATATTTTACCTGTTATTTCTCACGTGATCAATCCGATTGGATATAGAAAAATTCGTTTTGTTCTTAAAGCTAGTTACCCGTACAAACGATTCTATACCTATATACATACAGTTATTATCTGGAGAAAATCTCCAATCTAGATCTTCCATTTCTCGCTCATCTCATCCTTATAAAATTGCTTTAAGCAATAATCCCCAGGGTGTTGACGTGTGTTCTAACATTTTCTAAAAAAGTATTATGATAGCATTGAGGGATATTTCCCGGCCTAATGAATTGGTGAGACTCATCTACGACTTGCCTGCTTATATTTTCATACAACCCAGAAAAACTGACTATCCGGTATATTTAAGTCTTGGATTTTTATTATTATATAATGTTTTATTAAAAGAAAAAAAAATTACGAAATTAAATGACTTCTCCCAAATTTTTTGAACTTTGAGTAAAGAAAAGCACTGAATTATTTTTCTCTATTTTTTGGAATTATTTGGAGAAAATATAATCTATATAATAGCCTCTTCCCCAAATGAAAATTTTTAATCATTGTAAATTCACCAATTGTTTAACTAAAGTCCTAAGTATCTCTTAACGAAATTTTAGCTTCCTGATACAAGTAGACTCTCAAGTTTTTGAAATATTGAATTTTCCCTAGAGTGGTTTTCTATTACCTTTATTTATGTCAGTAATGAAAAATTAATTCTAAAAGAAATATAAAAACCTTATAAAAAGAAAAAAGATTGTACCATTTTTAGAATTTTGGATTCATTGTCGATGTATTTTTTTTCTTCAAAATTCATAATTAACAAAAAAACGTGCCTAATTAAATAAAAAAAGAGGATAATATTTGATTATGTTTCTATCTCAGTTTCTCTGGCTATTATTATATATATATATCACAAACAATGGCTTTTATAAAATAATATTGTATAATAATAAATGTGGACTCAAACACAATTAAAAACAAATATAATAGAGAATTTATAAAGCAAGCAAAACGAACATTGCGTTTGTGCAATCAGAAGGGGAAGTTTATCAGAGTTTTTATGTCAATATTTGGAGATGTTTCATCTCGGAGAGTACAGAAATATATCAATGGATTTTTATATAAAAAAAAAAACTACTTCATGAAATATAGATCTAAGTAAAAAAGATAGAAAAATCATGTCAACAAATATCGTTTTAAAATTAAATTAAAATAATTTTAAAAACAAGTTTTATTAAGAGTGAAAGTGAAAAAGCTTGGTACAAAGATACAATTTATTAATAAAAAGTTTTGTGGCAAATTTCAGCGCATTAAATTCTCCAACGTTTGCTAGTTTTCCCATTCAATGATTCAATTTTTTTTTTCTGATTTTCTGAATTTTTGAAAGGAAAGTTTTAAATCTAGAAAACTCAAAATCAAAAACAGTTTAATAATAAAACTTGAGCAAGATGCGAGGTAGGTTTCTCAAAAAAGAAATAAAACAAAATTGAAAACTTTTATCTGACTCCTGATGATGGGCTCGCCCCCGAAATTTATCGAATTCAAAACTCAATTTTGTTTTCTTTTTTTGTGAAACCTACCTCGCATCTTGCTCAAGTTTTATTATTATATTAAAATGTTTCACCTTTCAATCAACACCTAACTCATTAAAAGTTATTAAAAACAGTTCATTGTTTTGTAAATACAAACATGGGGCACCGGAACAAACTTTCTGATTCTCGCTTTGAGCTATCGTAAGTATTGAATATATTTTTTTTGCGCTTATAAACATGATATGCAAAAAAATGAGTAAATTCAATACTTAATGATATCGGAGCAAAATTTTCACTTTTGTCAACATTTTTCGATCGAATATCTTCTATAAATTATTATTTTGATAGTTTTGTTCTTTTTACGTGTAAATAATAAGCTGATAGTTGACAGACAAGTTTCTATTAATAAACTACACATCTGAAACGAATTTCTAGCTCAAACTGTTGGGTAACAAAAAAAACGAAGTTTTGAAGAAGTTTTCACTTTTTCCATTTAATTTTACTATAAGGTATCCTAGAGTAGACAAGTTTGGTATCGCTTATTAATTCTTGGCTTTTGGAATTGTCTTTCAGTTCACAAGTAGGAACCCAGAGTAGAAAATAATTATTTCTTCAAATTTTTAAGCAAGAGAATGAGTTTTTCTATCTGAGAGTGAAGCTGAGTTTGTATGGAAACATATACAAATTATGATATATGGATTGAACATGCAGTTTTGCGGGTGCTTGTTATCATAAAGCCATAAAAAACGATTATCTATTCGAAAATAAATCAAATATGTATGATTGGCCATTGATCTTGACTGTTCACTTTAGGATATTAATAGAAAAAGTTTACGAATTATTGATAGGGCCTTTTAGCCCCCGCATACCCGCTCTCCAACTTTGTCTTAAGAGTCGCATTAGACGGGACATCGATTTCCACAACCTTCTTAAGGCATAGGAATGAAGGACATACCTTTTTTAAGTCTATTTCTAGCTCATCGACATATCAAATATGCATGTTAATAATAAATTAACACTATGCTGTCCGCTAAATTTTTTATACATATTCTCCCCATTAGGTAAGTTAAAAAGAGTGTTTATTAAGTTTCTTTAAAGGTTTTTAGGAAGTCTCAATTCATTTTTGGGAAAATATTAATATTTTTTGTTTTTAATGGTTAGTATGCATACGGGGTGTTTATATTAATTTTCATATAGGGTGTTTAAAATGTTTCGAACTATTTCAAATATTTTTTTGTTTTTAATGACTAATTTAAATACAGGATGATTATTAAGTTTTCTATAAGATCTTTTGAAAGTATCAATCCATTTTTGGGATAATATTAATATTTTTTTTTTTTTGATGATTAATATAAAAAATCAGGGATGATCTTTCATCCATTTTTAAACACAATAAATGAACATTTTTTCGAATTAATTGAATATATTGAGCCGCCCAGGAGGCAGGCAAAGTGAGCAAGTTTCTACAGATTCCTTCCATTCTTGTTTATTTATGTATGAAATTTATAAATTGCTAAGGGTGGGTATTTCCAAGACCACAACAACTACATACATACCGTCTTAAATGAAATATATTCTAATGAGTTTCAAGAATTTTAATCAAATCGGAGTGAATACCATAAAAGTAAATTGGGAACATTCCGTTAAATTCATGCAAAAATCTTCCGTATAAAGAAAGGGATGAAAATTTTGATAAATTCAAATATTACAATTATATGCGTAAAATAATGTTTAAAAAAATGAAAAAACAATACTGAATAAAATAAAATCCAATCATCTGTCTAATTAGAGCAGTAAACAAATATAATAAAAAAATTTTTAAAATCCATTAAAAAACTCATTTTAAGAGGAAATAGTGCAGAGAGAGTTGTTTCCTTGTTTTTATTATATAGGTATATCTATATAAAATTGATTACTAGTTTAGTCAAAATGTGTGAAAAAGCAATTTTTTTTTTTAATACAAAAAACGTATCAATGTCAATTAACTATTTTTAAAAATCCACATATATTCAGAATAAATGATACATGATTCTAAAGTAATGAAAATAATATCAAATAACCTTTAAAAAAGAGGTATTAAAAACAAAAAATAGAAATCAAACCTTTGTATATACCTAGCTATATGTATATATAATATTTAGAAGTCGATATAAAATTATATAAAAAAATATCATTTGCTTTGTGAAAAGGTTTCCAATTATACATTCTTATTATTATCTAAAGAAAAAGACTTGAAGGGTTCTTTGATTGTGAACAAAATATGTAACTTTTTACCCCCATCAAGATGGAATATATAAATAAATAAATTCGTAGATAAAAATACAGTAAGTAGTCATTTAAATAATAAATAAAAATTTTACCATATTATTATGAAAATCTACATTTTAATATTAATATATTCAAAGAAAATAGACTCATTGGAATATTTTTTTATTTTTTACTGATTCGATTAGATACAAGGAAACAAATTATTATTTTATTGTAATACAATAAAAACGGTAAACAAGTACCAATGTTAAGGTTATATTGTTGATTTGTAAATTCAAAAAAATGATATTTTTTCAATTTTAAGGATGTAAGAAATATTTTTTCCGAAAAAATATTGATCATAGATAGTAGCATAACTTCAATTACATTTCTAATAAAAACAAACGTGACTGAAAACGCACAGTATTAGTAGGTGTGTATAATTTATATATAATATAATAAATATATAGTTAATTTCTTGGAATGAAAGTAAAAAAATCTTATTTACCTATATTTCTAGAATTTTCCTCTATAAAATTTAAGTAAATATTATTTTTCCAAAATTCTAATTATTATTGCCCGAAGAAGAAATTTTCCCAAAATCAAAAATCGTATTGAAATTTTAACCAAAGGATTATTTTGGAGAGGGTCAAATTAATGGGGGATGAAAATAACAAATATCTTTTTAGTATGGGGTCTCTGTAAAGATCTCTTTAAGTAGAATTAGGCTAGATTTTAAAATATAATTCACTTCAAAATTACGGTATGAGAGAGGTATACTTTTGGGCCATTTTAAGGTGATTTTTGAGCCTCTGGACTTCTCAAGTGGCTCAACTTAAAATAATGAAAAAATTACATTATCCTTAACAACGACAATTAACAGTAAATTCGATATCTCAAGTAATTTGAAAGATATAAGGTATGGAATTCTGGACATGCTAGTCCGATTCGCACTTGGCCGGCTTATTTGTCTTTTCTCAAAACTGGAATCGCCTTAAAAAATCCTACTACTTTTCCTATTTAATCGACTTTGTATCTCCAATAATAACAAACTTAGGAATGAAGGAAGACCCCGTATATTTAAATACCTTAGGAAAAAAAACTCTTAGGTAAGATGATTGTGAATTTGTTGTACAAAGGTAAAGCGATAGTATTATATTTGAAAAGATTTTCTTGCTGAGAGTAACAGAGTGTTGTCGATTTTTTAAGAGAAAATCAATGAGGGTGTCTTATGCTTGATACAAATACACTTATATAATATTGATATACATAATATATAATATTATTTCATAAAGACTATTGTTTCATTAGAATTAAGGAATTTAATTAAGTAGAGATATTATCTATTGAAGACGAATTAGTAGAGTAGTAGAAATAGAAAATATTATTTTAATTGCAATCAGGTTCAAAACTTTGTGCGCAGCGATGGCTGGAGCGGGTCAAAACGTTGGCAAAAAAATAAATTAAATTTTATTTCAATCTGGATGCAAATAAAAACTGACCTTTTTATCTGAATTTAAAATTAAAAATAATAATACTATATCGATTTTAATCAAAACAAAAAATTACCGTGCAACGCTTGGTGTTCTAAGTACTATATCTTGTATGTAGGTATATAAGTATCTATATTATATTTACAAGCAAAAGTGTTCATTTAATATAATAATAAGATAAGATAGGAGAAAACGAGATGCTATGGATGGCTCTATCTATGTCTTTGTTTATTTTTCGAGAAGATTGATCAGTTTGGATGTTAAAGGGTGGTTGCTTACCGGGTGCCCCCGAAGGGTCATTGGGGGTGCAATAAGGAGAATTCATCCAAAACGTTTGAGGATTATTTTTTATAAAAGAATAGTATTTATTTATATTATAAAAACAATCAATACTTTTTTTTATATATATAATTTTTTTAGATTTTTGAAAAATTATTTATATAAGGAAAATTTTGTCAAACTGAAGATAGGCTATTAAAGTAAGCACGAATGAAACTGAGTGAAATATTTTATTTATTTATTTTCATAAGACAAGCTTTTTAATTATAAAGATTGGATGAAATAATTGAAAAATTGTTCATAGGGATAATTTAATAATCAGGAATATTTAAGGATATAGGTAAAAATATACAAATCTTTAAAAAAACGATCTTCAAACGTTTAATAAAACCCAAACGTTTCGGGAGAATTTCTCCCTTTATCAATGGAATTTTCAAATCGTTAAAAATGAAAAAAGTTGCTTTTTCTGAGTAATAATCATTTTTTTAACGATTTGAAAATTTCATTAATAAAAAGGGAAATTCTCAAGAAACGTTCGGGTTTTATTAAACGTTTGAAAATTGTTTTTTAAAGAATTTGTATTTATTTTAATTATAAATCAATCAATCATTTTTTCATATATCGTCGCCTTGAGTGTAAACCTACTAACTCACAACAAGAAAATTTTACAGGGCAGAGAAAAAACAAAGAAAATTTAATATTGTAGTTTAGGAAAGAAACTATTTTTCACATTTTTTTTTTTACAACTTACGATCGTGATTTTAAGTAGCAGTTTTACTTGGACGATGCTGAATCTCTATTTCTTCCGAATGGTATTAATATGTCATAAAAAATGGATTTAGCAGGTTTACACTCTAAGGCGACGATATATATATATATATATACACCCCCCCCCCCCCGCCAGAATTGATTAAGAAATTCTACAACAACCCTAACTTCCGACCCTACCTCACTAAATCATGTTAATGTGCCGTATGTGTTTTTGTACATATATAAGCACTATTGTATTAGTGTATTCTACTGGTTAAGAAAAAAAACTCTAAAAATTACATATTTAAATTATAAATGTCTCCAAGATTTGCCCCCCCCCGAAAATTTTTCTACGAGCGTCCCTGTATATATGTTGCAGTAAAAACGCGTTTTACTTAATACCTTTGTGGCAACTAGAATTTACTGATGTTGGTTGAGTTTGTTCCAAAGGTCCAGAATCTTCATTATTGACCTTCCGCCCAATTTTGGGTGTTTATTTTCAAAAGTTTTTAAACGAAAATGTCAAAAATTACACCCTCTACAACTTTGCTTCTAATTTTCGACATTTTCCTCTAAAGATTTTCGAAAATAAACACCCGAAATTAAGCGGAAGGTCAAAAATGGAGATTCTAGACCTTTGGACCAAACTCAATCAACATCAGTAAATTCTAGTTGCCACAAAGGTATTCAGCGAAACGCATTTTAACTAGTAAGAACCCGTTCTATAGTTTCGAATTTCGATTGCTTTGCCATATTCGGTCAAAATATTTTTAATATTATATTTGTTGTATTTTGAGCCGAAGACGCAATTGAATATTTATTGGTTCAAATCTATTCACTTTATGAAATAGTGAAAAATATAAAGAATATACATATAATAATCTATGGAATATTTATAGACTAAAGATTAAGGCATTGGCGAAACAATTTCTTGAAAAAGTAAAATAGGGTGAACTATGAAAAAGGTATTCAATGAAACGCATTTTTACTAAAAAAAAGCGGGTTTTTACTGCAACATATATATAAGAATTGCTCATTTAATACAAAAAGATCATGTTATGGCTAGTAATAAGAAAAAGAGATGGCGATGTATATCGAGAGGATTGATCTGTTTGGATGGCAAAGTAAAGTAAAGGGTAGAGGGTAGATAGTAAATGGTAGATGGTAAATGGTGTCTTACCGGTCGCCCCCGGAGGACCATGGCCGGCGGCCGGCCCCGCGGCTTGCTGGTCGTGGCCGCGGACACCTTGGCGCCCCCGCCCGCACCTCCGCCCCCGCACACGAGGCCCGTGGCCACAGTCGTCTCCTACACCCCACCAAGCACACACATTATCTACCCCACTGAACAATAAGCCAAAACACACACTTGGATTGCCGGTTCACATTCGACCACAAGAGCACAGCAGCATCACACTAGGAAACAAACGCGATGCAATCAAGGTACGTTCACTGAACCCGGCCACCGACTGACTGGTTCAATGTGACGTGGCTGCTGGGGAGGAAACACGAAGGGGGGATTCGATCCCCCACTTGGGAGCACCAAATCCCCTCCAAGGTTTACCTCTCTCGCCGAGGTGTGTTCAATACACCAAGCCCTTCCTTTCTCTCTCCCTCGATCTATCTATCTATTAACACTTCCTCTATATCAGAGAAGGATAATAATTATTTATAAACATTCTTTAAGAGGAAATCAATGAGGGGGTTCTATGCTTGATGGAAATAAATATACAACTATATATTTGCAACGAAATTTTCTCTGGAGAGAGACGGACTGGTAGTTTTTTTAATTGAAAGTAATGGAAGGCACCCCAGGGGTAGTGAGAAAAAGAAAGATTAACACATATCCAAATAAGGTGTAATTTATTGGATTCATTCCTCCTTTCCTTTCAAACCGACGTTTCGGAGGATTCTTCCCTCCTTCTTCAGGGTTTCAAGGGTCAATGAAGGAAACAAATAAAATACTTTCTTGCTGTGGAGAGAGGGAGGAAGCAGTTTATTTGTTTCCTTCATTGACCCCTTGAAACCCTGAAGAAGGAGGGAAGAATCCTCCGAAACGTCGGTTTGAAAGGAAAGGATTCTAATAAATTACACCTTATTTGGATATGTGTTAATTTTTTCTTTCCTCACTACCCCTGGGCTGCCTTCTATTACTTTCAATTAAAAATACAACTATATATTGAAAATATGTTATTGATTGTTTTTTAATTATAAATAAATACAAATCTTTTATAAAAATAATCTTCAAACTTGTATTGAAACTACAACGTTTTGGGAGAATTTCATTAGAATTCATATATATATATATATATATATATATATAATATGAATGTATATAATGAATTAAAACATATAAAAAAAAAAACATGTCAAATGAAGTTAAAAAAGAAGTTATATAACGGGCGGACCTTTTTAACCGACTTCATTCTATCATTAAAGGTCCCTTTAATAGACAAGTTAGAATAATCTTTTATGAATGGAGTGTTTATGTACGTTAGGTTGCGGATATCTAAGGGGCTAAGTTCATTTAGCTGTAAATTCGTACTTAAAATAAATCTGGCGTGACTTAAGGACACCACATTACCTGCCCCCACATAGGAACATTTATATAATTTCATTTCATTTCTTTTTTAATTTCTCAAAAGTGATTAAAAAATCTATTGATAAAGGAAAAATTAGTGATAATATAGGGAAATTGCCTTTCAAAATACACATTTAATATTTTGATATTAATTAATTATAATGAGCAAACAACTTCAAGTATGCGGGTTTTGATTTCAACTAAGATCTATCCAGCTTTTAAACTTAAAAAAAAAATTAATTATTAGATTTTGATTTTGTTATGATTTTGTTATTAGTTTTTGAGAAACTTATGACAAATTAATTTTCAGGGTTCTTTAACCTTTTTGAACCCTGAAGAAGGAGGGAAGATCCTCCGAAACGTTTGTTTTAAAATACCAGGTATACCGGTATGAAGTGAGCGTTAAGATATAAATGTGTCAATATTCAGTATTGCCCTATTCACCAGACTTGGCCCCTTCCAACTATCATTTGTTTTCATCGATGGGACACGCATTGGCTGAGCAGCACTTCGATTCCTATGAAGAAGTCGAAAATTGGGTGTCTGATTGGTTTGCTTCAAAAAACGAACATTTCTATTGGAGTGGTATCCACAATTTGCCAGAAAGGTGGTCAAAATGTGTAGAAAGCAATGGTCAATACTTTGAATAAAACATTTTTACTTTTCCATTAAAAATTAGTGTTTCATTTTCACAAAAAAAACGCTCACATCATTTCCAATAAATACTCTTTTATATTGGAAAGTGTCTCTTATTTATTTCTGGACTGCCTTCCATCCAATTCTGAGCTATATCTTCTCTATTCTGTAAAGTAAAAAATATTTGTGCATGGAAATGAAAATATAATCTGTTCGTAATGGAACTGAAAGCTAAGCCCTATCAGCTGGTTTTCTTTTGTCTTGTAATTAGTACAAAAGGGAGAGGCGAAGGAAGAGAGGATAGATGCATGCACTGAAGAGAGTTGGGCAGCTGGGTATGCGCGCGTCTGCATCAAGTGGGGAATCAATACCGGGGGCCCCTACGGCCCTCGGGGGGGCAGGACACAACCCCGGGCCCCCCTTTTGCTTTTGCGGGGAAAATATAGCGAGAAGCCAACACAAGAAGGTTAGGTCAGGACTTCTCTGACCAGTTTTGCTAAGCAAAAGAATCTTCGCAATAACGGATTCCGCTAGAGTGTGACCCCACTAGGTTATAGGCTGTGACGATAGAGAAAATTGTTCTCCAATTGGGAGGAAAAAAGGTCAGACCAAAACAAATTATTACCACAAACATGGAATATTATTTTTCTCTTTTTTATATATTTTTATTTATTTTGTTTTCTGTCAGTTTGTGTGTGTGGATAGAATATTGCAATCAAATTTTGACCCACTTCTACGAAATCGATATTTATTTGGAAATTAATAAGTACATATATATATATATATATATATTAGGGTGGCCCTTATTTTGGGCACCCTCGAATTTTTACGCTGCCAGGGGCTCTATATGGTAAATAAAAAAAAAAATATCTTCCAAGTTTCAAGCCCCTATCTCCATTTTAACCTGTGCCTCAGAGCGATGCAAGTTTCCCATCCAAATAACATGGGGTTTTTGGCATTGAATGATGAATTTTTTTATTCCGGCCAAAGTAATATGTCAAAAAAGTTGAATCTCTGTAAACTTTACCCTTATAATAGTAGCTATTCCTTCAGTTTTTTCAGATTTTTAGTTATTATAATTTTGGAGTTACAGCTAGATAAAATACTGCCATATCTTAGTGTTAGTAAGTTATAGACTCCAAAATTATAATATATAAAAATCTGTAAAAATTCTGAAGGGTAGCTACTATTATAAGGATAAAATCTATAGAGTTTCAAATTTTTTTAACCATTGCTATGGCCCGAATAAAAAATTGATCGTTCAATGCCAAAAACCCCATGTTATTTAGATGGGAATCTTACATCGATCGCTCTGAGGCACAGGTTAAAATTGAGATAGAGGATTGAAACTTGGGGGATATTTTTTTTATTTATTTCGAACCATATGAGCCTCTGCCAGCGTAAAAATTCGAAAATACCCAAAATAAGGGCCACCCTAATATATTTGCGATGAGGTATAAAATAAAAATATATTTAAAAAAAAAATCAAACTTGTATTTCAAAAGTAAAAAGTAGAAAAATAAATATAAGCACACGATGAAAAAGAAGTAGTAGCCTATAACGAGAAGATGAGAGTAAGTCATCGAAACGTTGCCAAATATTAAAGAAAATATAAATGACTGTCTTCATTTAAAAAAAAGTTTTTAATTAATTAATTTATTTAAAGGGCGTGGAATTTGGAAAAAAATAGTAGTCATTTTTAGTCTATAAGTTTGAATTAGAGTATGCAGGTATGGTGGCAAGTTCGGAACATAGTAAAAAATGTTTACTTTATTTTTTTGTGTGTGTTACAAGTGAAAATCTGCTTGAAATTTGAATAGTATAAAATATTCAATTATATTTTAGTCACAAATGAATTAACTTCTTTCGGGAAGAATTAAATTAAGTTCATTGATAATTTTACCTTAAGGAAGTAAATTCAATTGGGACTTTTTTTTTAATCTTCATTCAAAATATTTACATTAGAGGAAAGAAAGCTCTTTTGATATTATAATTCCAAATAAATAAAAATATTTATTTTGAATCGAAGATAAAATCTTTAATTATTTTTTTGAAAATAAAACATTGCTATTCTGAGCAAACTTCCATTTTTTTTTTATTGAAGATATTTCTGATATAACTACAATACTCTGCTTATCAGAGCCTGCCATGACAGTTTCTATGTGTCCTGATGAGATCTCAATAAAAATATACCTTTAAAAAATGGTTTTATTTGAAACTTTAACAGCCCACCGATGCATTAATTTAAATTAATATGAAAAGTGAAGAGTGAAAAAATTTATTATAATGAAAAATTAATTATCAAGAACAAAGCCCGTCCGCATGTCTAAAGTAGTTAAATAAAAGATTTTTATTGCCGATATTTTGAATATTCAAAAAAAGTATAAAAATTAAAATATTTTAATATCCAATCTTTATGCAGAAGCACATTCAAAAGTAATCGAATTGTTTAAAACAATCGTCAAAGTTATTCCAATACATTGCCAACAAAACATTAAAAGTTAATGGAATTATTCATATAAAAATTTAGGATTTTTTTATTTAAGATAATCAATTATTTATTCTAATCATGATTTTGTGTGAAATTGTAAACATTTTAAATAAATTATTGAAATCTTTAAAAGTTCTATTATATTAGTGAGAAAACCTGTGCATATATGTGTATTTAAGGGCATGGGCATGTATAAATTAAAACCTGTTCTGATATTCATTATGATAAAACATGAGTCCATCAACATAACTGTAGTTTAATTAAATCTTTGTCATTTAGTAAACGTTTTGCAATAATTGATATTGCTGAACTGACAGGTATAAAAATAAAAGTGTTGTTAGCTTAGCCCCTGATTCGTTTTCATGATGAAAATAAGTATAATGTATAAATGCCATGCCGTGAAAAAACAGTTTTATCGAGTACCAATCATATTCAAATGGAGCTTTTTATAGTGAAGTGGAAGTGAAAAAAGTTTTTTTTTTCTGATTTTATTAGTTTGTTTTGAGTGGATTAGAAGTGAGCAGTTAGCGCGAAAGAGATTGAAACAAAACAAGTCTCTATGTTGAACTTGAATTTTGGAATCCATTCCATTCGATGATTCAATGTAATTTATGGAGCTATGAACGCCATATTGTGTAATGGAATTAGTAATAATTGAGTATATAGGGGCCCGCGATGACGGATTCGGGTACGCGGTCAGAAAAAGAGATGATACTATTCGGGACTTGAGACGAATCATCGCTCAGTAACAGTTGTACTGAATTTTTTTTTTGTTTTTTGATTAATGGATACGCACGCTATGCAAGCTTTACTCGTCGAGAAGCCGGAGTAATAAATAGAATTTACATTTTTTTTATTTTTTTTAATTAGAAATGACTGAAACGTGAAGAATGGTCCATTTGTCCTTTCCTGGTTGTAATTTAAATTTTGGCCCAGTTGACCTAAAAAGTTGACATTTTCAGTCAAAATTTTTTGTCTCTGTGGCAGGGCTTCTTAAACTTTTTTGATTGGAGACCTCATTTTGAGTGAGAAGCCATTGTTGCCCTATGTTTCCCTAGATCAAAATTCAGTTTCGCGACCCACAGTTTAAGAAGGGATAAAATTATTTTTTGTAGACATTTCACCTTTTCTCAAAATTGATTCTCAAGGAAAAAAATTATTGTAGAAAAATTGCCCTACTAATTGACCATTTCAAACATGCCTTTACCTCTAAAGAAATATGGTAATATCCCTAAATTAAGCATATTTTTCATAAAATGATGGTTCTTCCTGTCTCTAGAGCAGTTTCTGCCAAACTGTGTGCCGCGAATGATTAAAAATATAAGTAAAAATGGTACTTAATAAGGTTTTGCTGCATCAGAAAATTCAGTCCATCCACTCGGCAAGAAGTTTTGAATTATTTTATAAGGAAAAAATGATAATTTTCAAGACAGCACTGGTCTAGAGCATAGGATGCATTGTTTGCAGAAGAGTCATAAAACATACTCCTGAACGTTTCTTTGCCCTCTGGGGGAGGTAACTACCCTTAATTAACAGTACTCATAAATAATTGTTTGTCATTTAAGGGAAATTGAATTTACCCCTTGAAAGGGAGCAGCTACTCTTAATCTACAATACTTCTACTCTTAGGGAATGGTTTTATCCAAACTTAGCCAAGGAACGACAGAAAAAATCTTCCCTAATAAATAATGGTAAGTTAATTAAATCCTACGGTCCATGTTAATGCATGAGGGATTGTAGCTAGAATTAGTATTTTAAAGTTTATTTATGTTCCCAAGTAAAATAATTTTTTAGAGTTAATAAAGACCAAATAGAGTTAACACAAGAGCAGAAATATTTTAAAGGAAATTTAGACTTAAATAAAAGGAAGCCCTTAGAAAATTCAAATTAAATCTTCTTTGTCTAATAATTGAATTTGAATCAAATTTTAAAGTATATTAAAAGGGAAAACACAGCCAAAAAAAAGTTAAAGGAAAAATATATTAAAAAATATATTAATAAAATTAAGAGGGTTAAAAAAAGAAGAAAAAAGAAGCAAGACGTTCTTCATGTTAATTAATAATATTATACTGTAGTATAAGGTTATGCTTTTAAGTTTGCTCAAGGGCTACCGTTTATTTTTCCTACTTCTAAAGGGTACGATAAAATTTATTATAAATTCTTCCCTCGTAATTCCATACATAAATAAGGAATAATAAAAAATTTTAAAGCTAAAAATAAAGTAGCAACAAAACTCGTTTGAAGCTTTTCAATTTGATCGTGATGAGAGTTAATGAAGTTATTTTTTCTTTTCTTTTTTTAGCTAAAATCATATAAATATAATAATAAAGAAAATCTTTAAAATTATCTCATTTCGCGGAGATTAAAATAGATTAAATTTCATTAATTACTTTTATATGAATTAGAGGGATATTAGGGGAATTCCATTTATATAAGAGCGTTTAATTGTTTTATCATATTAGACCACCCATAATGTAAATTAAAAATTTTAATAATTAGCCTGGCCAGAAGGGTTTCAAAATTATAATTGTTTTTTAGATGATTTTATTTAATTTGGTTCCTCTGTCGGACTAATTCTCTGGGCAAAATATTGCAAATGAATTATGACCCACTTCAAAGAGCTATTTTATTATTTCAATTTCGCGCCCATGCGTATTTAAGCTGTTGATAGAATATTTCATCAATTTCATGAATTATATCAAAAAATTAATTTAAACTTTGAAAAATATATTATAATCAATAACAGGTAATCTCACAGCTAATAAAACATATATCATATTTATATTAGTCAAAGTAAATGCAATTTTAAAAAAAGTAAAAAAATGTATTATTTTTTCAACCCTCTTTTGTCAAAAAGCAGTTAAAAGTAAAAAATATTTCTTTTCTTTTGCTTATTTTTGAAATGACTAAAAATAAAATGAACTGAAAATTAAATAAAATGAGAAATAAGCTTTTTTTTTACTTTAGTCATGCAAGAAAAATATTTGGTTGCGGGAAGAATAAAATTTTTTCTACTTTTTAGTGAATTTTTATCATTATTTGAGTAGTCTTTTTTAATATTTGAGATAAGAACAAATATCCCTGATCATGGCTGGTGGGCGACCTTCGTTCCGCAATGGAAGATGAAATACTATATAAAATATTTTAAACAAATATTTTTTGTTCTATTTAATTATTTGCGGGCTTGCTTTCTTTTAATTTTTTTTTATTTAGATATGTTTATTTTATTAATTGATGTATTTATTTGTTTATTTGATTTATTTGTAGTTTATTTGTTTGTTTATATTTATTTATTTTTGTTTGATTAATAATATAATTTGATTCAATTGATTTGCTTAAGGACTAGGGAAAAATGCAACATCGAGCAATGAGTGAAATAAATGCTGACTAAAATTATTTTGATAAATTTGAAAACAGATGTTAGAGATGAGATTTGTTTAAAATGATACATGATTGTAATTTTTACTTTTTTATAATTACTATTAACCTTTAAACATCGAAATGTTACATGTCCAGAAGAAAAAAAATGGAATATAAAATGAAATTGTTTTTCAAAATTCTGTGCAATCTCAGATAATTTTGGCAATTTTTTTAATTTCACATTTATTTATCTACGAAAGGTTTTGAGCTAGAGAGCTGACAATTATGTAGAAATGCAAAGGTTTACTAAAAACATATGTTTGAACCAAACTTCAGCTCATTAGTTACAAAGGTTCGAGAGCTACCCAAAAATAACAATTCAATTTTTATTTTTCGGAATATTTCGAGAAACTAAAAAATTCAAAATTTAAATGCAAACATTTTAGCACCGGACGCTGACTGATAGAAATCTCACGGCTTAGAAGAGTAAGTCAAAAATAATTTTCTATTCTAATAATCTTCAATCTAAATGTTCACACTCAACATCAAATGCAAATTTCAAAGTTTAACTGTGTATAAAAAAATAAATGAAAAAACTACTTGAAAATGATTTATATATTTTAGAAATTTTCAAACATAATTAAGAATTTTTTTTATTTTGGTGTGAATTCAAAACTACAGCCGCTAAAGAAACAAGTTATAGCTAATAAAATAAAAATTTTACCGAATATATAATTTGAAAGGATTTCACTCATAAGACAGAAAAAAAAGCATTGATGTCAGGCTGTGCTAAGAGCCAAGGAAATATCGATAAACCTAGAAATGAGTAAATCTTTATTTGCTGAATTTCTTAAAGAAATAAATTCATTTTGGAGAAGAGGAATAAAGATCACAGTTGGTGGTTTTTCAAAGGTAGATAAAGGAATATAGATGATTTTCTTGTCAGTGATATTTCTTTTATATTTATATATTTTTTTTTGTCCTTGGCGTGGTCCAGTAGATGATGTTTAATGGATAATCCAGAGCTGATGCCATTGAGGATTCTCTCCAAGTGGCCAATTCAAGTTGGCAAGGCAGCAGCAGAATCCTCCGAGACAGAGGATAAGTTCTCTCCAGTTGGCCTGTTGAGCTATAAAGGGTTCCCCGATTATCCCTATCGATCCTCGAGGATATGTTGGGCCGCATGGCGCCCTCCGAGCATCGATATTCAACCAGCCAACCAACTGAGAGAAAGAAACCGACGAAAGCTCGAAAAATATTCTCTTTATATGTTGATCATTTCGATTCATAGAGTTTGCTTACTAATCAAAAAAATATAAAAAAAAAGAGAGAGAGAGAATAATCTATTAAATAATAGCTGTCATGATTTTTTTGGCTTTGAATACTTCTTTAGCCTCACCGAGATTAGGATCCCAAAATTTCAAATATATCATTATTGGCCTAAGAAGATTGCTATTAGTATTAGTAGTTATTAGTAGTAGTTTGGAACTCAGAAAATGACGCACAAAACATTAAAACCAAAAAACTCTAGTTTCTTTTTCCAAATTGTGGAAGGTATTTTATCAGAGTGAAAAATGAAAACTTTTTCAGGATTATGGAAAAGATTATGTGCCAAATTTTAGCTCAAAGCTATAAAAACTCCCCAAAAAGAATTTTAATTTTTTTGATTTTCTGCATTTTTCAACAGAAAATTCTGTAACTAGAAAGCACAAATCTAATCAGTTATTCGTTTTGGAAATAATAACATTTTGAAACGATCTATTACATTATGTTCTCAAGTTAACATGCTGGGTATCGGAGCAAGACTGAAAAAATCAATAAAAATCTACTATTTTTCTCCTGAAATGGACATGGAATAAGAAATGTGTTTGTGTTGTTGACTACCTTTAAGGGGCTTATCTGAAAAGCAGCAGAAATCTTTGCATAGGATGATATTTAAGAAGACTATCTGAAATTTGCTTAGATAACAAGACCTGATATTGCTCTGATCTGACCTAATGTTAGAACAGTTTAGCTTTAGATTTATATTGACTATCCTACTTTAAAAATATTTTTGACTCAGATTATTTTTTGCGTTTCTGGATGCTTGTCCAGATAGTTTTTGACTGAATAACCTTATAAATCAAAGTATAAAGGAAGCTAGTAGTAGTAGTGGTATATACCAATAGTTTAATTTTTGATCAATTTTTAAGAATGTTTCTTAAATAATTTTGTCTGATTTTTACACTATATAAGATTGAAAGAGAAAATTAATTGAATTCACTTATAAATATGTATATTTATTATGAAACATTAAAATGGATGTTAAGAGTGTGACGTAAATAATTATAAGAAAATAATTTACGTCATCTATCATTCAGATTTTTATTAACATGATTCAGAAAGAAGGTAGGTATATTCTTCGAAACTAGGTTTCTATATTTAAATCATTAAATAGTAGATGACTCATTTTTTCGTCGTTTCCCAGAGAAAGGACATCTTGTTATCGATTTTGGGTAAAGGTTTTCCGTTATGTTATTTGTTCCCTGCCTAAATCACAGTTTTTATTTATTTATACACTAATAAATAACTGAGGAACCAAATGAGAAATTTTTGAAGCTCAAAAAATTAATTATTTGAATCAAAAAAACAAAAAGATGTATAGTGAAAATAGATAGTATGTATATTCTTTTTATAATTTTTTGTCAAAGTTAAAATTCAAATTTATTTGCACGAAATTTTCTCTGGAGAGAGACAGACTGGTAGAACTTATAATTGAAAGTAAGGGAAGGCAGCCCAGGGGTAGTGAGGAAAGAAACATTAATATTTGTTAATATTAATTAGGTGTAATTTATTTGATCCCTTCCTCCGTTCCTTTCAAACAGACGTTTCGGAGGATTCTTCCCTCCTTCTTCAGGGTTTCAAGGGGTCAATGAAGGAAACAAATAAAATGCTTCCTTCTTCTCTCCACTGCAGTGTTTAAAACTTTCTTCCTCCTTAGCAGAAATATAGAAAAACATTTTTTTTCTTTTTCTTAATTAAGGAAGAAGAAAGTTTTAAACACTGCTCTGGAGAGAAGGAAGCATTTTATTTCCTTCATTGATCCCTTGAAACCTTCGGGAGAAGAAGGAGGGAAGAATCCTCCGAAACGTCGGTTTGAAAGGAAAGGAGGAAGGAATCCAACAAATTACACCTTATTTGAATATGTGTTAAATTTTCTTTCCTCGCTACCCCTTGGGCTGCCTTCCATTACTTTCAATTAAAATTCAAAATTTATTCTAAATCAGATGATGAAAATCTCACTACCACTGTATTGGTGAAAATCAGCAATCGTTTGGAGCGTTTGTTAACTGTGTACAACAATATTTAACCCCATAAGAATATGTTTGTTTATTTGATTGTTCGCCATTATTGAGCGCCTTAAGCGGTTTCCAATAGACGTTAGTTGGTGAATTCGCATTGAATTAGTAAGTTTATATAACTTGAAAAGACATCACCCATATCATGATCCACTATAAGATTAAAAAAAAAGAATTAAAATAGAACATTCGTCACCAGGAAAAAAATTGAATGTAAAATAATTGATAAAATTGTTAATTGCACACTTGTGAGTAATCACTTTATTAAATTTATTAATCATGAATTTGAAAGAAATGGCATTAAATTTTTTTATTTAAATTTGGATACCTTTAAGTATTAGATTAAAGTCAATTCGACCCCTGTATAAAAAATAGGATTTAAATGGACATGTTTTATCATAATATAATAGTATATTTAAAATTTGAATTTTGTTATTTACCTTCTCCATGGAAACGAATGTTTGGTCAACGATTTTATACAATTCATTTTTAAAGTTGTCAGTGCAGTAATATTAATTATTGCAAAATGTTAGGTAAGTGATAAATATTTTATATCACCAGTATTTAGAAGTTTTAAGTGAATCTATTAATGAAAATATTGTCAAATTGACACCATTCGCGAAACAAGGTCATGGTAGATCATAACTTGGATGCAATTGTGAATTTAGTAAATTTTTACTTTTATCATTCCTATGGTTAATTGACAGTGTGAAGTCAATCGAAGATATCCAAGTTTCGTGTGAATAAAAATTTGTAACTTGGCGTAGTATCATGAATATATTTTACAAGGAAAATATTTTAATTTAATAGAAGAATAAATAAACAAAACGAAGAGGAACTAAACAAGAAAGTTGATCCCAATCCCAAGAAGTCGGTGTTTCTTTATAGAAACAAAACAAATAAACAAACAATAATTATCATAATGAACTAGTAATTTGAAAAGTGATCTAATTCCTTGTAATTTAAGTGTCTTTTATCGGCAGTGAACGAGGAGCCAGTTTGTTTAGAAAAAATCCACTTTCATTTAAACTGAGTCATCTGTCTGTCAGTCAAGTCAGATTAACGAGAAAGTCCAAATTAAAAAGGAAATTCTGAATCAGAAGAACGCTATTCGGTGTGAAATGTTATTCTTCTATTCATTTTCTTCTTTAAAGAAAGTTTAATTATAAAATGAAATATGATTTAAAATTGAAATAAATCAGGAAAAGGGCAATAAAATTAGAAACAACGTAACAACGTCTACGTGCCATGCTATTATCATTGAGCAATTAATTACAAGATGGTAATGTGGTATTGTTAAAGGATTTTGAATTATACAAATCGAGAATAGTAAAATGTTCATTAATGATTTCTCAAACATATATTAAAAACTACAACGAGATTCGGACTTTGCTAATTATCTTACATTAGTTGGAATCATCAACCTCTATTAGAATCTTAACCCAGAGATAAAGTGTTAACCACTATATAATCTCTATCCTAAACAAAAGCCGTATACGATATCACAAATAGCACTGCTCGACAAAAATCTCTCCACGTAAACCTAACAATGGATTCCAGTAGTTTTCTACGCTGATTATCATGCAATTTCCCGATTTTTCGCAGCACGTCAGAGTTTTGAGATATTATCGATCAAAATGACGAAAAAGGCTATTTTGATCTATTTTGGAGTTCTATTAGATATTAAACAGCAATATTTGAAATCAAAATATTTTGTTGACGTAATAGAAAACAGCTTCCTCTTTGATTTTCAAATTACCACTTGTTTTTAGCTCAATTAGAACTAGAGTTATAGCTAAAAGACTAAAAGCTTATGTTTTTATCTATGTTTATTATCTTTTAAAATCACGTAGTTTTAGTTTTTTAGATATAACTCGAGTTATAATTTAGGTAAAAACAAATGGTAATTTGAAAATCAAAGAGGAAACTGTTTTTCTATTAAGTCAACAAAATATTTTGATTTCAAATATTGCTGTTTAATATTTAATGGGACTCGAAAATAAGTCAAAATGGCCTTTTTCGTCATTTTGACCGATAATATCTCAAAACTCTGACGTGTTGCAAAAAATTGGGAAATTGCATGCTAATCAGCATATAAAACTCTACCGGAATTCATTGTTAGATTTACGGGGAGAAATATTTTGTCGTACAGTGTAATTTAACTATTCATAATTAGAGTTTCAATTAAGAATGACTTTTTCATCCTGCAAGAAAAAAGATTTCTATAGAAACTTTATACAAATTGAAGGGTTAATTTGAATTCGAATGAATATGAATTTATGATAGAATATATTACCTCGCAATGGATGTAGAGTTTAATTTGTCAATGTGTTATGTATGACCCTTTGAAATTTATTGTTTAAACTCGAGTCAATTCATTTATGGGTTTAACGACATTTATATTAAACAAATAGTTTGTATCCCTCCTCCTTAGTGACAACAACATTCTACTAATTGCTTGCGAGAAAGGTAAATTCTGTTAATTGTTTAATTCATGTAGTTATTCATTTAGATACGGTTTACGGAAAGAGAAAATAGACATAGCTTTTGAAATGAATCTGCTGCCAAACACAAGTGTCAATGAAAGCAAGGCGGCAGTTTCGTGATCAATTAAAAAAATAAAAACAAAATTACTAAAAAATTAGGTAATAAAGAAAGGTCTCATTATTCAGTGAATATAATTCTCACGCGAGATTTTTGATTAGTTTAAATTAATAAATGTGAAAATTGTGAGCACAAAATAGTTTAGTGGTGGTTAGACTATAAACAAAGCATGTTCAAGTTCCGTTACAACCAGCAATTTACAATATTAGAGCTTTTCGCGAAATATCGAGGAAATTAAAAAAAAACTAACTACATTAGTTAATAAATTAATGAAGTTCCTATAAAGAATATGGTTGGTACATCACAACATTCTGCAAAGAAATCGTCAACTTACTGAAGGCAAAATAGAACTGCATCATAAATGTATGATTAATAACTTTAAAAAAGTCTTTCATATTACGATAACAGAATCACTGATCAAAATGTTGAAGTTCTAACAAAGAACGCATATCGTAATCAGAGTACGGAGAATTTACCACTGTTCGAAGCCATTAAAAACTTAAAAGATAAGAGTAAATAAATATTTTATTTAATATGGATTTACTATGAGTTAAGGATACTGGGTCACTTATTTCACCAACACCACAATCTCTACTGATTATTAAAAACTTAGTAAATTGGATCGTATTTAACTTTCTGAGATTTGGCTCGTGATCCCGGCTTCTTTCCTTCTTTTCACGATGGAGGGCCATCCCATACAGGCCTTTAGGGGATGCACCTTCTGATGTATCTCCTTCTCACATCAATATCATTAAAAAAAACCTACCTATGAGGAATAACGTTGAAGCTCAGAAAATGTTAGAGGGATGTTAAATTTCCAACGAAAATGCAAAATGGCTTTATGTCAAATTAACCACTAAAACAATCGGAGTTTTAATTTAGAATTTAGATTTTCCTTGAATCAATGAATTTGAAGAGATTTTGCAGTAAACTGCTCATTTGCTTAATTTTTATAAGACAAAAGACAAAAATTATTTACCGTGCCATATTTTGATGCAGGGTATTAGAATTTAAACTGTTCTATATTTTACTGAAAATTAACTAAGATTAATTATTTTACATTATTCATTTTAAAAATAAGAATTCTCAAGAATTAAAATTTATTATATTAAAGGGCTTTGCGTAGGTACAAAATCGGATCATGTACGTCATTTAGAATAACATTTATAATGTAAAGTATGTTACATGCATTTTCTAAATAAATTACCATGGCATGATTAAAATTTTTAAATCTGGTTTGATTATTAATTATTTTTCTACCACAAAAGACAAATTATAAAAAGCTAAGATTAAGAATGATTAAATCTAAAAATACCAGCCGATGTCAAACCTTCGTTTTATATTCATATGAAATGACATTCATTCTATAATAAATGTAATTTTGCTTGGTGTTTGTCTATGTAATTAAAATTTTATCGTTAACAATCCCAGGTATCGATAGTTAGGTAGAGTTAAAAATAAATTTGATTCTTTAAATAATTAAACAAGGTCAGAAGAGCCGTGACATTTCCAAGTTTCTCCGGTTTATCATGAAATCAATAGGAAGAAGAAAACCACGAGGCTGCCGTAGCACCAGGTCACAGTAACCCGGCAAGGATGGGCTGTAATCAGTTAAAAAGATTTGAAAACAAGATTCCAATCACAATGTAATTGATAATTGGTTTCAGCACTGAAAACATTGCTATCTTTAATTTCGTTACTATTTTTTGCAATCTTACGTCAAAGGGAATAAGTTTTAAAAGTTAAAAAAAATCTAAAAAATTAAACTTTCTTTTAAACAAATTAGCACATACAAACATTCGATTTTTTTTTAGTATATATGTTGAAGTAAAAAACGCGTTTCGCTGAATATATTTATGGCAACTAGATTTTACTCATGTTGGTTGTGTTTGGTTCAAAGGTCTAGAATCATCATTTTTTTGACCTTCCGCTTAATTTCGTGTATTTATTTTCAAATAATTTTAAACGAAAAATTCAAAAATTATTTTTATCTCGCGAGACTACTGCGGATCGCGCTATTGGAGTCTGCGGAGTATTAAGTCTGGACCAAGAGAGAAAAAGATGTAATCCACTTAGCTACAATCCAACGTCATTTCGCGTATAGCCCGCTTAATGAGAAAATTAAAATTTATTTAATATCATTATTTCAAGTTAGAAATATATAAGTTCAAATATTATTTTCACTCAATATTTGACAAAAATTCCCTACATTAGAATCGCGATCGAATAAAATGTAGAAAACCTTCAGTTAATTAATGGCAGGCATCTAACATACAAGTTATAACCTTAAGCCCGAAAAATGTCTTTTTAAAAAGATTGATTTTTCTTTTGGGTCTTTGAGGACTATATTTATTTTTGAGTAGAGCTGGGGTGAATTTACTAATATTGAGTTTACTAATATTCAATTTACTAATGTTCCTGGATAGCAAGTGATTTATTTAATTTTGACTTTTATCTAATGATTTTGTAATTTTTGGGAAAGAACGGTTTTAGTATTGAAATCAATCTTTTTAATATTTTTTATTTTTTATTTTATTTATAATTCAAAAATTGATTTTACAATGTTATAAAGTTATTTGTTACATGAATGTATAATGTTTATTGTTTATTTATATATTGTTTTACAGATTGATAAGTTTTTATTTATATAATATTTATTATATTTATGTTTTAATATTTATTA
>JALMQS010000099.1:38197944-38325146 GCA_024734495.1 Forficula auricularia | reverse complement strand
TTATATTCATATGAAATGACATTCATTCTATAATAAATGTAATTTTGCTTGGTGTTTGTCTATGTAATTAAAATTTTATCGTTAACAATCCCAGGTATCGATAGTTAGGTAGAGTTAAAAATAAATTTGATTCTTTAAATAATTAAACAAGGTCAGAAGAGCCGTGACATTTCAAGTTTCTCCGGTTTATCATGAAATCGATAGGAAGAAGAAAACCACGAAGCTGCCGTAGCACCAGGTCACAGTAACCCGGCAAGGATGGGCTGTAATCAGTTAAAAAGATTTGAAAACAAGATTCCAATCACAATGTAATTGATAATTGGTTTCAGCACTGAAAACATTGCTATCTTTAATTTCGTTACTATTTTTTGCAATCTTACGTCAAAGGGAATAAGTTTTAAAAGTTAAAAAAAATCTAAAAAATTAAACTTTCTTTTAAACAAATTAGCACATACAAACATTCGATTTTTTAGTATGTATGTTTTGTGAAAACGCGTTTCGCTGAATATATTTATGGCAACTAGATAGATTTTACTCATGTTGGTTGTGTTTGGTTCAAAGGTCTAGAATCTTCATTTTTTTGACCTTCCGCTTAAATTCGTGTATTTATTTTCAAAAAATTTTAAACGAAAAAGTCAAAAATTAGAAAAAAGTTGTAGAGGATGTAATTTTTGACATTTTCGTTAAAAAAATTTTTAAAATAAACGCAAGAAATGAGGGGAAAGCTCAAAAATGAAGATTCTAGACTTTTGAACCAAATTCAACCAACATCAGTCAACTCTAGTTGCCATAAAGGTATTCAGCGAAACGTGTTTTAACTAGTAAGAACGCGTTCTTATTAAAAAACGGGTTTTTACTGCAACATATATAAAGATTATTCTTTTTTATCACAATACTAGGATCCGCCGAGAGGTTCTACCCCATTAGTATAACTTCTTCATTAGAAAAAATAAATAAATATATAAGTAAATTTAAAGAAATATATTTTATTTGTGTAAATACTAGTATTGTAGGTTATTGATCAGTTGTTAAAGTCGGAAAATTTTACTCCCACTTTAACGACATGGTGGAACAAATGTTCTCCCATCACACACTATTTCTAAGCCAGAGGAGAGGATTTAAATTCTGCCAAGAAGAATATGAATATACAATATAAATATAAAGTAAATAAATTGTTTAATATTATTTTTTTAGTAGTTTTTCCAAATAGATTCTTGGTTTTCAAGGATCAGCAAATTTTAATAATCTAACATTAATAATAAGTATACAAATCAATGATTGATTTTCTAAAAAAAAAAATAATAATAATCGGTTAAGTAAATCTTCTATGGAAATTAAAATACGTATATGGGTATTCTGTATCTAATGAGTCAATTCTCAATTGCAATGTAAGCGCTCCACCAGTGTAACTATGTAGATAAAATTACATATATCTGCAGGTAGGACGCTTACATCGCGTTTCAAAATCGACCCATTAGTTTCAGAAACTGAATGTAATTCTTATTTTGTTTCTGATTAATGATTTTTTATGTAATTGGTATTTTATATCTCTTTATACAAAAATTTAACTTCCTTACCCCTAACAGTAGCATCATTACATTCCAAGAGCGGAAATAGTTGCAGAAAGTGAAGGGTTGCATCTGGGTCTCATTTTTGGGTCCAACAGTGTGGAACCAAAGATAAATGTAGGACGAAAAAAAAATCGGAACACAGTTAGGAAAAAAAGGTTTTCGAACTCACCGGTCATGCGAATAAATAATCAAAACAAGTCGGTTAAAAGAGGAGAGACTCACCTAAAAAGAAAAAGAAAACATCAAATATTAGGATTATGGATTACGTCAAATAATAGCTATAACTTATATATATTTTATAAACTAAGAATGAAAGGAAGCATATGAAATTATTCTGAAAATTTTGATGGTAAATCAAAATAATCTATTTCTACATAAACTACAAGCCTCGCTTGGTCTTCGTATAAGCGATTTAGTCATGCCTAAGCTGCTTAAATATTTTACATGTAGAGTAAATATTTAGTTTCTAAGAAATAATTTTTCGATTACCGTATTTTTTGGAAAGAAAAGCTCGCCAAATGTACCAATTAAAATAGATAATGTACAGCTTCTCCCAGAACTGCTCTTTACCCTTAAGATATATATATCCAATGAATTTCTAATAAATATAAGATTCATATTTTCCCTCTTTCTTAAATATAATGAATTTTGGACTATAAATAAATATGAATTTTAGTTGTAAGTGGAATTCTATCTTAAATTCAAAATCCATAATAACTTAAAAAAAAATATAAATAAATGCCTTTTAATAAACTAGAAAAATAATAAAAAAATTTGGCTGGTCCCAGTGTCTATACAATATTTTATTTATTTTCTAATTTAATTTTTAACGAATTTTTATTGAGGGTAGAGAATTATAGGGACATTTTGTGGACCGAAAGTTTGGCTTAATGCTTAAAAAGAAGTCGATTTGCCATGTTTAGGTCTAAAAATATATCGTCGCCTTAGAGTGTAAACCTGCTAATTCACAACAAGGAAATTTTACAGGGCAGAGAAAAAACAAAATTTAATATTATTGTTTTGGAAAGAAACTATTTTTCACATTTTTTTTCTACAAATTACGATCGTAATTTTAAGTATCAGTTTTACTTGAACGATGCTGCATCTCTTTTTCTTTCGAACGGTATTAATATGTCATATATGGTAAAAATGGATTTAGCAGGTTTACACTCTAAGGCGACGATGTATATTTTATGCGTCCTAAATCAAATAATTATTAATTAAAATATGTAAGTTTTAAATTATTTTTAATTAAAAAACGATTAAATATTTTAAAATAAATGAGATTTCAAAATCGATCTATTTATTGTTCGTTCATAAGTAGAGAATGAATGTATTTATAAAATTTTCAGTTAAGTAGGTATTTAAGAAATTTGGTCAGGTGCAAAAATTCTTTAAAAATGGATTTTTGGGCCTTTACACTTTGTCATTTCAAAGTGAATTAATTTTTAAAAAACCCAGTCAAATTTTACTTAATAATCTTGAAAAGGATATATTTCAATTATTTATTATTATTATTATTTTTGACGACACCCAAATTAATCATTCAATTAAAATTTTAATTCAATTTTTGATTTCGAGTAAAATGAAAATGTATTTATACTATATACTTAACGTAGGTCAAGTATATATAAATTTCATAGTTAACTTATTTAGATTACCAGCTACAGTGATATGATATTATGGTCAGATAGGCGATACAGACAGATACGTTTGTAAGATACCACTATAAAAAATACATTACCCGCTTCGCATTGGATAAAGTAAAAAAAAAAAAAAACTTGAGCAACAGACTGAAATCAAATTGGCAATCCTTTGAGTATAGTTCTCAGGTTCGTTAACAATTTATTTTTTCCATAGTCGAAAGAAAAAATTAAATTTGTAATTAAATGTATTAAATTGGATTAAATAATAATCAAATCATTGAATATTGTATTTCAATTCTAATAAAAAAGATGAGGTTCAATAAGCTAGAAAAGTAGAAATCCCGAGAGAATCACAAAAAGATACTTCTATGAAGGAAATATTAAGCTTCTGGGATTCTATTAGTTACGCTTCTCGATTCTATCAGTTAAGCTTTCACCCTCAAGGAACCAATTGAATGCAGGAACGAATTCAATTTCCCAAATGTAGTTATGAGATTTTTTTACTCTCACTTATACAGATAAAGTGAAATATTAAAATTGCTTCTCCAGAAATGCATATTATGTAGTCTTCAATTTCCAAGAAAATAAATTCGTCTATGATTTTTTGGATTCTAAATATATGATAGTCTTTATAATTAATTATGTAAGTTTTCACCAAATTTTTTTGTCCCATAATCTATTTGTATGTGTGTATGTGGTTGTAAATCAAAAATGGTGTAATACACAGAGATATAAAATTTAAAACTTATGTTGGATATCGAATCGAAATTTCCCAGCAATATTTTAGATTAACAGGAAGCATTCTTTTACTTTCTATGTTTTTATGTTGTTTTGGGTTGTTTTTTTCACAAAAAAGGCTTTTTAATTTGACTATTTATCAAAAATACCATCTGGTGATGTCTGTATCTTTTACAAAAATTGTATCTCAGTGAAGAAAGATTAAAGTTAAAATAAAAGAAGTGAGTTTTTTGAATTTTGAAATGATGTATTATAAATTATAATATTAAATTTACTTTATAAAAAATAATAATAATAAATAAATAAATTTAAAGGTCAATATCAAAAATCTATTATTATATTATATAAAAGTGTCGATGCAATTTCTATTTGCTGTCTAAGCTGTCTATCATTTTGGGGAGAGACAATTTTTAACCGACTTCGAAAAAAGGAGGAGGTTGTCATTTGAATTAAATTCCTATTTCATTGAGTCATTGGCTCTTGTTTATTCTTACAGTGAGTCTTTATAAAGTGCTAAATATAAAATTTCACATAAGCATGAGTTATTATTTGGTGACAATCTTCGCGACGAAATTTAATTGTCCATATTTTCTTTTGTGGGGTCTAAATGAAAAATAATTTTTATCATGGTGCTTAAGGTCCCTGAAAAGATATCTCTAGTCATTTTTTTTTTTTTTTTAATATAATTCAGTTGGCAAAGTGGCCATTTTTTAGGCGATTTCTTTACTTGACAGCGTTTTGATTATAAAAAAATACCATAAATTCCCCTAAGCCCTCTTTATCCTCGATAAATTAAAACGAATTTGATATCTAAGTATTTCGGAAGGTTCAAGGTACAGAAGTCTTAGATAAGGGGTTCTGGTTCTTTCAAAAATTTACTATTAATATTACTTTTGGTTATAATTAAGTAATGGAGAGGGATTCAGTCAATGGGTAGCTCTGCTGAATAAAAAACTCCCAATTATGGAAAACGTTTCGGCTGATGATGGCATTATTTATCATTCAAGCCGAAACGTTTTCCATAATTGGGAGTTTTTATCAGCAGATTACCCATTGGCTGAATCCCTCTCCATTACTTAATTATATACATATACAGCCATCAAAATTGTATTTACTTTTGGTTATTTTATTTTAATGTTGGTTTGTTATTCATGTAAGGGCTAAGCCTAAGTCGGGTAGTTTGCACTAAAAACGGCACGATATTTTTTGTATTCTTATTTTTACTTTCATTTTCCAAGTGCTAATCTACTGTTAACTTTGACCCGACTTGTCCATAAAAAAGCACATTGACCTAACACCTGTTAGGAAGTGTTTTTCTCTCAATGATTGGCAGAGTGATCCTCTTTTACACGAAGATGACCTTGTCCACGGAAAGAAAGTCTAATATTAGAGTCTCTCCTGTACCCGAAGGGCGTTTCCGGGGTCGAGCAAGGTCTCGTCGACGTCATCTGCCCAGCCGCGGTCACGCCAAGCAACCAACGGCTTCCAGAGCTCAACTCTACTGCTCATATTCATTTAATTCTAATTATATTACCTGTATCTAATATGCTAATCAAATCTATTTCATTTCCTGATTGTAATCATCGCAAAACAAAACAGAACTGATGGATTTTTTCATTTCTAGGAAAACAAATGAAAAGATTCAAAAAGATACTATTAGTAGTAAGATTATAAGAATTTCGATATTATCAAGTTGTTATATGTTGACAACTTCCTGCAATAACTATTCATAAAGGAGTGCCAGTTGAAAATTTAAATAACCCGGTCGCGAAATCATTTTCTTATTGTAGGTATATAATATTGATGTACTAATTGTAATTTGATTATTTTTTGAGTTTAAAAAAAATGTGTTTATTTTTTATTTGCTTTGAGAATTTACTTGATTATAATTATATTTTTATTCATAAATAGAAATCCATGAGCTTGTTCTCCGCTTGCTGCAAATATATATTATACAGGGTGATTCATCGGTCTCTCCGCTCTTTATAACTCTTATAACTCTTGTATTTTAGGTGGGAGAGAAAAACTCTTCAAATATAATTTATATGATATATTATTGTCTAACTACGTACCATATGCATTTGTATACAAGGTGCTCAGTTTAAGCGCAAAAATATGTAACTGTATATTTCTTAGGACTAGTTGTATGTCGGTTGGTAAAGTCTTTGTAAAAGTTGACAAAGGACAAAACCTTAGAATTCACCTTGTGCCCGGTCGGATGGTCAATCAGGATGACACTCACACGCACATTCAACTGATTGGTCATCCCGCCGGGCACAAAGTGAATTCTAATGTTTTGCCCTTTATCAACTTTTACAAAGTTACCACCCTCATACAACTGACCCTTAATGGAACACCCTATATATATTTATTTTAATAGTAAATTAAGTAATAAGGGTCTAAAATTATAAATTAAGAAGTTATTTACCTTGTATTCGTTGAATGATATTTTTGTATCATGATATTATTAAGCTTTGGAACGAATAAAGATAAATAAATAACTTCTTAATTTATAATTTTAGGCCCCTTATTACTTAATACATTTTTAAAGGGAATTTAATTTACTATCAAAATCAATAAATATATATAGGGTGTTCCATTAAGAAATATAAAGTTACATATTGTTGCGCTTTAAACGGAGCACACTTGTATACAAATGCATATGGTAGATAGATAGACAATAATATATCATATAAATTATATTTAAAGAGTTTTCTCTCTGACTTAAAATAAATGAGTTATATGGTAAGAGCTATAAAAGAGGACAGACAGATGCATCACCCTGTAAATATATACATCAAATATAAACATGTATATATTTAATTTATTTGTTTGAGACTATAGTTCCGAAGATGTGACCTTCAATCTTTTAAATTAGGAATAGTTTATCTGTTATTTATCATGGAGCCCAGTTACCGATTGGATATTGAAAATTCGTTCTGTTGTGATTGTAAGCTAGCCACATTAACGATTAATCAAGCAGAGGACAACCTCAATGATTTCTCTTTATGAATCAACAACTCTTGCTACTCTCGGCAAAACAAATGTTTTTTTATTATTGAAATCATACAAGCTAACTTAACAAATTCCAACTTTCTTAATAATTGATAAAGGCAGGATAAAATAAGAAGTAATACTAAAAAGCTTTTGATATTATCGGAGTACCTATATATGGTGATAATTTCATACAATAAACAATGACAATAAAATATTAGACAATTAAGATTTTTTATTGTGAAGGAAGTTTGAAGTATAATATAGGCCGACGATGATCGGAGATAAGCTCCATGGGCTCTTGTGTCGTGTTCGTATGAATACAGAATTAATGAATGTATATCCATGTAAAAATTCTAAAAATTGATATTGTTCTGAAGAAGGACGCTTGAAGGTGATCGAAATGTTAATATAATCGATAAAAAAAATGGATTCAAAAGTATAGTTTCAATTCTATCGTTTTCGTGATTCAAATAAATAATAAAATATAATATTAATTGATTGATATTTTTTTTTGAGTAAATTTTAAAAAACATTAAAATGTTTATTTATTTATCGCTTTGCTTAATGAAGTTATTAGTAAATATTCGATTTTGTACGGCTAACTTAACTAAATACAATATTCTGATTGGTTGATAAAGGCATGGAAAAAATGATCATCAATATAATCAAATTAAAATCAATAAAGTCAAGTCAAATTAATGATTTTTTCTGTTGTTAGTCAATTCTAGTATATTTAAAAAAAAATTTTTTAAGGGAGAGCGATGCGGGTTTATAATGAAAAATTATAATAAATTAGTAGATTGAGATTCTAGGGTGTGTTTCAGACATACTATATGAATAATAATTATGAGAAAATATACTATAATAATAATCTAACCTTTCCTTAAAATAAATCTTGAAAAATATAGAATTTATTTTATTTTTTTATTTTCAATATTCCTAATTTTTAACGAAAGGAATGATGAAATAAGGATTAAACAATAGTATAGTAGTATTCTGTGTTTCATATTTAATATGGTCTTTGATTTGCCCTTTGAGTACCTAATATTTATCTAACAGTAATATTAATTTTAAATTAAAAACAAATGTTTTTATAAGTATCACTCTTTTTGCTAGTTTGGTCTAGATTTCAATTAAGTGCAATTGATTATTTAAATACTCTAATTATATTTAAAAGAGATTTGTTTTAATTCAAAAGTGGGTTTTTCTAGAATAACAGAAATTAATAAATATTTCTAATCAACTAAAACTTGTATGAACCTGTATTTTTGATCCTAGAAGCTTCTTAGCTAAATAATAGTAGATAGGATTCTTCTATATGTGGACTTTTCACAAAATTCTCAATTCCTTGTTTGATTCAATTTGAATTAATTAATCGATCATCAGGGAATAAAAGAAATTTATATATTTAAAAATAATCATGGATGAAGTAAAAAGTTCTGAGCCTTTTTCTCTTTATTTCGACGATAAAATTAACCAAGTTAGGATTTTCGGATTTAGATCAAATATGCGCTGTTTTGTTCGATAACGTTTGTCCGTTTTGAAAGCAATCTCATAATTCCGCGATTGAAGAAGTCCTTGTCCCTAAAAACTTGACCAGCTCATTTTCACAAGCCTCTCTTGTTGCAAATGCTTGAAAAGGTGATAATCGCTTGGTGTCAGGTTTGGGCTATACGGCGGGTGCGATATAACCTCCCATCTAAGCTCTCGGAGCTTCTGCAAACTCAAAATTCTCAAAGAATTTTTTTTAAAGCGTTATGTCACCTAACACTCTAGTCTCTCTTCAAGTCGAATATGTCACCTTTAAATCGCAAAAAAGAATGACCAGATGCTACGTATACATCGTGAGATATGGCTCATTAAAGCCATCTACCGGAAAAGGCTCAGAACTTTTTACTTCACCCATTAAAAATTGTTTTGGGGAAATCTGCTGCCAACGAGATTATTATTAATCCAGGGCAAAATTTTCAATTTTTTTTGCTTGTTAGAAATGTCTAAAAAGTGGGGGAAATTATTTTCAACCATGGTATTTTTTAATATGTGTGTCTATATGTCCGGATTCCTATATTAACGAAAACTTTCTTAGCTAAATCGTTCTAAGATGTTTATATTTCTCAAACAAAGAACGGATTAGATATCAGGCTCCGGATGAAAAATTAAAAATTGTAGCTGATATGCTGAAATTTGGTAGTTAAATTTGTTTTAATATCTTTGTGGCAAGTTTTACCTATCTAGCTCAAAAAATTCGCTTACAAAAATATCTAAATCATCAAATTTTGCAGAGAGCGTACCGAGCTTGAAAAAGTTATTAATTTTCCTTTCAATTTAATGTTGTTGTTTTTTTTTAGAAGTGGAATATAAAATAATAGATTGCATTAATATAAAATCACATAAATACATAATGTATTTAATTTTACTGATTTGTGGAATTTTTTAATTTATTTGGGCAATGCCCTGATACCCATTCCCCTCCACGGACGACAAGGATTTCAAGAATTACCAGTATAGAAATAAGTAAGTTGGTTAATAAAGAACTTGGCTTGGTTACTCGAGTGCGCCTGGAAGAGCGATATTCGATTAGAAAGGTTTGCTATGCGGGTTGCGTAACGGAGTTTCCAAGGCGAAAAAACAAGTTATAATTTAAAAGATTTTGCTTTGCCGAGAGTAGCAGAGTTGTTAATTCATAAAGAGAAATAACCTCTGCTTGATGTTGCTTTTTAGGCATTTTACTATTTTATAGGTCTATACTCTATTTTATATTAATTTTAAATGCTATCTAGATACGTATATTATTTTACAATTACTGACAATAATTATCTTGGTTCATGTCCATGTTTAAAATCATTATGAGAATGAGGGGATAAAGAACCAAACAATCATGAATTTTATGAATATGCAACGTTTCGTCTTCCTCAGGCTTCTTGGATTATTTTATAAACATAAAATTCGAATCGTTTTACAAAATACACGGCCAATATCATATATGGTATAGTATATATCCTTATCATATGCGCAATTTATCTTTTTTATAAGCCACTAAATTCCGAAACCACACACAATAAGATTAATTGCACCAATGATAATGATAAATATATTATGTTAGCAGTGCATTTTGTAAAACGATTCGAAATTTATGTTTATAAAAGATAATTCAAGAAGCATTAGGAATCCGAATAAACGGACGAAACGTTACGATTGGAGAATAAAATCATAAAATACATGATTGTGTGGTCAATTATCCCTGATTCACACAGTGAATAACAATAATGATTAATCTAACCCTTCCATAAAATAGAATCTATAGAATTTATTTAATTTTTGATTTTCAATATTCCTACTATTTAACATAACGAATGATATCTCTTCTTCTTCGAGTGCCATACCCGAAACGGGTGTCGGCTCCTCTCCACATATACCTGTGCTCAGTGTGTTTAGTTGTTTTACACAGATATACGGGACCTACTTTTTAATGCCGGTTCCGAACGGCTAATTTGGAGAGGTTACTAGGCAATTATACTCTTGGTAGGTTGCCATTACTTTCCAAGAGGAGGCGACTGCAAATATCTATCTGCCGAGACTCGGTCTCGAACCAGCGATCTTCGAGTCAGCGAGCCAGCACTCTACCCACTGACCCACAGTCGCCTCATGATATAGCTACTAGTAAGAAATTTAAGTGGTATTTCGTAGAGAATAGTAGATTTATTTTATTAATAAATTATAATGAATAAATTGAAGATTGTTTCTTATGATTAATATACGTATTTTATTCATGTCAGTTGCCCCTTGCGTCTGTAACAGTCTCGTTAGACCAATAATTTACCACCTATTGTGTTAAAAGTTGTATGCTTATAATTAGGGCAGCTCCTAGCATTCCCGAGGCTGAGATAAACGGTCTCAGCATAATAAATTATTTTAAAATGTCAATATTTTTTCCCTTTCTTGGTATTGAATGGATATTATTAAATTAAAAAAAAATAATAATAACTAAACATTTTCTTTAAATTACTAACATAAGCACCTTTCAAGTGCGAAGCTCAGGGCAATTGCTTCTATCGTACGTGCCTATAGGCAGTATTGCTTTTAGTATTATTGATGGTAGAGAAAAGGTACAGAAAAAGGTTTCATGATCCTCAGCAAACATAAATAGTGGTAAAAAAAATTTCGAGCCCCAGTGAGTGAGATGTTGTTGTTCATTTCTTATGACCCTACAAATACTCTAAGAGCGAGTAAATATTTCATTCATTTTTCAGAATGGTAATAACATATTCCATACTATAGTAACCCCCCCCCCCCCCCCGTACAATTCTTACTCGGCTTACTCATTTATAGAGGTAAAATTTAATTTCAGGACAATCTTAATGTAACTATGTACTCATGTACTGTTTTGTACTAAAGTCGGCGAGTATGAATTTCACTTAGGGGGTGTGTGCTGATCATACTACATTTGATATGTTATTTTCATTCTTAAACAATGGGGTCTAAAAGAACTTCTAGAATGTTTTCCCCTTTAACTTTGAAACCGTTTGATTTAAAATCTTTAAAAATTTTCATAAAGAATAGAGATTATATGAGTATGTTTTATGAAACTTATTTTAGACGCTATAAAGTAATTATTTTGAATGACAAATGAAAAAATCATATAGCTATAGAAACTTCGATTTATGAGTCCCAATTTCATAAGTTTTAGATTAGCATATTTCTATGTAGGTACACATATTTTATTATTTATTTATTTTTCAGACATTAATATACCTAATCCACCTAATCATAAAAATGTTCGAAAAGTTTAATATATATCTATTACAATCCAATAAATTATTAAATTCATAATATTTATCTATTTTGAAAAATATGAAGAAAAAATCTGCATCAAATTTTATTAAAAGAGCAAAAGAGATAAAAATTCCATTCTCTTTGGCGAGGTCACGAGGTAATCAAAAAGACACCGAGTCTACACTATAATTTGTAGGCTATTAACCATTTCATCACCTCAACCATGATCTTTATGAACTGACACATTTTATAACAAGGTTATTAGTTGAGATTAGGTTCTCAAATTGAAATGTTCCAAAAATGATAAGTTTCAAATTGGTGGATTTTTTTTTCTCCAATTTGAAATGAGATTTTAAGGAGGGTTTATAAAATGTAAAGGACCAAAAGGCCTGATAAGAATGATAAACGTTTTTTTATCGCTAGGCATTTGCATACTCACTGATAATATAATTAAAGAATATAAAATATTTATATTAAAGAGTGTATAAATAAACTCAAAAGTCAGACCACAAATGAGGGAATCATAACTGATAATCAGCTTTGTTTTTTCCTTTTCGTTCTAACCTTAGATACCACAATCACTAATAACAAGATTATCGAATGGTAACATTTTTCAAAACAAGACGTTAGTTAAATTAGAGTTCTTATTTAAAATTAGAGATGATAATTAGGAGATTCTGTTGGGTGGACCACTCGTGGTGAAATAAAAAATGTCATCTATTTTAATCACCCTTATCTCTAAAATCTGGTTAAATTATTAAAAAAAAATCTGATAATAAATTAAAATTTGTCACAATTTAAAAAACTTAATTAAATGTAATGGAAGGCAGCCCAGGGGTAGTGAGGAAAGAAAAAAATTACACATATCAAATAAGGTGTAATTTATTGGAATCCTTCCTCCTTTCCTTTCAAACCGACGTTTCGGAGGATTTTTCCCTCCATCTTCAGGGTTTCAAAGGGTCAATGAATGAAACAAATAAAAACCCTGAAGAAGGAGGGAAAATCCTCCGAAACGTCGGTTTGAAAGGAAAGGAGAAAGGATTCCAATAAATTACACCTTATTTGATATGTGTTAATTTTTTCTTTCCTCAATACCCCTGGGCTGCCTTCCATTACATTCAATTAAAATTTCTACCAGTCCGTCTCTCTCCAGAGAAAATTTCGTTAAAAACTTATTTTTCTGTTCCACTTTATGTCATTTAAAGACAGGCTAGACTAAGTTAAAAGAGTAAGGACCATATTCCGTTAAAAAACAAAATGTACATTTTAGATGAATCGTTCAAGTTATATTTTTTACTAGACTGAGGGGAAGACCCATTCCCTTTTCCATAGATGGGGCCGTCCCCTCTTCTATAATACATGTCAACAAATAGATAGATAATTAAAAAACTAATTAATTTAAAATATATATTTAAGTAAGTGAACCGCAAAAGTTAAATAATTTATTAAATAATTTCTGATTGTTAATTCTACAGATCTAGAAATTATTTAATATTTTTGAAAAACGAAATTGAGCACCCACAGGATTCGAATTTTCCAAATATTCAACAACTAAAAAAAAATGGTGTGATTTTAAGATATTTATTTTAAACTATTAAAATAGATAAATTTAGGGAGAAATTTATTAACTGTTTAAAAAGAAAAAGAAATCTAAATAAATATTCAATTTAAAAACAAAATAATGGTGTGATTTTAGAAAAAATGTGATTATTTGTTTAGCAAACAATTTTTTTTTTTTTAATTCGAAAGCTTTTCAGAAAATTTGAATTTTATAATTTGATTTAAAAAGGCACCGTTTTTTCAATAATTTTAAGAAATGTTCAAATAAAATTAATATGTGGTGTTAGGATCGCTTCCTTTCAGCCATGAATATAGTTTTTAAGTATTGTAAAAATATAATTAACTTTTAAAAATTGTAACAATAATAATTATGCTTAACAAATAATTGTTTTTGATTAAATATAATTTTATAAAAAAAATTACTAATTAGGGATTTTTTCATAAGCTAAGTAAGGTCATTCGCGCCAGTGGGAAAAATGAAGTGCATGGTCAGAGAATAAAACAATGGAAGTTCGTGATCTCGTTGTTGTTTTCTATCACTAGATAATATGAACCCCTGGGAAAAAGTATTTTATTATAATAGGATTTTCAAATGATAATGATTAGGTAACATTATAAATAATGAAGGATAATATTTCTAAACAATCAAAGAACTATGATTGATAGCTTAGTTAGGTTTGGTTAAATCATTTATATGTAAATGAAGTCCTCAATTGGAAGTACTCTGCGTGTGCTTATTAAAAGCTATACAAATACAAATCATGTCCACAATAAATTTATAATACTACAATGACCTTGGGTATATGATATTAGATAAATAAATGGTATAAGATTAATAAAGAAAGAATAAGTATCATATATTTGCCAGAGGGTGGTGGAATAGGAAGGAAATAAAAGAAAGATAAGTCTGACATAATAGAAGAAAGAAATGTCTCGGGGGTACAATGATAAACAACCGCGTAGCTCGAGGTTTGATTATTAGCCAAGAATACAAAGAGCTGGTTTAATTAAAAAATGAAGAATTGCAGCTGAAACCACTTCAATTACAATTTTTTTGATTGGATGTTTTGTTCTATAAGCAAAAGTAGGAATTAAAAAATTATCTACGGGGCTCAGTGATATTTTATGAATTAGGAAATAATATTTTTAAATTAGTGTTGGCGAAAATCACATTATTTAGAATTAATAATTAATCGATCGCGTCATCGATTAGTGGAAACTAGTTAATGTCAGCATTATTCATTAGAACCATTGAAAATGGACATAGTTTCGATTTTGAAGGGACAAGAGCTCAGATGAAATGGACCGAGAGAAAGATTAAGGATTCACTGTATATAATACAATATAGATAACTGTGTGAACTTTAAAATGGTATCTGAGATCATTTCAATTTGAATCAAAAATATAAAAGTAAAGGCGAAATTTAGTTTTGATATTTGCATTTGTTTTTGATGAATATTGTAGACCACTAACGTAGAACATATAGGCGTTTTAGGGAAATGATCAATATTTTTTAATCTTAATTAAATAAGGTTTTTTTGAAGCCTCAATCGCTGTGATTTTTTTTATTTATTTATTATTATTAAACTAGTTTTGAACGTTTTTGGAATGTTTTCAAAAAATTAAGCAAAAACAGGAAATTTTCTTATATAGTCTATATATAGTGTGTTTGTGTGTGATTGTGTGTTTGGACAGGTTTAGAAGTTAGGTAAGGTGTTTCAAAGGAGTATTAGGAATGTATTAATACTAAAGTAAATGGACCTTCTTAATATATTTTTAGAATCGATTAGAATGTAATAAGAAATTTGTTTAATTGGAAATTTTTTTTGAAAATTAATAATTGATCATCAGATTAAAATAGATCGTATCAATGAATGTCTAATATGAATGAATGAAATATGTATCTATTATACTAAATTAAGGATGAAATGTGTACCTGTGTGAAATGACAAATTTCCAAATCTTTAACAAAATTGTATGTTTCAATTTTTTAGGTGGTTAAACAGTGGTGACGAAACCGACTAGTCTTTTTGATTTTTTAATGGCCTTCGGAAACTATGGTCCATTATGGCTATTGAGTGTTCGTGTGTGTGAGAGGAAGTGTGTGTAAATTAGTGTAGAGATCAGATTAAAGTCAGATTGAAGCGACTCGGTCTTGAACCCGGGCTAGCTTGATTAGAAGGCATCGTTATCCACTCGATCAACCGGACCCCCAAACCGACTAGTTAATTGATTAAATAAAGAATAATATAATTAATGAATTTATTTCTTGTGTGACAAATAAACATATGTATTATAATTGCGAATTCACCCCTCTTGATATCTAGTGGCAGTAAGTTGTCGGGGAAGTAATTTCTATTCTCTCATAAAAACAATAAAGAGTAAATCAATGAGAATGTCCTCTGCTTGATACATATCAACATATACTTATGTATAAATAATAAGACTCTTCAGGGCCTGAGTTAGATCTCAAGATAATTTATTTTTACAAATTCGTGATATTAAATCTAGATGTAAATATTTTTTTTAAACAACTTATTCTAAATTTTGTGGATAAAAAGCCAATGTTGTCTCATCCGTTAAATTCTTTCTTCAGGAACCACATTTCAGTTAAGGCGATCTATCTACCAATAGGATGCGTTTTTGGACTGGACTCGTTATGGAACTCTTTTTTTTGGCACTTCTTTAGAAATAATTTGATGATGACTCAATAATTAAAGGTTATAATATTGTTGATTGGATGAGATCATTCAATCAAAAAGGCCTATTTAAAGTAGTATTAGTAATAATTTTTTAGGTTTTGTATTTTAATTTTCCATTTCATTATTACTATTATTATTGTTTTAATGATAAGGATGCTAAAAGTTATAAGTCAAGATTGACTCTGATATCTTCGAAGGAAATGAGGAAATTTCGGTTAGTTCAATAAAAATATTTTAAGATTATTTGAGTTAAATTTTTGAAGTTTTCAATAGCAAAATATCGAATTATTAACAGAAAACATTAATCTATGGGGAAAAAACAATAGTGTAACGATGGAGGACATTTAATATATTTCAATAAATGAGGTTAGCTAATGATAAAACATATCAAGAAATAAATATTTTTGAAATAAAACGATTTCGACTAAGTATTTACTTGCTAAAATTGAATATCTACTTGAAACTGTTTCTTAGAAGTTGCAGTAGAATAATCATATGAATATGATGATTATTTATAGATATTATTAAAAAAAAATCTAAATTGAAAAGAATAAATGACTTTAGATAGGTTATCTTCTAAAGATAAATTGGAAAAAGTTTCTTTCGTTGGTAATTAGTAATAGCGCGATATTCTATTTAAAGTTTTAATTATGAAAAAGATCATGTGTAGTTAAGTTCAAGTTTCTAAGGAGGAGCGCTATATTGATTTAACCACCCCTCAACCGTTGATGATTATTAAAATGTATTTATGTAATCTTACCTGTAGTTCTTCAAAACTTTATTATAGTTCTTAAGATCTGGTCCCTAGGGAAAAATGTAGGTGTGGTTATTTCACCAACCTAGGTTAGTATATAATAGAATCGAATGTCATAGATAACTAACAGCCCTCCTCTTATCAATAGATTAAATATTTGTATAATCAAATTTGTTTTTTTAAACATAAGTTTCTAAATAAAATAATTAGTTTCTTATAAAAATATTTATTTAAAAGAATATGTGTGGAATCGATTCAGCTATATCAATAGTTTATATTAATGGCTAATAAACGTGGAGAAAGATTATTTTCCAATATGATTTTTTGTTACTTTTATCTGGATTTCGATATCCACGTTAACTAACTCAAGTACAGGAGGTGGTAAGAAAGTTTGTATTGGCTTCAAAATTTTTATATTTGCAAAACGGAAAACACATTAGATTTTATGTTTTTTAGTTTAAAAACTTTATATTGAAAAATGCAGAAAATAGAAAAAAAATCGTTTTCAAGAAGGGAAAAGAAGGAATGTAGAAAGTTCGGTCTGATATCAAAATGTTTATATTTCTAAAATGAAAAACGAATAAGATTTTGAATTTTCCAAGTTAGAAATGCAGAAAATAGGAAATATTCGTTTTAAAGACTTTTGAACGAATGAAATTAAAACGTTGAAATTTGACACATAAGTTTGCACTAAAAAGATAGACCATTGTGCTAAATTTCAGCTTTCTAGAGAAAATCATCTAAACATTTTCTAAATCATGAAAATTTGCGAACAGAGTTCGTATCATGTCTTCTTTTTTTTGACAATTTTTACTTTAAATATTTAAATATAGACGCTCCAATGGCGCCCGAACAGATTTATACATTTAAGATAACGCGCGAAGCTAGGTAAAAAATCTGGGTAAATATTTTTTCAAAGAGATAGTGCTTTCACTTTTTTAAACCGAAATAAATTATTGTTCTTTTGTCTATTGTCTTGTACAAGATGGGAAGGAAATAGGTAAACGAGAGAGAAAAAAAGATTTTGTGTGATTAGTTTGGGTGATAGATTATGTAGAGAGTAAAGATAAAAAAATAAAAAAAAGCAGGGAGAAGTGATAAAAGCATGCTGGTTAGCCAAGATGGCCTCGAATCTTGTCACTGTTCTCCCGTGTAGGAAGAAAAGGGCGGCCTACAATTTATAGGCAAGCTATTCTCAAGCCCACGTGGGATTTTTTTTTAATCGATCTTAATCTATATGTATCTAGATTGTTTCTTTGACAGTTTGTGTGTGCATGACTCGCTAAATAGCGAAAAATCCACGCCCAGATAATATGTTAAAATAAAAGAAGAGATGGTGTGTGTCTGACTATATATAAGTGTGTGTGTATGTGCAAAAATCGGATTGATCTGGTGTGTGTTATCAGGTGATAATAAAAAAGACCTAGAGAACAGATTGATAACTAGTAGATTTGAAAAAGTGAGACGGGAAAAGTAAATGATATTTTTGTTCAAATATAAAATTTACTTGGAAAATAAATCATTCTTTTGGTGGCGTATTTCCTTTCCAATGCTAGTGATTATAGTATAAGGAATTTTCTCTCTGGAGAATAGGTGTTTTTCCCTGTTTTCTTTTTATGAATATATGAGCCCTTCAGAAGGCAATGCGATTAAGTGAATTTTTTCATAATTTTAAGTAAAGCCACTTCTGAACGCCATTTACAGATATAATAATCAACTTTGGACGTGATTTTAATGTTAATCTAAATCTAGCCTACTTCTAGTGAAGGAGATCTTTACAGAGATAACTCACACCCACCAAATATTTCTTATTCTAAACTCCACGAAAAATTCGGAACTTCCTAAAATATTCATGAAGTTATATAGCTTGTAAACTTCAAAAGACTGACATACAGTCAGACAATGAAATGTCACTAATAGGGTGCAGTTTTCCTTTTGAACAGAACGATAATTGATAATTATTCAAATAGTTTACTATAAGTTATTTTTAATAAAAAAAAGATCGACTGCATTGGCCTTAGCCAGGTTTCAAACCCCTAAATTTTCATTAGACCCATGACTGTACTATGTAGTTCAAGCACTCATGAGTTTAAATAAAATACCAGGATTCAGCCATTTATTCATTAAAAATAATAAATAATTTATAAAACTTGAAAAATTATCTCATTAACAAATGAATTGTGTGGGAATACTTTCAGGGGTTAAAAGAAACATGGTGAAATCAAAAAATTAGTTAAAATTTTCAAATGATTAAAAACTTGTTTTAGGCTCTCCGTCAAGTGATGATAAATAAAGTATACTCAGAGTCACTCAAGACAGATCTTTGAAGCTTGTTAATAGCATGATGATAAGCATAACGATTCAGGTCGTAATTTTTAAACAAACAGGTGATTGACTTAAGTAACTTTAGGTAATTTAATTGTACTTAAGACGGCTTACCAAAATTTTGTAATACTAGGAAATTAAATTTTTAATTTTACTATAGAGGGTCTAATACTAAATTTTTTTTATTAATTTGAGTGTCAATCAAATCCTCAAACAAACAAAATTTTAATGCGTTCTAAATTCTAAATAAATGTTGAATTTTTCTTAATTAGTTCTGTTCAACCTACAAGAGGGTAGTTCCAAAAATGAAACATAAGTGGGTATATTATTAATTTCCAGGTGTTTTACTTTTAAAAAATTTTATAAGAAGCACATCTAGCTTTTTTTCTGAATTAAAAAAAAAAAGAATGAGTTTATATTAATACCTATAATTAAACTAACTAATCTATAATTGACAATCATGAATCAATGAAATGTAGTATATTTTAATAAAAAATAAATAAATAACTAATAGAATTTCATCTATTTAGAAAGATTATAATTTTGTATATTCTTAGAAAATAATGTCATTATGTAATTCAGAATGTTTCAAAAAAAAATTCAATTTTACTAAAATATTTATACTAATAATTTACATGATATAAGAAGCTATTTCCCTGTGGATTTTTGAATTGAATTTCTTTCTACTCCGAATCAAGTTTATCAATATATTCTAATCTGAAACGGATACGTTGCAAATGATTTGATAAGCGTTGTGCCATTATATCATCAAAATGTTCTGATTCCTACCTTCTTGCTTATCGTGATTTTTCATTTAAAATTTAAAAATATTTTTTTGTTTTATTAATAGTCTACCAAACAGAAATTAATTCGAAAAGTGAATAAATAAAAAGTAGAAATTTAAGCATACCACGTGAATTAACCATATACCTGTCCTCTTGGTATATTAATATTATTTTTATTTCTACAATACATCAAATAGGGTGCTAGTGATCGAAATCATTCAGAAAAAAATTGGTGTTTACTTTTTTTTTTTATCTCAAAAACAGCTGTAATTATTTTAATTTGAAAATACTTTTTGCCCAGAATTGCAGAGTTGTCAGTTTTCAAGAGGAAATCAATGTGGGTGTCCCATCAGCTTGACATGTGTAATGTATGATTATTTGTATCAGGCTGAGGATCTCAATGTTTCCCTATTGAAATTATTTTGATTCAGAAAAGAGTGAAATCATGGTGTTAAGACCTACGAAAAAGCTTTATATAGTAGGTAAACACCGTAAAAATGATATTTTAAGGAATGTAAATCTTTAGAAAAAAAAAAATAAATAAAAATAATAATTGGGTGTTCCAATTTCAAGCAAAATCTGATCAAAAAAAAGTAAAGGAGAAATTTTGTTTTGATATTTGTTTTTTATGTAGATTTTAGACCAAATTTGACCACTAACGTAGAACACAGAGACGTTTTAGCGAAATGATTAATATTTCTTAATCTATCATTATGTAAGGTTTTTTGGAAGGCTTATATAGCTGTGATTTTTTTTAATAATATTATTAACTAGTTTTAAACGTTTTTGGATTGTTTTGAAAAAATTTATCAAAAACAGGAATTTTCGCTGTAATATTACAATACTTTCTACTTGTGCGTATAGTAAAAAAAAAATGAATTTCAATTATCTTAGAGTCAATATTTGTAATAGAGATAAAGTTTAAATATAAATTAAATGATCGAAATGGTGATGATGACAAGAGAGATAAATTTTAATATGAGGCGAAGAGACGAAGAGCGCCCTGGACGAACTTGTCCCAGAACAGGTACCTGAAGAAGTGCGGTGGTCAATGGCGTCGAAGGAAGAACATGCTCGCCGGCCTTGGGCCAACCATCTGTACGGCGAACCGGCAGCTCAGGTGGTAAAGTGCCACAATCAGCATCGGAGTGGGTCCGAGGGCGAGCCACTGTAGGGTTCACGGCTGGCGGACGGCCAGTACTCATCCGACCTGGTCCTCGGCGGACCAACGGTTGCGGAGGCTGCAGAGGAACATCCTGACTGGTATCTAACGTAGGACAATAAGGATCAAGCCCTCCACCGGCTCGAGTGCCTTCTTCAAGACGCAGCAGGTGGAAGGCGATCTCGTCTATTTTAGTATCCAAGTCGGGGCTGACCGGATTATTGCGTACCGGCATCGGCGCGGCAGCAGTTCGCAAACTTTCGCTGCGACGTGCTTCCGCGCTTGATTTCGTTCGGAAGTCGGAAGTAAGCGAGCGTCGCTCCGGACCTGCTCGATTGAACTCTCCGACCGGATTCGTACGATACTGGTTGAGCAAATCCTGAAGACGTGCCGAGGGCTGTGGCGGCGGCTGCGGTGTGCGGCCACGATTCGACATGATTGGGACTGGCTAGGCAAATAACTACCAAGAAGACTGCTGTGCGGAAGTCCGAAAAGCGCCAAGTTCCAGTGGAAGAGCCTTACGCCTGGAGAACACAATTCGAGGGGGCGTGAGTGTTGTGGATCAGATCCAGCAGAGACAGAACGCGAGGCGGCAGCGCGCATGGCGTGACACGCACTGGCACTGGCAGTGGCGCACCACGGCAAGCACGCCGCACTAATACACGCACACAGATAAGAACAGCAGGAAAGATAAGGAGTGATATCATCACAGACTTTGATACCGTCACAAAAGCAGACAGCCACCATTGTAGTGTGGATGCGTGAAGCTGCTGGTGCAGAGACAGTTCAATTCACCGTTTGACCCAACACAGGAAGTAGGAGAGAGAACAACACAAACCCTGCACCGACTGCACGGAGGACTACTACCAGCTACCAGCTCTAGTTGTGAGTGAATTTGTTGAAAGTGAAGGTTAAAAGTGCGGGTGCAGACAAGAATATAAATTGTAATATAATGTTCTTACTTTTATTATTATTAGAAATAAATACGATTCTTAAAAAAAAGCTATCAGTAAAACGTTTCAGGAATAATTTCCATTCATCACTCAAGCAAATGTAAGTAAATATAAATATATGAAAATCTTGATATATGGTACAAAGTGTCTTGGAGATAGAAATTAACTTCAAATTATAATTAAATACATTCAGAATCTTTACTATTAATCCAACGTTGGTGGGTGTAAATCCTAGTTTTCATATACAGTTTAGTTTGACCTATTCTAGCCCCGCCACAATAATTTCATAAGCTAAATTATTTTATCTAGAAAGGGAACATTATCCATTAGTTTTGAAGAAAAAGTAATGAAAGAGAATTCGAAGTTTTAAATGTTATTATCTAATATCTAATATAATTTTTTTGTTTTTTTTCTTCTATTTCCAAGACAATTCTTAGCATCGTCAAAATTAAAAAAAAAAATAGTTTTATTTACTTACATATTGTTTGATTGATAAAGAAATTTGTTTCCCCATTTTACAGTTCTAATAAACTTTTTTACTGATGATTTATTTTTTAATTTAAGAAGTGTATTTATTTCGAACAAGAATATGTGGTATATTCACTTAGTTTTGTCACTATTATTTAGTTTATTATTTACTCATTCATTCATTATGTGAAAACAGAACGCACCCAAGCCACCAGTAAAACTGAAGTGCATCCACGAGTGAAACCCGTGGAAACTTGTTGAGTTAATAGAAAGAAACAAAAAAGACTATAAATACAAGTGATGATACCTGGATGATTGCTCGTTTTGACGCATCAATGAATCATCATCAGGTGACGTTATGTTCTATGTGAAAGTTTTTATAAAAAAAAAAAATACTCTTGAGATTAAACTATAATCTATTAATTTTAACCAATTTTCACATTAACAGAAATAAATACAATACGAAGAAAATTATTAAGACAATATTAAAAGAATTATATAATTATAATACGAATAGCTACTTTGTAAGATATTAATAAAGTATTAATAAATTGATTTTTGTTAAATGAATATTACAAAAATAAAATAAACATGGAGATTTGAATACACAAGTAAGTGAGGTGTAGTTATTATATTAATATACCTGAATATATATAATAGTAATATATTAAATTGCAGAAAACTAATATTTTTTAAAAAGCGGCACGGTCTCAGCAAAATTTTGGAAATTTGAGCAATTTCTAACGTGGTATTTCTTACAGAAGGAATGCCATTTTTTTCTCAGTCTTAAATATGGTATTAGGGTTTTGAAACAATGTTTTCATCAAAAGACAGCTTATGTTCCAAAGATGGATAAGAGCTTATAGGGATCAAAAATAAAAATTCACTTAATTTAAATACTAGCATAGAGCGAGCCTGCAAACGATGAGAGCTAAAAATTTTAAACTTAATATAAAGTTGAATTTAGTTCTCAATACAAACTTATGTCCCCAATTTCAATTTTCGCAGACTCACCATAAAATGAATCGATTTTATTTTTCAATTTTTATCAATTAAGTGAGAAATATAATAAGTTATTCGTAATAAAAAAATTTAGTACAGGAACGAACTTTCAAATTAAGGGTAACGAAATTTGGACACGAATATTTAAAGATCAGGGTTGAGAACAAAATAGAAAAAATAATCAAATTCTGGACAAAAAAATTCTCTTACTCAGGGTGTTAAAATAAATATAATATGAATTTGAAAAATGCATATATTTTTTTTTACAAATTTAATCGTGAAGAAATATGTCGAATAATTTGATATTTTTTGTTCTCAACTCTGGTTGATCACTCGTTACCTATTGAAGGACAATTTCCAAATGTAATTTTGATTTGGTTCCCGAATATGGATTGAAATAGTCATTATTATTTTTTTTAATTAAATAAATAATTAATAAAGAAATATGTTCATAGAATGGAAATTTGAAACAAACACAAATATATTGACATTTCTAGGAATGTATTTATTTAATTTCACCTAAGGGTTAATGAAAATGAATTAATAGAGCAAAAAAAAAAATGACAAGCTATAATTATTTCATATTTCTAGAGATAAAATAAATCAAAAAAATACATTGACCGAAATATTTTTCAAGGAGTGAAAGTTCAAAATGAAGGATTTAAAATGGAAAGATAATAAGTAAGTTTTATTTTTATGAGGTATTGGTAAAAAAATTATTTTTAGTATATGGTAAATATTATTCATTTTTATAGAACCTAAGTGATAAATTAACCGAATGTATGAAAATCAAAAAAAAAAAATTCTCCAAAAGGGGGAAATATTTTTTAGATTTATGAAAAAGTAAATTTTGAAATATTAAATTAGGGGTGTAGGGAAGGGAAGGCAAGAGTGAACTCATACCATAATTGAAGGAGACAATAAAAGAGTGTGTCTTCTGCTGGAATTATAAATTTTATTTATTTATAAGGAGACTATAGTTTCGAGGGCTTTGCCCTCTTCATCAGTCTATTACAATGGATTCACAGGAATTAATTTATGAGAATGATGAAGAGGGCAAAGCCCTCGAAACTATAGTCTCATTATAAATAAATAAAATTTACAATTCCAGCAGAAGACACACTCTTTTATTGTCTCCTTCAATATATAGAAATTCTGCTACTCTCGGCACAAAAACTTTTAATTTCATACCATAATTATTGATAATGATTTGAATTAATTTTTCCTCTCCATTTCTATATATTTGAGGGGGGGGGGGGAGTTTTTAGGTCATATTTGATCTCTAAGTAAAATAGTTTTTAAGGAATTTGGTGTTGGTATTGGTGAAACATTTTTTAAAATTATTGGATAAAAATACTTGGTAGGTTTCACATTAAGATATAAAAAATAAAACGAATTTATTTTTAGAGAAGTTACTTTCTGTATCTCCTGAAGATGGGTTAGTCACCTGAAATATATATATCGAGATTAAAGATTCTCTAAAAATAAATTCGTTTTATTTTTTTATATCTTAATGTGAAACCTACCAAGTATTTTTATCCAATAATTCTAAGTAAAATATAAAAAATATTTGATATTTCGTTAAAATCACAATAATTTGGGTAATATTGGAAAAAAATTCATGGAAATAATCTGAATGAGGCGAGCCAAGCAAACACCCTTTAAATTTCACATTTAAATTTTAAAGTGAGCATGCGTGGTGCTAGTGTAGTAATTCGCTATAGATAATCTATAGTTTATTTTTTTACTAAGAATCATTCAAATACTTTAATTCGGTTTATTATTCTAAATGTGAATTGAATGCATTAACAAAGATATAATTAATTAATTTGCTGACAACGTTTCGTGAGAAAGGCAATCAGTCGTATTATCATAAGCACAGGAAATCAATGACTCATCTTTCAGGAATGAAAAAAATAACTTTTCCGAAAGAGAAAGAATGAATTATATTATTTAGATAAATAACAGCAAGCTGGCTTTATCTACTACTACTAGTACTAGTAAAAATATGCACAACTCTCATGAATGACCCCGTTGAATTAATTTACATATAATATCTAATTATTGAAAAACAAGAGAAATTTTCATCTATAATATGTCAAAATATGACAGGTATTTGTCATGAATGAGGTTAAATTAAAAATCTGGCGAGACTTAAAGACACCACGTGGTTTTGCCATAAACCCGCCTATTTTATTACCACACAACAAATTAATTAATCAAAATATAATATTCGTAAAAAATACAAATCATTTTTTGTTTTCTTAATGATTCACGAGGTTAAATTAAAAATCTGGCGAGACTTAAAGACTACCACGTGGTTTTGCCATAAACCCGCCTATTTTATTACCACACAACAAATTAATTAATCAAAATATAATATTCGTAAAAAATACAAATCATTTTTTGTTTTTCTTAATGATTCACGAGGTTAAATTAAAAATCTGGCGAGACTTAAAGACACCACGTGGTTTTGCCATAAACCCGCCTATTTTATTACCACACAACAAATTACATTAATCAAAATATAATATTCGTAAAAAATACAAATCATTTTTTGTTTTCTTAATGATTCACGAGGTTAAATTAAAAATCTGGCGAGACTTAAAGACACCACGTGGTTTTGCCATAAACCCGCCTATTTTATTACCACACAACAAATTAATTAATCAAAATATAATATTCGTAAAAAATACAAATCATTTTTTGTTTTCTTAATGATTCACCTAAGTCCAAAAAGTGATTTTTAAATAATGCCTTGGAGTGTGTATATATGTCAATATTTTTCTAAATTGAGGGGTGCCCATCCCCCTAGCTTCATGAACCCCCTCACCAGTTTCATAAAAAATTACCCCCTAAAACTAAGCAAAATAACTTCTTTTTTTCAGGATTGCGGTAAAAAGATACTTATTTCAAATGATTATTTATTTATCAAATGCTTTTAAATTTTAGATTCCAAAATTTTGGAAAATAACACAATAATTAGGAGTAGAAATTTTATTTAAATCTCACATAATTAATTATAATTATTTATTGAACACGGACAAATAATACAACATAACTACGACGTTTTGATCGGAATGTTCTAGGATTGTTCTCAAACGATTTTTATTTATACTTGAGAACGATAGCAGAACAAGCCGATCAAAACATCGTAGTTATATTGTATTATTTGTTCGTGTTCAATAAATAATTATAATTAATTATGTGAGATTTAAATAAAATTTCTACTTAAATTTAATCACAAAAATACAAGCTTTAACAGCTACATATCTAATAAACACAATAATTGTTTATTAATAGATTTATTATAATTTTACAATGTGTGAGCCAGATAGAAAAATAATTATTCATATTATCTATTCAATTCCAGATTGGGGTTTCAATTGCGAAGATTGCATAGCAGATGAATATTGATTGATCGAAGAATTGGTGGTCAAAGACCGAGTTGGCTGAGGCCCAGTTCAGTTAGCAATTTCCAGTGAAAACAAGTCGAGTCTCTTCCAAGCAAGAGAGCACCTTCAATGCCTTAAAAGGTAGGCCGACACCTACGACACCCCAGGTCCTTCCTCTGGCCTCACCTCGGAGCCACAGCCACAATTACAAATCTTCACTTAAGCTTAGCCAAGCCACTCCTCGAAAAGCTTAGCAAACTCTAGGAGTGACTAGGATTATTATGTCAACTACGATAATAGATTTAAATTGTATCAAAAGAAAACAATTGAAAGAAATTTTAGAAATAAATAAATAAATCATTTATCATAGCTCAATGAGTCACAGAGTGATTTAGCCTTGAAAATAAATCGAAAAGATATACCATTTGTATTTGCCCAAAGAGTGAATTATATCATAATTTTGTTTGATTTTTTTTTTTTAGAATTTCGTATTTATTTATAGTTATATCTTCATCCCTTTCAGTATAGCCTCATAGCTTCTACAATTTACCTTCTAAATAAAAGTGCTAATGAAACAGAATGGATACTCTATCCTGTGGGGGTACGATAGAATACGACTTTTGTAACCTTATTAACATATTATTTCATAATTTTTATTTTTTGCACCCTAAGGCGCGCGGAGCCTAAGAACTCTAGTAGTGAATATGTCCCTTCTATTTTTCCAGCCATTGAATTTAAAAATGTATAACAATTCTATTAACTTAGTACCTAAGAGTACTTTTGAAGAAATTAATTATGGTGCCATAAAATAGGTTAATATATGTAGTACCTTGGTTAATATGGATCTATGATCCTAAAAAATCGCTAGTGATGTGCTGACTCTAATATTAATAATCATTGAATTAAAAAAAGTGTGAAAAGTATGCTGCATTATGTAATACAACGAAAAGTTCAAGAATCTTTATGTTCCTGCTCAAAAAAGGAACCCCTATCGATGGCACATACTTATAGCCCTACGATATATTTTACAAGATTCTCAGCTGATAACAGCCTATCAGGGTATATTTCCTGTACAATCGCTTTCCAAATGAATGACTTATATAATGGTCTTTCGAAAAACTATAGAAAACACACAGTAGCTGAGTTAGAGGAGAATATGACTTATCTCTCGTATATTTGATGTATAAAGCGTCTACTCTCGTATGGCCCTAATATGTCTGCCTATATTGGGGCTCCCCAAAACCCACATAGAACGCTATAACGTGTGCATATTTTCGATCAAAATTGGTTGCTAAAAAATAATTAGTTTAGATGACAAAAGCACTATGAGCCTATAAAGTCGCTAGCAATGATGCCGACTTTAATCTTACAACCTTCAAATTTATCAATTTTTTAAAAAAAATAATGATATTAGCTTAATGGGAATATTTACGATGAAAAAATGTTATAAAATAATTAAATTAGGATACAGTCGCGGCATAATGTGTCTTTTCTCTAAGATTTCAAACTTAGAATTTAAAATTTTATAAAAATATATTAAATTAGCCTAGTGCTTTTAATGAAAATAATTTTGGTAGCCAAAAATAATTAGTTTCGATGATAGATCGCTAGAAGTGTGTTTTCTCTTATATGGCAGCCCTTTGAAAATCTTCAAGATCTATAGACATCCATAGTGCGAGTACTTGTGATGTAAATTATTTTATTTGCTTTGAAATAATTAGTTTCAATGAAAGAGGAAAAATCGGTATGTGAGCAGCACATTTTTATGTATATATATGTGCGTGTCTATGTGTTTCTTTCTTAGAGATAGAAACGAAGAAGAAAGTTGTCCGATTGTCGGTCAATTGCCTCCCGCTGGGCGGCAACTTGAAGCCAATTGAAATCCCGGGTCAGCATTGGAAAGGTCATCATCATCATCGCGTGACAATACAGTCCTGGTTTTCTCTTTCGTTTGCTTTATCGGGCGACCGTAATATTATATTTAGGGAGGAAGATAGTAAAATGGGAAGTAATCAATTAAGGGAAAAATGAGCTTTAAAATTTATTATAAAATATTTCATTTTCAATATTAGAAGAAAAAAATCAAATAAATAAACATATATTATATATGGTAAATATTTATTATAATAACTTTTGTAAACTACTGTAGATAAAATTAATAATAGAAACTTGTATACTAAGAAATGTATAACTTGGAACCAATAAAGGCTATAATATAATATAATATAATATAATATATGGTAATATCTGACCTGAATTTAAAGACATGGTAAATGTATTGTATTGTATAAATTTACAATCCCGGGGTGGAATGGATTATTTTAAATTAATGTTAGAAGGCTTGTTTTTACCCTCTCATGAATCGAACCCGCGTGCCAAAATGAGCAATTCGGTTCTAAATATATTTAACTATAGACTGCACTTGTATTATTATTATATTATTTTTGTTATTATTATGATTGTATAGATCTTTTCAATTTATTTGTTTGTTAGTCATAGAGAAAAAGAGTTCTAGACTTAGGTATTTATTATATTTTAAAAATAAATAAGAATCTTGGTGGATTCAGCTTTAACTTAACTTTTGATGCAATAACATTAGAAATTGTGAATTAGAATTAAAAAAAATTCCCGAAGAAAAAGAAATAATTTAAATGAAGAAATCATATTAAAGGAGACAATAAAAGAGTGTGTCTTCTGCTGGAATTATAAATTTTATTTATTTATAACACGGAGACTATAGTTTTATAGAATAAAATTAATTCCTGTGAATCCATTGTAATAGACTGATGAAGAGGGCAAAGCTCTCGAAACTATAGTCTCGTTATAAATAAATAAAATTTATAATTCCAGCAGAAGACACACTCTTTTATTGTCTCCTTCAATATATAAAAATTCTGCTACTCTCGGCAAAAAAAAACTTTCAATTTTGAAGAAATCATAGACCCGAATTAACTAACAATAGGGTTCAATTTGCCGATAGAAATAGATATTTGAATTTCTAAGATCCGAGATGGAATGGATTATTTTTAATTGTATGTCAGAAAGGTTGTTTTTACACGCCACCCCAATCAAACCTGAGAGCGAAAATGAGCAATCCGGGTCTAAATGCATTTCTCTTGTCCTAAAACTACAGACTGTATTTGTTTTATTATTATTAAGATTGTATATTATTTTTTTTAATTTATTTTTTGTTAGTCCTAGGCCCATGTATTTATTTTAAAATAAATAATCATCTAGGTGGTTTCAGCCCTAATTTATCATTTGATGCAATAACATGAGAATTTGGGATTTAGAATTAAAAATCCCCGAAGAAAAAAAGATAATTTAAATGAAGAAATGATAGATCAGAGTATTAACAATAAGGCAAATACACGTTTTATTCTCGCGCGCCTGTAAGTTAGGCATCAATCATCCCACTGGTGCATGCGGCGTGGCATCGCTCCAATGGGTAATTAATCTAAAGATATAGAAGTTAGCAATTATCTCCGATTAGGCTCATCCATCTACCAGTGCAAAAGGAGGAAAATATGATTTAATGATCTATAATTTTGTTATATATACCTAAAATATATAATAATCAGTATCATCTCCTAACGAGTCTTTTATTATATGAAGGGAAAATTGGAGAATTATTATATCGTTAGTTTATTAATTACATCATTAATATAAAATTTTTATTATGATTAAATTTCACAGAATGATTGGAAAATATCTATAAAGTGAGAGATAAGATGGATTTCTTTTTACGACAACAGAGAAAGTACCTCCAATTGAAGAAAAAGTAGAAGACAAGATATTGCGAAATCTATTGACAATATTGATTGAAATGTCTACGTATGGTGAATTGTATATTTGGATGTAGATTTAACATATAACTGTTTATTTTATCGAAAGTAATAATTTCCTTAGAATTTTTTCCTTCGTCACTAGGCATCAACTTCGAGGAGGTAACCTTGACAGTAAATGAATAACCAAAGTTGGGATTTTTCATTAATCAGAAAAATCTTTATAAATGGGAAAATACCATGAATAAGAAAATATATTTTCAATCAATTATTTTAACATTTTTATCGAAAAGAATTTAAAATAATATTACTAATATATATGTTTCTTTATAAATTTCAGAATATTGAGGGAGTTGTGCCCCATAAGTAACAAAAGCAATTTTAGAACAAGGATTATTATTATTAAATTAGTTGCAGTTGGTGGTGTGAAACACCACCAACTCCAACCTAATTTAATTTTAACAATGTTTCACCATAAACCAACACCGCGTTCCCTAAATTTTATTATTATTATTATTTCCGAAAAGAAAAAAAAATTTGATATTTTTAAAAAAATCTAAAAAAATTTCAAAATCTCAAGAGTCGAGAGTTAAACCCATTCAGGAATAAATTTCATTTTAGAAAAGGTTCTCACCTTTTTTATGAATGCATAACACCCATCATACAATCAAATTACAAATTTATTTAAGTACCATAACCAAAAGCATCAATGAATTCTATAATTTGTCCTATCCTTGGAAAAAATTAAATATAAGGAAAAAGTGAAATTTTTTAGTCTCTGAAAATTTTGGTAATTAGGTAATTTTTTTGTCCACGAATGGTTTAAAAAAGAAATATAAAACTAAGCACAAATGTGGCTTTTTAAATCACACTTTTGCCCCAAATTTTGGCATTTAGTTTCAATTGTTTAAGAGGTATTTTTTTTCCCAGCATTTTTTTATTCTAAAAGTTTTGAAGCTAGAAAGCTCGGATTTTTTGTAATGAAAATACCAATATGTATTTTGGCAGTAGATAGAAATAATATCTGAGAATTTTGATTTATTCATAATACTAGTTATTTTAGATATAAATTTGATGAAGTTTTAGACAGAATTGTTGTTTTTTGAAGGGGGGGGGGAATTAACTACTTAGTAGTAGCCTCCTATAATTAAATGATATAACAAGCATATCGTCGCTGATCTTACAAAACCTCGTAAGTCCGATTTTTGGTCAAATACGTATTATACGTTTATACCGACCAACTTTTCACGGCGCGTCTGTCTATTGAAACCTTATTATTCTATTCCAATTTAATTTCGTGCTAGGGGCAAATAATAAATATTGCATTGAATTTGTATGTATTCGTGTTTAAAATGTTTTTTCTTGTTTTCTGGCATACTTTGAATTTAGGACTTACGAGGTTTTGTAAGATCAGCGACGATATGTATCTATATCACAAAAGTGGTTAGTTAGCCTACCATTAGTTTACAGTCAGTTTTAGACCAATTATTTCAAGATATTTATATTTTCAAAAATTGAAATTAAATATTTTAAATCCCCTCTCAGCTACATTCGGTCTTGGTTCATTAAAGACAATGGAATTTGCCATGACTTCACATATTCATTTATTTAATGATGATGGGTTGGAAATCGAGTTGCTTTTGAAGAGTTAGAAACCTTAGTAGTTGTTAGCCTATTGGGCGGCGGCGTCTATTCCAGCTGTTAAGGACCATTTGCTAATGAGTAGGTGTCCCTTTCCCCTTGCAACGTGTAACCCACTTTGTGTTAAGAACTCCATTAAAAGTGAGGAGAAGACACCAACCAACAGGAGATAATTATTTTCGGAGGATGAAAAAAAATAATAAAGGTTAAAAAGAGTTCAAAGTTCCTTTCAAGTTAAATTCATCAATTAAAGGGATTAAAAGGAAAATTGGGTGTGTTTTTTTCCTCTTCGATAGATGTTACGTCTATTAGGGTTTATAAAAATTTAAGGTAGTGGAAATAAAAATATTTTGTTCGGATTAAAAAGAACGCATGAGAACACTGGTAAATTAGAATAAAGAATGCTTAAACAATTGGAAAAGAAAAAATTGTTGTATTCTCTTTTTACTTAATTTTCTTCAGCTTTTATTCTAAATATTTAATCCCATTTTAAATTGATACACACCATTTCCAACAAATTTGATTAAAACCTAGATGGAAAAATATAAACCAGAAAATTGTTTGCGAATTAGATAAGGATTTGTTGCACACATTCTTGTGCATAAATTTTTTTAATATTACCTAATTGATAGTTAAATTCTTTTTTGAAAAATATTGAATGCTGGGGAGTTGTTATTTAATAGTGAAATATAGGAGGTTTATTTATTTTGTTAATTTTCGAAAATCTCTGCTTACAGTAAGTATGATAGTAATTATTATATCTAAGAGGATTTGAAATTTTTTTATGACTTAAATTTAACTATGTAGTTTTATTTTTTCCCTTTATAAGTTGTAGCATTGCTAAGTGACGAAGGTAAACTAGAACTTGATAATTCAGAATTGGAGTCAAATTTGACTCAGGGTATTTTTCATTTATCAATCAACACTTGATAACGTCTGCAGAAATAGAATATACCATTCATTTCCATTTTAAATTATCAAAACTGAAAAACTTCGTACTCATCATTATTAGCAGTCGATATTTAAGTTGACTTGAACGGAAAAAGATAAACTAGATCCGGTCAGAGTCTTATCATAAGTTTTGAAATTGTCTATTTGAGAACAAGATGAGTAAAAACTTGCAAGAAACTTGCATAGCGTAATTCAAGCTTTATGATTTACGCATTTTTCTATAAAGAAAGTGTTATCTTAAATATACAATATCGACTAACCGTGGAATGGAAAATAGGAAGGTTCTCTATTTTAAGGAGCGCCTTCTAATAATGATGAGCCTGAAGTTTTTTTCCGATTCTGATCAGATAACATGGATTTGAATGAGATATTCTATTTGTGCAGAGATTATCTAGTATCGATTTTGTAATGAAAAAAGCAAAAGCGTGAGTTAAATTTGATTCCGATTTATTCTAAATTACATTTCCATTTTCTTAAGAAACTTGCTTTATAAATCAAATAATATTAAGTCCGTGTAACCCTAATTAATTTTTATTTACACTAATGCAGAGGTCTCCAAAAAATACAATTTTTCCAAAATGAACAGCAAAATATAAATAAAAATTTCGTGAATTAGCTCTTGAATTTTCAAAATCTCATACTAAAGATTCCCGAATCATCTTTATTTATTTCTTTTTTGTATTATTACCCTTATAATAGTCGTCTGAACTTGTCTTTGACATGCTTGAACTGGAAGATATATCTACCAGGCAGGGAGCTCAAAACTTCTATCCGCTTTTCAGAAAAATCATTCAAAATTTAATTGCCCCTTAAAACTATGCAACAATTTTATTTCATTTCGAGAACCAATATACTTTACAAAACAAAAAATGTTTTTTATAGAAATATTTGAAATAACGGATAATAATTTAAAAATTTAAAGATCCTTCTGAATTTATATGAAAATACTCTAAATTGAAGGAAGCAATAAATGTGTCTTCTGCTGGAAAAATAAATTTTTAATTTATTTAAAACGGGGTTATAGTTTCGAGGGCTTTGCAGAAGACACTCTTTTATTGTCTTTTTCAATTTATAAAAATTCTGCTACTTTCGGAATAAAGAAACTTTCAATTAAATGTTTAAAATTTTAGGGATGCGTCTCATCCACAGCATCCATGGACCCCACACCACTGATATATTTATAAATATATGAATAAAAATAATTTAAATATTAAAAAAAACGTAGAGTCGATCGTACCGGTCAGTGACCTGATGTTTATGACCCTTAAATTAATTCCTTTGTAGTGTTGAGATGTCTGGCTATATCAGATAGAAAGGCCCACCCACCTTCTCCTTAGGCTATGCAAAAAATAACTAATGAAGTAATGAACGAAAGAAAATCCAATCCTCTTTTACGATCTTGATTTCGAATACTAATATATCCAAGAACCGCATTTACGACGACTGTCTTGCTTTTCTAAGCGTATTTTCCGCGTATACCCGGCAAAAAATTGGAAAACATTTATTTTGAAAATAAAAAATTAGTTTAATTAATTAAAAAAACAAAAATAAATTTTATATTTTTCTTATCTGAATAGATCCAGATACTTTCCGACCAGAAGGTATTTATCTTAACCACTGGCCATCCATTGATTAATTGAATGATTTCTATACAATACAAGTAGGATTCTATTTCTATTTATTTCTTAACGATGCCAAAATTTTAATTAATAATTTACTTGACGAAGGAAATTAAAATAAGCAACATTGGTGTTTAATTAAAGTGAAAAGTTTTTGTTTTGCCGAGAGTAGCAGAGTTGTTGATTCACAAAGAGAAACAAAGAGGTTGTCCTCTGCTTGATGCAAATAAACATATACACATATATATCAAGATGATATATCTGTATATATATCATTCATTTGTTTGAGACTATAGTTTCGAAGACTTGGTCTTCATCATCAGTCCTTCTTCAATTATAAATGTTTTTCATGGAGTCAATATCCATATGATATTGACTCCATGAAAAACATTTATAATTGAAGAAAGACTGATGATGAAGACCAAGTCTTCGAAACTATAGTCTCAAACAAATAAATAATATATATACAGATATATCATCTTGATATATATGTGTATAAGTTTATTTGCACCAAGCAGAGGACAACCTCTTTGTTTCTCTTTGTTTAATTAAAGTCATCTACTCAATCTTAAAACATTATTCTTGGACATAAAAAATACATTCCGGTCCTTGATACTAAATTCTTAATATTTTTATTATTTTTATAATAATATTGATTCAAGAAAATGTTGTCCCAAAAGAATGAAAACTCTATAGTCCGGGGGTGGACCCTTGCAGAGTGAAAAGTCACAGAATAATTTCAGTGAGTAGATCGGAGTTGAAGGTACTTGTGGATGAGTCTTGAAAAATTGAAGGTTATACGTCGACGAAAAGACTAGACTAATTATTTGAACTTCAGATAAAATCAAAAACAACGATAAATTTAACATTAACATTTATAATGTTTACAAGAGACAAAATTTCGTATTGTTGTTTGAATTTTAACACAAGTTGAAAATCCTAAGAATTCATATATATAATTTAAAAAGGATGGTCATTGATCACATGATAGTGAAGATTAAGTACCTATTGTTTAATAATATACCACGTGTTTAAAAAAAAGTAAAAATAAAACTATTGGAATCATTTCAAGTTAATTAAAAAGGAAAACTTCGATTACAAATTAAATACAAAATTAGAAGCAGAAAATGCGCTAATAGCTGTATTAATGTGTACAATAATCATGATCATTAATAATATGTTGCCTATACAACATTATAGCGAGTAATTTAACATCGCAACTTGTTTCATTTTAAATGCAAAAAAGAAATTAAGGCCTATAAAGAATTTGGGACTCAGTGTCAGTGAACTTTAATAGTATTTACGCCTCCGATTGACTGACTGATTGAAATAGAATAATTTCCTGAGTCACATCAACAAATTCATTAAGTAAAATTGACATTAAAAAAATGAACAAGATTAGCATTTCAAACTTGACTTTCTTTTGTTTTCTTTATTAGATTAATTATCTATCGTGACATTGAAAAATAAAAAATAAGCGATTGAGCATATTTCAAATTAATTTAGATATCTCTCTAACCGCTTTATTCAGCGAACCAGAATGCCGTGTTTTATGTTTTTTATTAAAAATGACAAAAGACATCCTCAAAATGCTAATTTAGCAATGACTGATTACAGGTAAAATAGATCAACAGCCAAATAAAATAAATAATCGATATGTTTATAGTTCTGAAAATTGTTATCAAAATCAATCAAATAATATTACCATATGTTAAGATTTAAATATAGAATCATATCTTGAGGGACTAGACTGATTTAGAACGATTGATAAATATATAATTGATTACAAGTAGTATTATTAAAGTATGCCAAGATCTTTATCTAAATATGAATATTGAGATGAAGTAATTATATGTATTTAAATTAATATCCTTATATAAAAACATTTATTTTTTAAACCTCATAGGCTGGGTTGATGTAACTACTCACCGCATATCCGAAAGCATTTTTTTCACTAGGATAAAAGCTCCACATTCCATAAGCTAATCTAGATCTTCCACTTCATCTTTTCATCCCCATATTCCTCACCGTGCCTATACATATATAAATATAAAATTTCTTTTGAAATCATTTTTTTTTGTTGTTAATGAAAAAGGGCTTCAAAAAGTAGGTATATGTTTAAATGTTCAACTTAATAGCTGAAAGAAAGATCAAATCAAATCAAATAAGATCTTATATCAAAAACTGTCATCCTTAATTCCTTATCAGTTTCCTCACATCCTTAGTTCCACTTTCAGGTAAAAAGGGACTTCAAATTATTTGAACGCCATAAACAAAACTATTTCTACTTGGAAGTTTCACTAGATTTAAATAAGACTGAGTAAATAGTGAAATGTGCGCTTCTAATGACTAAGGGTCAGTTTGTTCATCCGTTGTTAAATTTGCTGTTTCGTGAGTGGAAGTTGACTTTAGCTTAAAACTCAATTTAGGGTAATTAAGAGAATTTAATATGATAACAATACAAGTTCTCTTGAAGTGCTGCCAAAGGACACGGTTCAGATTTAATATCAATATACCCCCACCTCTTTAAGAGAAACTATAATCAAATTATCAATTTCAAACGTGACTAATTTCTTGTTATCTTTGGTTATAGCAATAGGTGAGTGTAAACATATCTGGCAGCTAGGTGATTTAGTGCGTAAGATATAGGAGAATTTAGACCAGGGGTGTCAAACTCAAAGTCCTTAAGTGTCAATTTTTTGTCTCAAGTATGACAGAGGGGTTAAAAAAATAGCAGATTAAAAATAAAATGCAAATGTCTAAGTACTAAGAAGTATATAAAAAATGATTTTATTAAAGAAAAAGTTTAATTTTCGAAATATTCTTTTGAGAATCTAGAAACATGAGTTCGAAGGAGACAATAAAAGAGTGTGTCTTCTGCTGGAATTATAAATTTTATTTATAACGAGACTATAGTTTCGAGGGCTTGCCCTCTTCATCAGTCTATTACAATTGATTCCCAGGTAAATAAAATTTATAATTCCAGCAGAAGACACACTTTTTGTTGTCTCCTTCAATATATAAAAATTATGCTACATTCGGCACAAAAACTTTCAATTTAAAGGAGTTTTTTTACGCTTCATTATCACCTCGATATTTTGGGTAAACGATGTTGTATTGATTTTCAAAATGGTCATCTTTAAATCTTGAACGGTATTAATATTTATTAAGCTTCATTGTTGAAAACATTGTTCACAAACATATGAGCATGCATAAAATGAGGGCAGACATGGTTCGTTCCGAAAGTAATTGAAATATATCTTAAATTAAAGCAATAGTGAATTGATGTCGCGGGCCGCAACTAATTGCTTCCCCCATATCTTTACATGCCTGATTTAGACCATGGTGGTCGGCTTTAAAGGACTTATAGAGGATTCCATAAAAACTTTTGCATAAATCTACAGCGGGTCAGTGGGTAGTTAATTATTTTATTATTTTTTTTAAATTAAATTATTTTACTTATCTATAACCTACTTATTACAATCGGCTTGCACGACGACCGACGCCGACGTGATGTTTTTAATTTGAAATCCCATTAATAGTCATGACAAATAAAATTTATTGAAAATAGGAAATTTAAATTATTATTTTTCAAACCCACTACGAAGCCCCCTGGCCAGCAAGATGCCCACCAAAGGTGGGATTCGCAGCTGGTGAATTTATATTTTAGGATCTTTGATAAATTTCATATTTTCTTTTTTTTTTATTAAAGTTCCGTTCAAAAATAAATTGAGCAAAAGAAAATATTTCTTGCCCCCCACCATGACAAAAAAGGCGCTATCCCTACAACCCAATGACTCGTCTGTTTTTCGCTGTTGGTTGCGTTGAAGTTGACCATTGGTTGGCCCATGAGGCGACTTGGGGGAGGGTGATACGGAGGTGACCGAACCACAGCAGGGCTCGAAGTCGAAAGGAACGATTCCAGCAAATAAGAACCACAGAGTTAACAGAGGGGTGTGTGGTTTGGAGATTGAAGGCACGGGAAGTGGAGCCAGTTGACAAAAGGTGATGCAGGCTATTAAATGACCGGACAAACATATTGAGTCTTATCGAAAGAATTATCAAAAATTTGGTTGAGTTTGCTCAAATGGCCTAGATTTTTCATTTTTAACCCCCAGGCCCTCCCCCCTTAATTTTCCAAAATCTAATCAGCTCTTAATCTCAATGACCCAAAACTACATGTGAAATTTTGTTTTGATATTCACACTAGTTTTTGACCTAGCTCGCCACGAAAATTTAGAAACGCACTAACTAACTAATTAACTAACATACTAAAAGACTAACAGGTATTATCTCGAAATATATAATTTTTTCGATGTTCACTTATTAGGGCTTTTTTGTAGACCGAAATGCCATGGTTTCGCCCAATTTTTTTAATTTTACATAAGTGTTTTTGATGGGATATATATATATAGAGTAGCCTCCTGACTGGTTATTATAATATATGAATAATGGCTAGAGATTTTAATATATGTATAAGGAATGAGATATTATAAATTGTGAATAATATAATACGAAAATGGCAAAGTGTTTTAGTAGAGTCGATGTCCCTTCCCCTAACTCCCCTTCTTTGGACGCCTACATATGCCAGAAGTCACCTTGAAGTGTGCTCAAGTAGAGGTGTATAGAAATTGAACACGAGAACGGATTTTTTTTCAATTTTATTGCTATGATTCATTCCTTGTTGTATCAATTGGTAAAACGAGAGAAAGAACATCAACAAAATGATGAATAGAACAATCTAATATGGGCATATCATATGATATAGCATATTTAAAAATGATATCGATTTTAAATGAAACGAGTGGGGTAAATAAAATATTTTTGCAAAAAAATAAATAAATAAAAGGCAAATGTAGAAAGAACACTATCAATTCTTAAAAAAATAGCTTGAATATTTATTCTTGATATTTTATTCTTAAATGACCTGAGATAAAAAAAAATGAGAAAATCAATTACATATTCAATTAATAGAAAACAATTTTCTGTGTAAGTGTATGAGTGTATAGTGTGAGACATTGAAAATTGAATTAATTATCTAATATCAACAGCTTAATAGTTCAATGCAGAGTGCGATTGTGTCTACTAGATAAGGATGCTACTATACTATTCGTGTCGTGTTATTATATCTCCTTGGAAATTCTAATTAATTAAAAATTACCTACTCATTAAAATAAAAAAAAAATATGGATAAAGTAAAAAAATAAAATAAAAAACTTATTTCGCAGAGAAAGAGATTCAGATTCGACCGTAGGAGTGCGCCACCTGATGAATTCAGCTACAGCGAGACGCGATTTAAATTAATTTTACTGTATGTTTAGGAAGATCAATTAATAAATAAATAAAATATGAGAGTAAGAAGACAATAGATGATCTATCTATTATCAATATATCTATCACAATGGGCACTTTCTATTCAACCTGAGGCATGAAAATGTTATTATGCATTGTAGAAATTATGTATAGTAGTTGAGTGAGCTAATTTATGATATAGTACCATGAAAGTTATACTGTAGAATTTGTCAGTTAGTGGTTATATCATTTTTACAAAAATCATGCTCACTGAGATTGCAACATTTCTTCCTAAAAAAAATCAATGAGATTGTCCTCAGCTTGATGCAAATAAACATACATATTTATATTTGGCATATATATATATATGCAAGGGCAGGGGGGACAAAGGGTTCACATACCCCCCCCTATAATATAAATTCTGTAACAACCCTGACTTCCGAGGCCTAGCCTCACTAAATATGTTTAATGTACAGTATGTTTTTGTATTTAAGGACTACTGTATTAGTCTATTGTTCTACTTGATAAAAAATACTCAAGAAATTAAATATTCAAATAAAAATTTAATAATGTAATTATATGTCTCCCAGCTTTGCACCCTCCTGAAAAGTTTTCTACGGACGGCTTTGTATTAAATGTATGTTTATATGCTTCAAGCAGAGGACAACCGCATTGATTTCTCTTTATGAATCAACCACTCTGCTACTCTCAGAGAAACAAAATTTTATTATTTCTTACATTTACCCGCTCTTTTTTGAGCGAACTACCCTCTGGTCAAGGGTAATATATGAATAATAAGTAATAAGTTCAAAAATAATACTATGAAAAATTGGAATATTTTTAAGAATAATAGATAATTATAACGATTTCAAGTAAACATTTTTTTGATAACTCAGTTGGATGATAAAAATAGCCAATTGACAAGATTTTCAGTTATTTAATATCCACAAAGTTGGAAAAAAAATGAAATTACTATCTTTTATTATCATCCCTAATTGCTGATATGTCTTATTAATGATGCACAAAAAAATTTTCAGATCAAAAAACTCATTCTACCCTTAATGAATATTACATTATAAAAATTGTAGTAGAGAAAGTTTTTTTTTTATAATATTACTTTCTTTTCGTTAAGAAAGATAAGTATGATTTATGGAAAGAAAAATAAATGGCTTTACTTCTAAAAGTTCATAGAGAAGCCCAAACACTTCATTTGACCTAGAACTTGCCTCAACTAATAGTATTCAATAATTTACTGTTTTTATTCAACAATTTTTTCTATAATGGGAAAATTTAATTTGAATTTCAAGTAGGGACCAGGTGCAAATAAAATGTTAATTTAAGTCTATCACCAAGATTGTTAAGTTATTGTAATCGGCTTCTGTTTTAGTTTGTTGGTTGAATGTCGTTTATGGGATGGTAGAATGAATAACCAATTTTAATTATTCCTAGGGAGAATCGTTTAATAAAAAAAAGAACATACGGCCAAGTGCGGGTGATGCACGCAACCGAGAGAGCCATAGTGTTTTCATATGTCATCTGAAATATTATTTTAGCAACTAAAATAATTTTCATTGAAAGTATTCAGACAAAGTTTGAATGTTTACATATTTTAAATCGAAAATGATGCCTAATTAGAAGGGAAATTTGTAGACTCATAGCGTGTGACTGGGGTGTCAAAATAAAATTACAAAATAACATGTGTAATAGTATTTTAAAATACCTATTCAAAGATTACATACTTGACAGAGTGCGCACATTTTTTACCGGCACTTTTTAGTTTAGGGGTGTGTATTTTTTTTTTTTTTACAATTTTTTAACACTTGTCAGATTACTATTTTTAAAACATACGTCTATGAAATTTCATCACACTTTGGTGCACTGAGTCTATGACAAATGGATATAACACAACTATAAACATTCCTAGTTTCTTAGGGAACTTTAAAAATGAACAAGACATACATTTGTCTTTCAGCAGTGAAATTTTAAAATAAAATATAATAAATATTTATTTTTTATTCCGATTTATGTTTATTACTTATGTATACTATATTTCATGTCATTTTGTTTATTCATCGTCTTTCAACAGTAATTTCAAATCGCTGTGAAATCAAGATTATTTACAGAAACCAATTCTGTTTCATAAGCTTAATGGAAAAATATACCATTTACTTGGGTTATATGTCATTTATAACAGAGAACACTTTCTCCCCATAAACATAATTTTTATATCTATATCATTCTAGGAAAATTAAGATATGTTTACCCTCTTTGGCGCCATTACGTCCCCTTTATCAAATTTAAATCTAATAAAACTAAAACCAATTAAAACATTAATAATAAAAATACCTATTAAAATCAATAATCCAGTGTACAGTTTTACCGATGTAAAAAAGTTGAAAACCAATTTAATTTTTACTTTTTGGCTCAAATTTGGGGAATTCCGGAAGTATCAATAGAATGCTGAGTACTGAAATTTTTTTGACGATTTAATTACATTGATAGGAGACAATAAAAATTAAATTTTATGAAAAGAAGGCTATAATTTTTAAAGAAATGTAAACCTAATTAATATTTCAGAACATAGAGTACACAAGTATAGGTTCAAATAGAGGGACTGCGGAATTAGTTATTCAAGTATCAAGGGTGGTAAGGTCTTTTTTACGGCCGAGGTTAATGATTGAAGGCTGATACGAAGTCGAAGGGTTCCAATATTATCCGAGACTAGTAAATCCCTTAACACCCATGTTGTTTATATTTTTTACACAATCCATAATGAGAATCAAATAAAATACATTATTAAATAAAATAAAAAATAAAAATATTTTGACATAGTTAGTTCCCTTTAATATCATTTGCTGATAATACAAGTGTCTTTAAATTATGCTAGAACGAATCCCGGTCATGTCAAGATTTTTCTTTTAAATAAATATCAAAATCAAGAAAGATGTTTCGGCTGAAAAACTTAGATTATACATTTTAATAATATAAATTCTTCAGAATGCACGACGTTTCGACACCTATTTCTGGAGTCGTTTTCAAGTGCAGGTAAAAAAAAGCCTTCAGCCTAAATTAAGTCTGCCACCTGTTCTTGAAAACGACTCCAGAAATAAGTGTCGAAACGCCTTGCATTCTGATGAATTTATCTCATTAAAATGTGTAATATAAATGGTTTCAGTCGAAATATCTTTCTTAAAAAACAACTCAACTATCGAAGCATCGAATCTTCAAATATTAGAATATGCGAATCGGAAAATAAATTAAGAAAAGCATATATATATTATCCAAAAGAGTTATTATTTATTTAGAATAAATATTTCTCTTATTGATTTATACAAAAGCATTATTTATAAATTTTCTATAGAAATTAATGTAGAATTTTATAAAATTCACTATTTTAGATGTAAGTTTTTTTTTTTTGCTTTTTGGCCTTTCTACCCATAGCCAATTTACGATAGGTACTATATTATTTTTAAATTTTGTCATCTATCTAGGGATCAGGTTTTAGCTGGTTGCCGTGAGTCGGATTTGAACCCGGGTCCACTTGATTAGCAGGCTAGATGTTAGTTTTTAATTTTAAGTAAATATACCACGCATATTTAAGTGAAATAATTTATTAAATAATTCAGATAAATGGTCTAAACAAGATCGCAGATTTGAATCCTGACAGGTAGTTAATTGTCATTTCTCTTTTTTTTTTTTTTTTTTTTTCAAAATATATATGTAGAATTAACTATCTGAAATTATGTGACTCTTAAATATGAACGATTCATTTACTTAAATGTTCATTTATTTGAAATGATATTGATAAGTAGGGATTCTATTTTCTTATGGTATTCGATATTATTACTTGCACTCTAGAATTGTATGAGAATCTAACTTAGCACATTAGGATGGTAATTAAATTTTAGGGACTATACTAACAGTTTGCTAAGTCTATGAGAATACAAGATCGTATCATAAACTTGTTAAAATATTCTACAACTATGCCCAAACTGAGAGGGTGGAATATGTAAATAATTATATTTAAAAATTAATGATTTCGCTCTGTGCAAGTAGTGTGTAATAGTATTACTTTTAGTTGCCAATATGTCTAGGTTAATAGTGAGCTATGAAATACAAGTTAAATATCAGATATTATTATAGGTGTGTGAGAAAACGATTAATGTAATCTAATATATAGGTCAAATTTTTTCATAGCGATAAAATAATTTATAAACTATCTCTAGTAATAAAGAATCGGTGATTAACAGCTCAAGAGTTAATTTATTTAATATTTGAAGTCAATATATTTGATTTATTATTATTATTTTCTGATTCTTTAATTTTTTTTTATTTCGTGATGAGATACAAATGTCTGTTGAAGTTTGAAACGATACAGACAGACGAGCAAAATCCAAGGTTAATGTCAAGCGAAAGGACGACTTATAAAGTCTCTCCTTTTTGTTGTTCGCTTGAGCCATGGATACCAAATAGCTTAGTTAAAAATTGTATCTCAGATCAACAAAATGTAGAGAATCACAGTTAATACTATCTTAATCACTTTCTGCAACAATAATTAAATAAATTTACAATCTAAAAGATTCGAAGTTATATGAGGATGATTGAAATTTTTAAGTCTAAAGATTTTTGCATTTAGTTTGCAATTCCAATAGCAATCAATTTATTATTCATTATTTTTCACAGAAGACGGGTTTTATTTTTGTATATATGGAAATGAAATCCTTTACCGGATCTAAAAGTAAAAATTATTTTAATTTACTTTTGATATAGTAACGAAAGTAAAAATTTGATTCTATTAGTGAAAGTGGGAAATTTTCATTATTAAATGACAATAGAGAATTATTTTTTGGAATCTCATTAGTTCAATATTAAGCAATGTCCGAAATAATTCCATTATGTTATATTTTGTTTTAGGGATGCCAAAAAAAGATAATCCCCCTTAATATTCTGGAGTTAGTTGGGGTCAAAAATATTAGGGTCCTGAAGAAATGAGAGTGAATTAGAGAAAGACCAAGATCAATCTTCACTGTGATGTGTTAACAATGCCAAAACTTGAATAAACAAAATCATGATTTAAGTAATACCAAGAAAATGATTCAAGAATATAAGGCCGAAACTGAAGACTACAAGATCGATTTTGGGTCATTAGTATAGAAATATTCATTTCTAGAAATCATAAACTTCTAGTTTCTTAATATTATTTTTGTAAATATTTTTATTTCTAACCAACGCAACGTGGTTAATTAATTGGAAACACTGGTTCTGACTTACTAGGGCACGCCTTGATTGAGATCCAAATTTTTTGCAAACAAGCAATTCTTATAAGCAATGTATTGGTTTGTTACAGCAGGGCTAACCTCACATTTGAAGCTTTAAAGTAATAGATGGACGTGGGGGAAATAAATAGGGCCTGCATATTTCAACTCTATTATAAGTGCACCCGGCTATACTCCTTTTATATGGCATTGCTCACACAGAAAAACTTAAAGCTGTGAAAATATGCATTTTGCAAAATAGCCTGAAATAGATTTCTATTTAAATATAAGGGTAACGGCCTCTACTTCTTCAAATTAATTATTTTAGCAAATAGGAAAATCATGTGTAAATAAGAATTTTTAGAACTATTAGTATATATAACTAGATAACAGAGAGTACTACTATTTAGTTTGGTGATTTAACTAAATAAAAAAAAAATGTTTAACTGAATAGAATCCTTATTCGATTTCGTATTTATTCTGGGTCAGTGAGATTAATCTGTGAAACTACAGGATGATGAATGATTCACTTCTTAACAAGAAAATTCCAGTTGGAATATTTAAAGTGAAAGGGAAATTGGTTATCATTGGTTGGTACACAGAATCCCGGGGGCGATTAAAGATAGAGATACATTTTTGGATAGTATAATTGGTATCGAAATAGAATAGATAAAAATATGTTTCTATTTCTGAATTTGAATATAAAATCTGCCAAAAATAATAAAGTTGTATTAAAAGTTGATGTGTTGATATTGAAATATAGACGTTAAGTGGATAATAGAAATAAAAAGAGTTTGAAACAGTGAAAAGGAAAAGGAAGTGGGATTTAAGGGGCTTCTCGCTGTCAGTTATATAAATGGGAGGATGATCTCTCGTCTATTATTCTTGGCTATATTATACACCACAGTCAAAAATATATTTTATGTGTTACAACAGATACCTCAACAGATGATTTTATCGGGAATGGATTTGCGTTTATCAAATTAGAAGAAATGTTTATATCTAATGCAATGTAATGTGGGGGTTTAGGAAAATTTTCCAGAACACTTGTCGTTAAGAGGTGGCAGGTGCAGTTCACGGTTAGAACTATGGAAAAGGAAGCTCACTCAGCCGTGGTGGGAAAGGAAATTATAACCGAAATTTCACATGCTAAAACTAAAAATGTAAAGTACTAAAAAAATATAAAGTGTAGCAAAACAGACATCTTTTAAAAGAGTAAGATGTGCTCAAAGAATAATTTCGAGCTGCAGGTAGCAACAAAACTATTTATTGAGATGGTCAGTGATATTATGAAGCGACCAGATTATTATTATTATTTGATGAAGAGAGAATAGTACCCGCGTTAAGCGCTTATCAGTCCATCCAGCTAGCTTGCAGTTCTAAAAGTTATTGTTTTAAATGGGACTTGTAAAATCCCTGTTTAAATTGATTGAATGTTTTTTAAATAATATTCTTGATATTTTTGATTGAAATGCTTATACTATAATGAGACAGTTAAGTGTTTTTAGTTGTAAAAATTAATAAAATGGTTTAACATTTCGATTATTAATATTTGAGTTACTTATTATTTGAGATGGGCTGCTCAAAATCCGATGATCGGCCAAGAATCAGAAGAGTATTGAAGGGAGAAACTTCATCAGTGTCAAATTGTGTTGAGATCATTATGAATGGGGAAATTTAATAATGGGAAAATTTAACGCAATCCGGACAATATATATCCCGATATCCCCCAATGATTGGCCATTAGAATTAGAAGTATGTTGAAGGAAACTTTATATACGGGTTAGAAGTCCAGATAAAAGGGCATTAAAAATATGTTTGCTTATCATTTCAAGTTTAATCTTTGGAAAAAATGATTCTTAATTTTACTTTTCGAGATGTCAAATAAGGTAAAAGTCTTTAGACATTTCCTATGCTCAGAAAGCAAGTCATACCGGAATGTGTTAGGTATTAAATTTTTTTTTAAGGAATCAAAAACATTGCTGGATTTCGAGTATAAATTGAAGAAACTTAAGAGAGTAGAGACTGGTTATGTATCAGAAAACATCAGCAGCAACATGATCATAAACACGTACAAATTTTGCATAAGCTTAGATGTCATTCACCTCACTTGAGAACGATCTCAGAATTTTTGATAGAAATTGTTGAAGATTATATTAATTACAATAATAATAATTTAAAAAAGACAATTATGTACTTATTGTATAAACATTCTCCTTTGAAAAATCTTAAAACCTCAAAAGTTTTCATTCTTTTAGCATATTCTTTCCATGTAAATAAAATGGTCTAAAATAAAAACCAAAAAGAGTAAGTTTCAAAGATATTAATGTTGTTGTTGATGTTTATAATAAAGCTACCACCTGGCCTTGAATTAATAAACATCGTAAGCGGAAATGAAGACGAAGAAACAAGTAAAAAAGGCAATGAATTAAAAAAGGAGACAAATGCTAGTTCTATATAATTATGAATAAATTTTTGAGAAAGAGATGCTGTGGTTTATATTTAAAGCTGTCTCTATTCTGTTTACAGTATTAAAAGATTTTGTTAAGCTATTTCGAGAGTTCTAATAAACAAAAGAGAAAAATCCGAGGGCACGTGTCACTTCCTCACTTCACTTAATAGAAAGGACTTGAATATTGAAAAATGCAATAAAAGGTATACTGCGTTAATAATTAATTTATTCATAGTTTTTTTTTATGGCGAATAAGGGCAAGTGGGTTTTTTTTAAGGGTGTAAGGGGAAAAAGAAATAAAAAAAGTTTAAGAGTTCCACAATTTCAATAAAAATACATTGAAGGAGAGGAGGAAATTTACCTGAATAACTGAATTATTAATCAAAGTGGTACGTGGAATATGTGAAGTTTTTTTTTTTTTTTACTTTTTTACTAGTAAATGTTGCTACTTTTTGTTTTAGGTATAAGAAAACAACGAATTGAACGAGTAGATAAAATGTGTGTGTTTGGTTGCAGTCAGAAATTGAGCAAGGGGCACACTAGATGTAATTGAATTTTTTATATAGCAAAAAATACTTTATATGAATTGTAAATAATTTTTCATATTTTCCCTTTTGACTACGCATAAACTTTTCTAATTTTTCATTTGAACTATAGATATTTAAAAGCTTGAAAATTAGTAGAATTAAGTATATAGCTTTATTATTTATTACTTTGATTTGTAATTCAAAAACGAGTAATTAAATCCAATAATTTAAATTCAATTAAAAAATCCATTAAAAGTAAAATTTAATGGTTATCGAATGACGTGATGAATATAAAAACCTAATAGTCAGTTTGAATGTAAATTCTGAAGGGTATATTTTAAAAATTCAATTAATAAAGAGTAGATCCGGTCGTGTTTTGTTTTTATTAAGTAAACGATAATTTATGGGGGTTTAGGATCGTCTGCAAATAAATACGTAGAAATATTAGTTTCACAATGAGAACAGTTTCTTTATAGTTTGTCTCACAGCTAGTTAGTTTTATAGTTGTAATGTTTCTAAATTTATCAAAAACGAAGGTTGTTAAAATTTAATCCGGAAAATTCTTTAGGGAAAATTTTTAAGCAGTACATATATATAAAAAAATAATAACATTTTTAAAATTGACAGTAATGCGAGGTTTATAAACTAGTGCTATAGGTAGCATAATTGTGTTGTGTGTTTGTTTATTATAATTATTATTCCTAAGAAAATCACCAGGGTGTCATCTATTAGATCCGAGATGAAATGGATTATTTTGAATAACATGTCAGAAGGGTTGTTTTTATTACTATTTCTCTCGGCGATTTGAACTCTTATATTCAAGTCACTCCATTGATCTGTGAATTTTGAAGAAATTCAAAATTCGAAATACTCTACCACCTTTATTTAAACTATATGACATAGCTATGTGCTTATATTTAAAATGACTAGCCGGCAAAATTTTAAAAATGAATTTTTAAATCTTTGAGTGAAATATTTATCGCGTTTACGTCGGAGAGGTTCACATCACATGGAGGCCAAGTGGCTCGAATTACTAATTTTGGCACTCGGGGAGGTAAAACAACCCTTCTGACCTATAATTAAAGATAATCCATTCTAACTCGGATCTAATAGATCATACTCTCTCATGATTTTCTTAGAAAATTTAATTGGCAACTTGAACTCTTAAATGACTGCTTCTTCCCTCCCAACTCGCAAAAAAGAGCACAGAACTCATATATTGCAAAAAACAGTAATGGATATTATATGAAATTACGATTTGTTTATGGGTAGGTATATATTAAATAACACAACAATCACGAAAGTGAAAACAGTTCGTTTTAAAGAAGAAGAAATTTAAACGTGAAAGTTTTTGTTTTTTTAAACTCGAAAGGTTTTCTTTCCTTCTCTCCTTATATCCAGGTGTGTTGTAATATTTAGGGACCAGGCCGTGAGGGGAATGTGAATGTCTGTGTGTGTGTGTTTGTGTCTTATTGATATTCTTCACTAGGTGGGTAGAAAGGCAAAGTGAGGTTAGGAGCTTGCATTGGAGGATGCCGGTTCCGACAAGCCAAGGTCGGCCAGAATCGTTCTGGTCACCAATCTCATTAAGAATACTTGTGTGGCTTGAAGGAATTATGCCAGAAAAAAAATACGATAGAATGTTTATGATGAAGAATCATTTTATGTTTTTTCTTTTTCGTATATCCCAACCTGCAGACTAGAAACAAAGAGAGCGAGTTCAAACTTTAAAAAAAAATCATTCGATTGTCTTTTATATATCAAAACTTTATAACTTTATAAATTCTATCTAGATACATTCCAATCAATCTTGTAAATTATATAAAATGGAGTTTGTGAGAAAACAAACAGATAAAATATATAACAATAATATTAGGTTATAATTTTCAGAAAATGTACCTACATAGTTTACATATTTAAGGGCTTATTTTAAGCCGAGAGTTTGAAAGTTAGTTCTTGAAGAATTGAAGGTTGTAGAATTCGGGAAAGATAGAAGTAGGAAGAAAATTCCAAACTAAGCTTCTTTTTTCCATCAAGGTAAATTCCATATTGTATATTCAGGTTGAAACTGGCCATTCTTTCTTGACCTTCTATCTACAGACAGAGCAAGGAGTCGTTCTTCCAGTGAGCTTCACTGCTCAGAGAGTTAGTAAATATGGAGAGGACATTCGTGAAAATCAGAAAATGGATTGATTTTCACATAAGTTGTAATTTATATATCGTGGGTATATTGTCAAAATTGTCCAAGTCAAAAAATGTAGTTTGTGCAAAATAACAACTTAAAAGTTCCAATTAGTACGACAAAGGAACATAATCACTTTTGATACTGGGTTAAAAAAGCATTTCTATTTAGGTACTTCTTGATTTAGTCACTTTTTTTATATAGAGCTGACCTTAACAAAGAGCTTGAGCATTTTAACTCATTTATCTATTCAATTGACTTGTTCAATGTTGGCAGTATACCCCCGATATATTAGATATCAGTCGTTCGATTTTGAAGTCGTAAAGTCATATACACTTTAGAGCTTAAAATGTATAGAGCCTTTGCATTAGTAGAGATGAGGGTTGGAAATTCTTGTAATTTTCTTTAGATCAACCCAATCGATTTCTCTGACATGGAAGCAACATATCTGAGATTGAAATGAAAAACAAAGGCCAACAATATATTGTGTCTTAGAGTCACCTATTTAAGAAATCAATATTAGTTAACTGAGATTTAGCAAGTTCTTATGCTTTCAACATACCAAGCTCGTTGAAAATGTATATAAAACATGGCGCTGAAGTTATCGCTAATATCCATGCTACCGTAAATTAAGTGTTTAAAAAATATAATTCTTCTGAAATAGTTAGAAAAAAAATATTAATCGCTAATGTCGAATTTTTTGACTCGGACTTTAATCACTGCCAGTTTATAATTTATAACTTTTTTTTTGTTAGAGGGTGTTTTTCTAATCTTTAGAACGAAGAATAGCTAGGAGCCAATTTTAAATTAATCTGAAACCAACAGTATATTCCATTTTAAAAAGGACCCAAGTACACCCTCACTAATACAAACGTTCCCAAATAGATATTGGCAATCGACCAAACTCTTTCTTTCTCTGGTCCTGCGTATTCGGGAGAGATCGTAAAATATTTTATCACGATGTGTGCTTGGTTACACCACCACCATAAAGACAATCTCAGAAAAATGATAAGAGAAGAAAAAAGTAAAAAGGGAAAAAATATATATGGGCGTTGAAGAAATAGATGACTTGAGGTAAGGGAGCTTTAAACAAGATTAGTAAAATTTATAGTCAAAGATTAAATATATTGTTCATTTTATTTTAATGATTTAACTTATTTATAAAAGATAATTTTAATTCTTCACTGACATATTATAATATTATAGGTAGTAGGTTGCAGTTATTTCGATATTTTACAGCTAGAGGAGTTGATTTGCAATTAGCAATATCTCCAGACGCGGAAATACCTAGTGACCTTAAAGAATCGATTATAAACAAATAAATAAGTTTTATTGATTCGTAAATCTAATACAAAATTTATTAAAAAACAAATAACGTAGGTACCAAGAAGAATACAAAACAATTCTATTGTTTCGTTTATATTTATTATTTATTTATTTATTTCAAGAAAAAATATTGATTTGTGTTAATAATAATTTGAAATGTGTCGAAGGTAATGCATTAATTATAAAGGAATACTTTTTTAGATTTTGGATTTTTCCACTATTTAAAATTTTTGTAAACTTTTAATGATACTCTATCTCTTTTACGATGCACAAGATTTTATATTTTTTATTTAATTTTTCGGAATTGTTCTTCAAAAGCTATCAGAAGTAACCCTTAAGAAACGATGATTTGAACCTTTAGTTCTCTAGTAAAGAATCCTGGCGATTTTCTAGACACTAACTACCCTCCTTCAAAAAAGTATTAAGGAGACCGACTAGAGTGGTAATGAAGCAAACTAATGACATTAATGCAATGAAGTAATGATGGGGTAATGAAGAAATACTGATATAATAAGGAGATGACAATACGATTGTGCAAGGGAATTCAGATTATAAATTAATAGGTCCTTTAGTCTTGAATTTTGAAAGAATATTTATTTTTTAATTTAAACAAAAAGGGATAAGAAAGGGAGTCTATTATATGGGTAGATACCTAGTCTTTATTTAAATAGGTCTGATATATTAGAAAGAAGAAGGGTAGACTATATTCCAACTAAAAAAAATTTCTGGCTTTAGTCCTGTCCTCATTGGCACCCTGAAACATCAGTTCTCAAAAGATAATTGAATTTAAACACTAGTTGGATCAATAAATGTCTGTAAACAAAGTCTGCTTTTAAAGCTAATTAAAGAAGATCCGATTCTATTAATGCCATTATTCCATGAGCATAAGAGAATGATACCCCTTAGAGTTAGACAAAAATTATACAAGAGAGTAAAAAATATATATATATAGATATGCATAAACGTACATATATAATTCCGCATTCAAGGCTCTCAGCGTGGCATTATTTCATTGCTAATAAATTAAAAGTAAGTAGTTTGTTTTAATATATATTTTTTATATAAAACAAGTGGCGAATATTACATAAATGAAAATCCTAGATTTAATAGAAGTAATAAAAAAACAACTATGTTTCATACCTAATGTACTAAATCTGTAATAAAATATAAAAATTACTTAACGTGTGTTAATTCTTAAAAATTGTTTGTGATCGTTTTTTCTATAATTAATTTTAGCCAAATAAAAAAAAAATTGTGCCAGAGCGATTCAGAATAAGTGTGTTATAATTTCGCACTAGGCTAATTAGGTCAACTTCAACTGTTGTTAAAAAACTTTGGTTTAAAATTACAAAAATAATAATAATATATCAATTGTTTCGTGAAACACGAGGTAAGAATCACATTATCAACTCAAAATTAATATTTCAAATGCTTTTAATATCAATTAACTTCTTAGACATCAGTTACTTTAACTTTTATTTTATAAATAACCTGCAAACAAACCGAAGGAATGAGCAACACGCAAAAGATATTTTAATAGCGATAACTTGAATGAAATGAGTTAAAGTTATTATAAAAATCGACAGAAAGTTACTTTTTAAGAACTATGCTGATTTTCCTTTTAGAGAACTAATTTATTTACTAATTTCTTTTACTTCGCTTTTTAAGGTATTTTAAATTACAATAAATTCAAATTTACTTTGACTTTTTTAATACTATTTGGAATTACGATTTTTTTATATTAGAATACAAGTTTTCGTCAAAAAAGCGGGTTTTATGTGGACACAGAGCTTAAAAAACCCCCAAATATCTATCTGTTATCAGTATACCTATAGATAGATAACGGTGGATAGAGAAATGAAAATTAAAACTTTATTTAATGGACAAAGCTATCAGAGCAAAGTTTTAGTTTAAATTCCGAAAAGGAGAATTTATGGAAAGGTAAAATTATAAAGATTATTATATTATTATTATTAAGGTTTGTCGTCATATTCACAAAAATCACACAAAAATTTTTAATTATGTTTATTCATCAGAAATTTAATGTTCTAATAAATTTAGAGCTACCTATAATAGAATTGTTTAAAAAGATTTAGAAATCTGAAGGTTTACGTTTAATTCCAGAATTAAAATTTGTTTGTATATTTATACTAAAATACTCCCCAAATTATAAACGTTGACCCGCACAATACGAGTGGCGGCCTTGTTGCCGTTTTCAAGGATAGAATTATAAGGTTTAATATATTATTTAATTAATTTTTACTTAAGTTGAAATCTTTAATTTGTTTTAATTCAAATTATCTGAAAAAAGTTTTACAAACTAGAATTGGAATTTTTTTATGAATTTGTATATTGATCTGTTATTAAAGCATAGGGGAACAGAGGAAGTCATTTGGGAGGAGACATTTAATGCCAGATTTTTATATTTTATCAAATTTCTTAAGTGATTTTATTATGTCAAGTAAATTTATAAAATTATTTACTTAAAGGAAAAATTATCTATTGTGGTTTCTTGTAATCAATTAAAAGACACTTTTAAGATTTAAAGAGCCAAAAAACAGGAAGATCTAATTTTATAAAATGAGGAAAATATCCTCAGAAACAAATAAGATTATAGATTATTCTTTAAATGAAACAACGAACGAATCGAGCCAACACAGGAAGTAGAGACCTTGATGTCAGAATTACATCCGCTATTCAGCGGTCAGCAAACCAATCCGACCTAAAAATCGTTCTCAACTATTGTGATAAAAATCTCAATTTAATTTTTTTTAATCGTCTTATGAAAAAAATAATAATAATCTTAAACTTCAGTATGGACAGGAATTCCCAGCAAGCAACATATTCTAATAAATTCAATCAGAGATGGAAATACTCGCTTTAGTTAATTAATATATATATAATTATATATACTTAGGGGAAATTTTTAGATAAATATTAATGAAAAGCTAGTTGAATATTTTGGCTTCTATGAAAAGTGTGAAGAAAAAGCAGATTTTATATTTAAAAATAATTTATTTTATTTTTGGCTCGAGTCTAAATCCTAGTCTGCGTTTAGGGGGTGATCATTGTCTAGAAGGTAACACTACAGAAAAGGGTTAAAAATCTTGGTTGAAACAAATAAATTTATTCTATAATACTGACTCATAATCATTCGATAGCATAGATAGTCCGATTATAACAGGTTACTTTTTGTTGCTAAGCGTATGGAGGGGAAGAGGAATATTTACTACATAATTCATAGTCTGTATATAGAGGATAATCATCGATGTTTAGTGAGACCCTAAGGTATATATAAGAATATAGAACATTATAGGATGAAAAACAGTTGGGGTAACCACCAGGAGAGTTTCTGGGACATCACAAATGGGCAGTGTAATTTTTTTATGAAGAAAATTGTAATCATTTTATGATAAATTAATATTGATTCTAGTTATATAATAATGGCTGTTGTTGTGCTTTGATCTATAAGAACAGATTAATAGTTATGTAGAAATCGAAACACGGACTAAGCTTCTGCCACCCAAGACAGTTTCTGAATTTGCCCCCCCTCCCCCCACCCAAATTTATAAAAATTGAGAACAGCTGGTTTAATTAAAATAACTTAGTCACTCTTAATTTAAGTCCAGCTATTATTCGATAGCTTAGTCAGATTATAACACGTTACTTTTTGTTGCTAAGCGCTTGGAGGGGAAGAGGAGTAATACTATATAATTCATATTCTGTATATCAAATAGAAATAACAAAAAATAAATAAATAAAAAAATAAAATATTTTTATTTTTTCAGCATTACTAGAACTAGAGGCGTTTTGTGATTGTAAACTCTAGGCAAAGTTGATAATTTTACTCTAATTATTATTAAAAAAAGTATTCAAAAAAAAATTTAATGCCAAAAATGCCTCCCGGGGCGGGCCACTCCCTCTAGCTACACAATTGGATAGGAATGAATGTCAATTAAAACGAAAGAAAAAATACTATTAATTTGATCATATTGTATTTTCAATATACAAATACAATTTTGATATATATCATTAAATAAATCCCAAATCATTTATTATATTAAAATATTTATGAACAAATAAATATAGTAGGTATATTCAATATTACGAGAAAATTTAGTCATGACTTGACTGACCTAGCCCCTAAATAGGGTTGTGTCATAAAAGCCCTGAGTTCTTTATTTGTCAAAAATTAAATTTAAACAAAAATTCAAAAAATTGTTTAAAATCTATATTTGAAATTTTTCGTCTGATTTAGCTATGATGGAGACTTCAAATATTTACCTTCATATAGAGAGAGATAAAAATACAATTCTAAACCCCTTGTTGCTATGTAGGCATGGAAAGAGAGGTGAGGAGGCGCAGAATTTGAGAATTATTTAAATTATATCCATTAGTGGATCTCTTGAGCCCTTCGCCATTTCTACGACCTGTCCCAAAAATGGAATGATAAATATATATATTTATAATTAAGATAAAAAATTTTATCAAGATATTTTGTTTTGAATAAGAAAGAGGAGAAAACACTTTTTGATCTTTTGACATTTGCCACTGCATAAATGAATGTAAGCACCCAGTGATTAAGTCAAGTCATGAAAGACAATAAACAAGATTATGTTCCACCATAATCATCATCTATTATTTTTCTACTTGAAGTTTTTATTCCCTTTATTCTGGGTCAAAAAAATCAAGTTAAAATTATACTCGTATAGTGGTAAACTGTATCTGTATATCCCTACACACGTGCATCTCTCTTTGAACTTCATCTCATCAGCACATATGATAAATGATATGAGTAAATCATATAAATAAAGACCAAAAATAACAAATAGAGATGTTGACATGTTTCTCTAATTCACATCGCTACTTACTAAACCAGGTCAAGAAGATGAATAAATAACTTATAAATATATACAATGTCGAGGTTATTTTTCTTAAATAAACAAAAAAGAATAAAAAAACGATGAATGGAAGAAAGTTAAGTGAAATTTTCCTAATTAGTTAAATATCAAAAGTGTTCTTATTGTCTTTCTGGTTCTAACTAATTAAATTTTTAAAAGTTTTAACAGGATAAGACTCTTTAAAAATAATCTATAATTAAATACCCGCGTCCGCCTTCTAAGCCTCACTACTTACTACTCACTCTTCGTATTCCACATTCTTTTAACAAAAGTGAAAAAACAAATTTTCATTGTTCTAATATTATTTAATAAATAAATAATTCATTTAAGTTAAATTTGACATTTTTTAATAGTTCAATTAACTAATGATTGAGTCAGCATAAAATGTGAACTAATTGCAGATTATCAGCCCTACTATTAAGCATTATATAGAGTGAAGTTGAAGGAGACGAATTTTCCCCTTAAAGCCGCGCTTGCGCCTAAAGGAGCTTATGTTTTTGGGAGAATTATACTATTCAAGCTAAAAAAAGAAAAAACATTTTTGAGTGTTTCACTCGTTTAAAAATGGAACTCAATCAGAATTTCAAATGTTGAGGTGACTGAAATAGACAATTTCAGCCATTTTTGTAATATTTTTCCATTCTTCTTCTTTAAGTGCCTTATCAGGTCTCCCTGATGTTTCGGCTTACCTGTGTGAGTGTGTTTAGCTGTTTTTACACAGATATACGGGACCTACTTTTTAACGCCGGTTCCGAACGGCTAGTTTGGAGAGGTTACTAGGTAATTATACTCTTGGTAGGTTGCCATTGCTTTCCGAGAGGAGGCGACTGCAAATATCTCAGTCTCGAATCAGCGTTCTTCAGGCCGACATTCTAACCACTCACTGACCCATAGTCGCCTTTCCATAAGAATAAGAATATAATGATCTTAATTTCGGGTCTCATTTCTTATACGTGAGATGCCATTTGTTCTCGTTAAGGGGGCAAGCTTTTGACTCACGTTACCCATTTAAGAATGAGGAGGGTATATTTTTCAATTTAAATAAGTCAAAACCAGAGGGTGAGTGTGAAGAGATCAATTCAAATTTCAAATCCGGAAAAAGTTATTAAAGTACTTTTTCTAATTGAAAGTTTTTTTTTATAATTATTTAGGTACTTTATTATATCTAGTGTTATCATGAATTTAGACAATAACAATAGTGTAAATATGACAATATTTTATTGATTCTTCTTTTTAGGGTTTCGAAGCAATATAAAACGGAACCCTATTATTCTTTAAATATTTCTAAGTTTTCAAAAAATTCTTTCAATTTAAATTAAATAGACATACATCTATCGTATCAATAGAATTTATTTCCATGCGAAAAAAACGAGCATTGACAAATATAATTAAAATTTAAAATCATGCACTTAATAAAATACCATATTTACTATTTATTCTATTACAATAATATAGTATTCAAAAAATTTACTACTAAAACATGCTAACTCTAATTATACTATTTTCTAGGATCCTGTAATTTCGCATTATCTATTTTTTACTGAGTTTATATAATCATTGAGATTATAAAGGCTTCTTTCTATATAAGATCATAACAAAAATGTTCAGTTCAGGCATAATAGTATATATTTAAATGAATCAAATCACAAAGATTCATTCATTTACATTATAGAAATGTTTATTCAGGAGGTAATTTCGTTGTACTCTACTCAAAATAATCTTAAGACAAAACATTTTTGTGAATATCTCGGTTATTCAAGGTCTATTTTAAAAAATGAGTGCCCGTTTTATTCAATAAACATCCTACTATAATGTATAGAGGAGAAAAAATTTAAAAATAATAGAGAAATAAATTGAAAAAAAGAGGAAGATCTTCGTCAAAGAACAGGGTTGTTTGTTTTTTGGATGGTCTGATGAACAGCATCTACTACATCAAGCAAGTTTTGCAACTCGTATTAACCCTTTGGCCCAAAATAGGATTTTTCTGAAGGAGCACCATTAGTGTGGTGTTTGAATGGTGGAAGAAAAACAAACAAAATTGTTCGTCTTTCTTCAATTTTATTTCTCCATTAAACGATTCTAGAAATCTATCGAATAAAATGAAGTTTCATTGTTTGAAATAAACCAACAATATCCAGAATTATTGAGAAAAAAAAGGTGCTGACTCTGGGTTGCTCTCTGGGTTGGGAGGTGTTGGCCTTGTATTGATTACACTTTGAGAGAGACTTACTCATTTAAATGTAACTATTTCTGTATTCTTTCTATTTTTGCTGTACGAGGTATCCACCTCAGAGCATTATTTTATAGTAAATAAATAAAAACAAAAATATTTTTTTTACTATATGAGGGGTGTGTTCTTTTTTAGTAAGAGGAATTTTTAATGAGAGTGTGGCATTTCATGAATTTTTATTTTTACGTGTTTTATAAAGAGTAAACAAACTAAAGTAATGAGGACGCCGAGCGGGACACACCCTGAATGGTGGTGGTGGTGGTGTCTATCGATTGAATTTCAAAAGTAGAAATGGATAGGCCATATGGCCAGCGGGTGAAATTCTCACTGAATTGGGGGCCCACACGTGTTAGATAACACCTGTGGCATGTCTGGCAAGTTTGAAAGAATTCGAAGCCAATCGGTTTTCATAATTATATATTAAAATTGTTCAACTCACATTTAATTTTTTACTCCTACCCCAAACATTATATTACTTTAGTATATAAGATTATGGAGAAGTGTTGTAATCGTTTAGGATAATATTTGTGTTCGTGTTTGTTTTTTTCGAAATATAACAAAAAGGGCTAAGACTATTTTAATAAATAAAAAAAATAAAATAATAATAATCAGCTAAATCACACTATTAAGAGAGCTTCAATGATATTTTAAGAGATATTAATTATTTTGACAAAATTTCTGTGTTATTGGTGGGTGAATTTGCGAGTACTCAAGTGCGTACTCTACCTAAAAAATCTCTCCCTTTGATTAAAGAAGCCTAAAGACCTTAACACTCTGAATCTTGACTAGAAATCCCTGACATTGCAGCTGCAAGCAGTTATCCAATATAATAATAAAACTTGAGCAAGATGCGAGGTAGGTTTCACAAAAAAGTAATAAAACAAAATTGAGTTTTGAATTCGATATATTTGTTAAACCTACCTCGCATCTTGCTCAAGTTTTATTATTATATTAAAATGTTTCACCTAGAACCAACACCTAACTCCTTAAAAGTTAGTTATCCAATAGAATGTATATAAATAAACTTATCACAAAACTTGCATTCAACTCTGAATAACACTATGCAAGTTTTCATTCAAGTCTCCTAACAGTGAAATAGACAACAAAGCTTCCTTTATATATTATGTAGATATATCCATAGGTTGTTTTGATGGACGCAATTCGACTTTAATGAAAACATTAATGAAACTTGCATAATTCAAACTATACCTAGTTAATTTTAAATTAAATTTTTATTTAAATATAATATATTGTTTGTGGTAATAGTAAACAATATTAATGTGAGATTAGAAGATATATCAAGAACAATAAACAAAATAAAGAAAAAGAAACGCTCGGATTGCTCAGTAGTAGAATTAAAAATGATAACCATGTTTAGGACTTGTTTACTCTTAAACGATATACAAAACACCAATTTAAAGTATTTGTCTGAAATTATGAAACGACGAAAGGGAGATTGAGAACACCAGTCATGGTCTTGTACCAGTACAACTCTTCAACAATAATAATAATAATAAAAAATTTAATTAAACAAAGAAAACAACCTTAATGAAAACGAACTCAAGTTGTTTTAAATGAAAAAAAAACATTAATACAATAAAAATACCAACAAAACAAAAATGGGGACGGACAAATTAATTGTTATTAAGACAGGATTCCTCTCATTTATATATTTTATTATTAAAAATGTAAAAAATTAAAATTGATATGAGATCGACTTAATCATACTTGACGTAATAAAGTTAATAAATATTATATTAACTCGCTCAATACTAGATAGCTGTTGCATTTTTCAGGGGGGAAGAGGATAACCCTAGATACGAACCCTAAAGGGACAACAGAGTGATTGCAAGGTTGCGGTATCCTCTTCGACATAAAAACGGCAACACCTCCCCCAGTGTTGAGCGAGTCAATGCTTCTAATTTCATGACGACTTCTATAGTTTCCTCGCTCTTTTGACCATATGACCATATAATATTGTATAGATACTTGTTCTAATGAAATAAAATCAATGATTCCTTTTAAAGTTTCATTTCAAACAATGAACCCTCCTTCGCGAGCAATAAGAGATAAATAGAGCCTACACATCTGACAATTCATCAATACTTTTCAATTCTAGCAACTATCATTCCCGCCACTTTCTGCTTTAACTTTTCTCAATTCACGTAAATTCCTTTGACTCCGACCCAACCCTTGAATATTCCTAATGTTCTAGCGGTATATCAATCATCATTCCTCAAGGTTTCAAACAGCGGAGCAGAAAGTGAAGAAATGAGCAAATCGGCAAAATCAAAATTACTTGAATTGTAAGTTTGTTTTTTGCAGTTTTGTCTCATTTCTTTACTCTCCACTCAAAGATTCAAACCGAGGGGTGAAGCGCGACCCAAAATCGTGTACACCTACTTCCACTTTCATTTCCATGTAGAAGACAATAGATTATCTAATGAATTCCAAAGTAATTCCAAAGACGGTGTACACCTAATTCCGATCGCGGTTCACCCCTCGGTCCACCCTAAAGTCGATATATTCTAGTGTTCTTTCACTCACCCTCTTTCTAAGATGCATGGATGAATGTTGAAGGTTTTGCGGCATCTTTATAATTAAAAAAAAATAATAATACTCAACTTTGAGAAGAAAAAGAGCAATGATCAAACACGACGCATATATTATGGACGTTTTTTTGTTTTTTGAAAAATAAATTGAATTTCAAAAGCTGGTTTGTTTTACTGTACCATATATGCCCACCTTATAAGGTTTAGTTACAAGAAAGAAAATCAAAAAAAAACAAAGAATAGGAAAGTCAAGGTTCTTAAAAAAAATGAGTCTCATTGAAATTTACGTTTATTGTTATGTTTTTTATTTATTTATGTTTTTTATTTTTTGCAATAGACATAAATGGCAACAAGGCTGAAGTCAAAATGTCAAAGAGGTGGGCAGGAGAAGCATCCATAGAGAGAGTGAGATAGAAACAGTTGTCTATTAAAAAAAAAAAAAAAAAAAAAAAAAAACTGTCTATTGACAGACAACAAGCGCCGCGCCTAAAAATATATTATTTCCGCGAGAACGTGCGAAGGTCTATTTTGCCTTGAAATAGATGACGAGATTTTACCGCTAAACAAGGAAGAGTAAAAAGGGTTTGTTTGTTTTTTAATTAAAACGAAGACACAACAAGGGCGGCATTGGACATCGTGCCATTTTCAAAGATGGCAAATGGCCAATAGACATTTTTTTTAACTTTACCATTCTCAGTATGGGGAAATATTCTAATTGTGTAGGAAAAATTTCTGTTCCTACTTCGTTTTTTTCAAAATATCTCAAAAATAGTTGAAATTATTTTGAGCAAAAAAAAGTTGAGCAAAATTAAAACAAACAAAATCTAATCACCTATTATTAATAGCTTACAATAAATAACTAAATATGAAACTTTGTTTTGATATTTTTATTGGTTTTTGAGGTAGAGTTCACACACAATTTGACGATTAGGAACTCCACTCACAATGAAAGCATAGAGATTTTGAATATATCATTATATCAGAAATTTTTTTTTAGTTGGTGATTTTTATCTTAGACCTACTATGTTTACTAAATAAAGCTTTTTGTAGGGTTAGCATTAAGATTTCGATCAATTTTTTTTATCTATCTATCAATCAGGTTGTCGTCGTCAGCTTGATTGACAGTTGTCTATTAACAACCTCATTAATTTGTTTTTTTTTAATATTTTAAACTAATTTTGAGATAATAAAAAGTAATCACAGAGGTTATCCTCTGCTTGATGCAAATAAAAATACACATAAACCAAATATAAATATTTATATATGGTGTTTCAGGAGGAATAGTAAATATTTTAGGAGGTGCTGGTATAGAGGAATTCCAATAAAATATGCCATATAACATGTGTCCAATTTTTTTTCCAATATTGGCTTACTCAGCACCTATTTACACATGTTGAGAAAAATAAAATAAAAATTGGACACATGTTATATGGCATTTTTTATTGCAATTCGTCTATACTATCACCTCCTAAAATATTTACTATTCCTCCTGAAACACCCTGTACATATATAATTTATTTGTTAGAGACTATAGTTTCGAAGGTTTGACATACACCATCAGTCTTTTAAATAGAAATATTTTATCTGTTATTTCTCATGGGTTCAATTATCTGATTGAATATAGTTATTATAGCAATTATAATATAATTGTAATAGCAAGCTATAATTTAGTTGTTATAGCAGCATATCGTCGCCTTAGAGTGTAAACCTGCTAACTCACAACAAGGAAATTTTACAGGGCAGAGAAAAAACAAACAAAATTTAATATTGTTGTTATAGAAAGAAACTATTTTTCATATTTTTTTTCTACAATTTACGATCGTAATTTTAAGTAGCAGTTTTACTTGGACGATGTTGCATCTCTTTTTCTTTCGAACGGTATTAATATCTTATATATGATAAAAAAATGGAGGTAGCAGGCAGGTTTACACTCTAAGGCGACGATATATAATGTATATTATTGAAGGAGAAATAAAAGAGTGTGTCTTCTGATGGAATTATAAATTTTATCTATAACGAGACGATAGTTTCGAGGGCTTTGCCCTCTTTATCAGTCTATTACAATTGATTTTCAGGAATTAATGTACATTAATGAAAAGAGCAAAGGCCTCGAAACTATAGTCTCGTTATAAATAAAATTTATAATTCCAGCAGAAGACACACTTTTATTGTCTCCTTCAATATATAAAAATTCTGCTACCCTCGGCACAAAAACTTTCAATTTAATGTATATTATATTTATTTGTATCAAGCGGAGGATAATTTCAGTGATTACTTTTTTGTGAATCAACAACTCTGTTAATCTCGGCAAAACAAAATCTTTTCAATTAGATTTTTGAGATATTTTCAAGAAAATTATAAATGAATATACATTTTTTTATTTTTTTATTAAATTTTACAAAGAGGGGTGGAGCAGGCATATGGTAAAGTCACGTGGATGGCCATATCACCTTATTTTTTTTTTTATTTTTTTAGTTGGTGATTTTTACCTTAGAGGCACGTCGAAGTTGATGATGGTGATGGTGACCCGGACCGTGACTGCTATGACGGCGAGTGTCACGTGTCGCTTTTGACGCCGGCATTTGATGCTCGCGAGCCTGGTGCACATGATGGATGGTACTTTGTGGTCGGGGTTTGTGTGTGGGGGTTGTGTTGGTGGTATTATTAGTTGGTACCACACCAATTGCATAGGGCTCCACGACACTAGCCACACGGTTATTCGGAATCACAAATGGTCCTGGGGTTAAAGGGGCTGGACTGGCGACCAAACGACCCACCGAGGAGCCACGTTGACTCTTAGTACGGCGTAAAAAACGAAGCATTTGATTTTTTAATGTAACCGCCAATGGAAGATCACTTTTCGGATGATTTTCCGGCGTATTAATAGGGCTTGTTGGTACCGCGTCCGCGGATTTTAATGCGGCCGCGGTAGACACGCGGTTGCCAGTCACACTCGACACCACGTACATTTCAAGAAAAACAACAACAAATCAATTCAGTTTTTCGGGCATTGGTACGCAAGGGAGAGAGGATAGTGGCGCGTGTGGTGTACTCTTTGATACATCAAGAAAGGGAAATTATAGAAAAAAAAATCAAAAAACAATAACAAAAAAAAAAATCTAAAAAATTGCTGCGTGCAAGCGTGCGTGCGTTAAGACCGCGGCGCGGTGTGTCACTGAGCTCAAGCCAGTTGTTAATTCAACTAGTTACTAAAGTGAAGCCAGCAACGAACGAACGCGGTTCGAGTGGGATAGAGATAGAGATAGAAAGAGGGGAGGGGAGAGACTTGGTTGGCGTTGACGGCGAGCCAGCCAGGAGAGGAACCGAACGAACTCCTCTCCTCTCCTTTGCTTTTCAATACTATTATGCAGATGCAATGGACACCTCCCCTCCCCACCTACCCACATATAAGGTCTCTCCACTCAAGTCAACCTTTGTTAAGGTGTCTTCGAAGACAATATAATAAAAAAATCTAATCATGTGAATTAAGAGAAAAAGTGAACATTTTGTACAGTATACAGGGCGGTTTCAATTTTTTTTTCTCAAAAATCGAAATTCAAAACAATTAAATCAAAATATATTGACGCTAGATCACTCGCATCCATAATAAGTATTAATTAAAACAGGAATAGAGGGAATTGGACAATAAATAAAAAACAGAGTTTTTATTAAATAGGCCAGACGTTTCGTCGATTTATTTAGACTTCCTCAGTGGCCCATTTTATCACTATTTGTAAAAAGACAATTCCACTATGCGACGAAAAATCTTTAATCTTTTTTATTATAACTACAATATACATTCTTGGTCTCAATTATTCAACAATCTTGAACCTTTTTTCTTCTTTTTCCAATTAAAAAATCAAAATTCTTATAAAAATCTTTAGGTTGTTTTTATTTTTAAACACACAAAGCCTTTGTCTGTTTAAAAATAAAAATAACATAAAATAATTTTGATTTTTTAATTGGAGAAAGGAGAAAAAAGGTTCAAGATTGTAGTGGAATTATCTTTTGTGATAAAATGGGCCACTGAGGAAGTCGAAATAAATCGACGAAACGTCTGGCCCATATAATAAAAACTGTTTTTTGTCCAATTCCTTGTTATTCCTGTTTTAATTATATTGACAGTTTTTCTAATATTTTTCAAAAAAATTTGAGAAAAATTACTTTTCGTAAATATTTATATATTTTATTTTTATTTAAGTTCTATAAAAAGAGATAGTTAACTACTATGGATTATTTAGATCACATCAGAGGGGTTGTTTCCACCCTTCGAGTAGTTAATCATTTCTCTTGATTTTCTAAGAAATGTTAACGCTAGTACTATCAACATTTAACTTTTATATTTACATTAGGAATAGTCGTTGAAAATTTTCAAAAATTGAAACCCTGAAAATATTCTAATCAAAATATATGGTTTGACTCGAGGGGGGGGGGGGGACAAGAAGGTGAATTTGCTCCCCAGCCCCTGGAATCGAATAAAAAATTCTGTAAAAACCCTGACTTCCAGCCCGGACTCACTTAAACTATGTTTTGTTAAGATTTAGAATCAAGTGACCGCGGACTTTTTAATGACGAAGATCAATTATTTGAATGAAAAGTTTTTCTGCATGCTATATCTCACATATAGTTACATTTCGGTGCGCAAGCTAAGTGCCCGGATTGCATTTTTTGGTTTTCGGGTTTGATTCCCTAAGGGGTGAAACAGCCCTTCTGACATAATAAAAATAATCGATAACACCTCGGTAGAGTTAGATGAACATCTCTCTTGATTTTCTTCAGAAAAAAAATGTAAAAAATAATAAAAAATTGTTGGTCATTTTAAGCAAAAAATCTTATAGGAACCCAAGTCCTATTTTCAATCCTTTACTGAGCTACAGATGATCAAAAATGTATTTAGAAATTTGAACGAAAATTGTTTATTTATCAAATATAAAATTATTTATTTATCAAATTTAAAATTATTTATTTATTATTATTATTAATTTGGGCATCGAGTCAACACTCCCTCCCCATGTCCATATTTATAACAATCTCTTTTTATTATTTCAATTATCTTTTAAATTTGAAATTGTGAAAAAATTTTGACAAAAATCCACGATATTTAGAAAAAATATACGTACTATTGTTCGAGTATTTAATATAGAAATGAAAAAAATATAATTTCGTTAAAATATTTTGAAAATAAATTGTCGCACCCTTCGCCAAGAAAGAAAATGTAACCATTTTGAGTAATTTTTCGATTTTGAGAGGAAAATAAAATTTCATTTATATGAAAATTATAGTATGTTTTAAATAAGTTTTTTAATATAACTAGCAATGAAAAAACATTTTTTTTTGTTTAAATACATTGAAAAAAATATTTTTGCACAAACACAATTGTACAAAAAAAATATGAATTCTATAAAAATAATTTACGTATTTATTAATATAAAATTATTGGACTAAAAGTTGTATTAAATATAATAGTGATGAAAAACTTTGTCCAGCAACTGCCTAATCAGTCGAAATTTTGGTAAAATAAATATTATAAATAAATAAATCTATTTTTATTCCAATGTTATTATTTCATCCTGGTTGAGTATAGACATCATTATATTTTCCTGAATTGTATGTTATATTAAATATAAAAGAAAAAAATATTTTGTATTCAATTTTTATGGATTGGAATGGGGTGCCTGCTTCTTATATAACAATTCGATTTTTTTTTCTTCGTTTTGGAAATACAAACATTTTGGCATCAGAACTAACTTGATACCACATTCCATTCTTGAGTTATCCTGGGTATCGGAATCCAGAGAAACAGACAACTTGTAATTTCTCTAGTCGCACCAGGGCCTACTTATAAAAGGTCTCTCCTCTCAAATATACCTTTGCTAAGGTGTCTTGGAAGATAAAATAAAAAATCAAATCAATATATATCTCACTTGTATTAAGAAGAACGGGATATATGATTAAAATTGAACATCCGATTGGAAGTAACAGGGATGGAAATAGTGATTTTATGAAGATAAAAAGACAACTAATGGGTATTTTAGAAGACTAGTCATGTAACAATAATAAGTATTATCACACTATTTTCTATTTAAAATCATTTACTTAATGGCAAATGATTAGTAAAATTCAAAAATAATTATGGAAAATTGTAGGTATTTATTTAATGATAATTCCCTAGATAGTTTATTGTTATACTACTACTGCCTGTGTGCCCATTTCTGGACAAATTGAAAAATATATTTCACTCCCAATTAAATCAACTAACAGACTATGCAACTACGTAAAATTAAATTCAAAAATTCTGACAACCATTTTGAATTTAGAATCAGTCAAATATGGCCGCTATTCGACAGCCATTTTGAATTTAGAATCAGTAAGCTAAGTTGGCTTCCAGTAAAGTTTAACACGAGGTAGAATAACTTTCTAAACATTCAAATTTTCTCGAAAAGTATATTTTAAGATACAATTTTTTCTAACTATGTAAAATAAGTAACGTCTATGTTTTTATCAAAAACGTATGTTGTCAATTTTGTTATCTTTAGAAAGTTTTGCTTAATGGGTATTTTAGAAGAAGTATATTGCAATTTGATTATCTTGTTTAAAGTTGACTAAGAGTTTGGAAAACTATATTACTTATACATTTACAAAAATAAATCAATAAAACATACAAATAAGAATCAGAGTAAGTACATATTTAAGTTTACTAAAAGAAAATTAAGAAAAAATAGAAAGATAAAACAAAAAAGTCGAAATTTGAAAAAATTAAAAATAAATGATAAAAAATAAGCAAATAGAGTTCATTAAAACCAAAATCAACAATTACTACAAAATCTATAGTATTTAAGCAAATTAGGATCAAAAATATAAAAATCAGTATCAAGACCTCGGGAGAGTAATAATGCAATACTTCCACATATGCCTACGTAATATCATGATTGTAGAAATAGAGTAATTAAAGTATTTTAAAATTCGAATCTTAAAAAAAAATCTTATAAAACAAACTGTTTAGTGCAGAATAGCATAAGTGTAAAACTACGTAAAACTAAGGTTTAATTTATAAAGTTAAAAAAATGTAGATATTTTTAATTCTATAAATTAGGGTTACAAAAATAAGTATTTTAAAATTCGACGCTAAAAAAAAAAAGTAAAATCTTATAAAACAAACTAGTAAGATAAATGTAAAACTACGTAGAACTGATGTTTAATTTATTAAGTTTTAAAAAGTAGATTTTTAATCTATAAATTAGGGTTGTAAAAATATCTTGATAAAAATATTTTTCCTTTGGTATTCGCATGCAGCGAGAGAGTTTAGGGTTGTAGCTCACCTTGAATTTTAAAATACACATTTATGAAGGACTATACTAGAATCCACTATACTATGTGGAAAATTTTAAAAGTTTAGGTAGAAATTTCAATATAATTCATTTTTATTATATGGATTACTTTTTTTTCTTAATTAATTTTTAGATATTAAAAAAGACCAACTATCCTGACGATGATATACTTTGTAACGCCTCTCTGATCGCTCCTCCCTTATTGTGTGTAATTAAATGAATAATGTTTATCAAATAACATATTTCTAGAGCTCCTTGATTTTTTTTCTCAGTAGACTTAACAGCTTAAGGACGTCCATGTTTGTTTGTAACTTAACTATAGTACCTATATCGCACAAAATCGACACATGACAAAGGGTGTAAAAGCAATAGCTGAAACGTCATGATTTTCAAAATAACATTTATTCTTTTTTAAATAGTTTTTGCTGAAGATTTGGACATCAAATGTTAGATTATGATATATTGATTAATTAGTACCTATACCTCCAACTACTCCAATTCGTCTATAATTTATATGTAATTAGACTAAATTAAAATTTCTTAATTTATTGAAAGCCTTTTGCTGACATGAATCATCAGGATTCTCACCTGAACCCGTTAAATTTTTATGTTAATCATTAAATATAGGTTAAATAAATTAGTAACTGATATTGTAATAATTAACGGAATACTATTTTCACTGAGTCATAGACGATAGTCCGATTTAAGTAGGAAATGATCAAAATCATCAATATAGGCACTAAAATTGTGAAATTAAATCACAAAGTATTCAGATTAAAAATGAAAAATGTTAGTGTTATATAGTCAGCCTCTTGACTATATAAAAATATATAAAAAAACATTTACAAAAAAAGGTTGAATAGCTAAACAGGGTTTCAAGAAAATGTTAATCTTTTTTCAATAATTTTTAATTTTTTTTTTCAAGATTCTAAGATTTAAAATTTTCAAAAATTCCAAAATCTCAAAGGCAGATTATCTAATATAATATAAATATAAAAAAAAAGAAATATTTAATTAAGTATTTATTATAATAAATAAATATTTTCCTATTGTATATTTGAAGAAGAGATTAATAGTAAATTAAAGGGATTATCAAATGAATGGAAAAATACTCTTAATACATTGATAAAGATAATTAATCGCTCTAAAAGATAAATTGATAATAGAAAATAACATAGTTATTTGTACCTATATTATGATTATGAATATAAATGTTCTGTCGCCAAAAGGTAACGCTTTTATAATTATATATTTACCTTCTCTGGCATTTAACTAATAATATTACAAAATCAATAACTAAATAAATAAATGCAGCTGCAAATTCGTTATTAAAAGAGAATAACAGCTGCCTTATCGTGGCGCCCACTGATTTTCTCTAAGCAGTTCTCTTTAACACCTTGAATAGCAAGGTTAGATAGATAGTAGTGTGGTTGACTTGTAGTACTAATATACTCTATAGGATCCTGGATTTAGTTTGGGTACCTTTTATTTCGAATGTGCCAAAAAATAATCAAATATTCACGAGTAACTTGCTAAGCAACGAAACAATTCTTTAAATTTTTACATGATATTGATATAAGAAGGCTCAACCTCTGTAGTCTGAGGTGGAGCCTTGCATTGTCTTTCAAGACTCCAAATCACAAAAATCTTTCAGCTCTCCAATTTAATGCGTGAAATTTCTGGGGGTTAGGTCAGTTACTGGGGATTATTGACTTTATCTCGTCAGAACAAACGCTATGCTAATACAGTATAATCTTAATATAACGAACCTGAATATAACGATTTCCTCGAATTAACAAATTCTTCGAAATTCCCTAAAACTGCCCGTAAGAGTTAATGCAAAATATACCTTTACATGAGGAATACCTTTTGTTAAAAAACCTCTTTATAACGAATTTTCTTTTTTATTATTATTATTATATGACCTCGGGAACTAATGCCCATTTAGCCAGTCTTCAACGAATTTTCAATCATTGCAGAAAATAAATAAAAAGTATAATTTACCTCTGTATAACGATTTTTGTCAACCTTTACATAACGTATCCTACCAATCCATCTAATAAGAATTCATGTCTCGACATGACTACATGTTGATTTTTTAATACATTTTGATTATTTTGTGAGAGTTTTTAATATTGTGAGAAAAACTGTATAAACTGTTTTTAAATAAAAATTACAGTGTTTTCATTACAATGAGTTTTACTTTACTAGTGAAAATCGTTCGTTATAACAGGGCAAGTAGAAGAGTTCGTATAATGTTGAGGTTAATAAACAATTTTGCTTTACTTGTTAAAACGAATCTTAGATCAACCTAACCTCTATATAACAAACCTCATTGTAACAAATTTCTTTTAATAACGAATATTTTCTAATCCCCTTCAGCTTTGTTATATCGTGGTTTCACTGTATATAAAAAAAGGAAAAAAGTGTGGACGCGGTTCTACGATAGGCCAGGGTAGCAAGAGAATGCTTATTTGAAACTCGCTCAAGAAATACAATTATAACTTAGATATTATCGTGGAGTTGTAGGTTTCAAACTTCTAGCAAATTGTGCAAGTTTGACAGAATAATCTACTTTTTCGTGGTCTGATTATATATAAAACTGTCAAAGTGACACTCTATTGTTATTATGTAGGAAGAATAAGACGTATAACCGGACAATAATATCGAAGAACCAAATGTTTTAAAGTGTTAATATTTTGTTAATGTTGATTGGAAGAAGATATCAACAAATAATGAAGTTAATATAAAATTACTACTGACTATACACGAGTAAATTAAATAAGAAAATCAATATAAAAAAACGTATTATAAAATTTGTTCTGCTACTTGTTTGACAAGTGTCATTCTCTTGGTTACTTTTAGTTACTCTTTTTATTGAAATTGTTTATAAACAGGTGTTTATTAGTCATCTATCGATTCAAAGAAAATGGTTAATTTTTCTTTTAATTATAAACAAGGAGATTGGCAGAAATCCTAGATGTTTTTTTTTTTTTTTTTTGAAAATAAACAAAAGTATATTTATGTATGTTCATTTGGATAATTTCGCGGTCAGTATTAATGATGTCTATGTTTCGGGTCTAGTTCCGCGTGGATTTGTATGTTTATAAGAAAATTGATTAGTCATTTGATGTGAAATCAAATTTGAACAATAGTAGTAGAAATAGGAGATTTTACCTTCGATACGAATGTTGATTGGAAGAAGATATCAACATACTGTATAACGAAGTTAATATAAAATTACTACTGACTATACATGAGTAAATTAAATAAGAAAAAATCAATATAAAAAAAAACGTATTATAAAATTTGTTCTGCTACTTGTTTGACAAGTGTCATTCTCTTGGTTACTTTTAGTTACTCTATTGAAATTGTTTATAAACAGGTGTTTATTAGTCATCTATCGATTCAAAGGAAATTGATAATTTTTCTTTTAAATATATCAAGGAGATTGGCAGAAATCCTAGATGTTTTTTTTTTTGAAAATAAACAAAAGTATATTTAAGTATGTTCATTTGGATAATTTCGCGGTCACTATTAATGATGTCTATGTTTCGGGTCTAGTTCCGCGTGGATTTGTATGTTTATAAGAAAATTGATTAGTCATTTGATGTGAAATCAAATTTGAACATTAGTAGTAGTAATAGGCGATTTTACCTTCGATACGATTCCTTCTTGGTCAGGCGGAAAAGATTAAATTATTATATTATTATAGATAAAAACAAAGTTCCAAATATAGCGATGTTCCACTTCCTTCTAAATAATGAATAGAGTAGTCAATTAATTCTTTTTTTTATATATAGAGGAAGCAGGTACACCTATGTTTAGTAGATTATATTTTCATACAATTTACCAATTGATTTAGTAAAAAGAAAAAAATTTGACCTTTTTCAAGTATGTTTAATTAAATCCTACTAGGTATTTAGATGAACTTGAATTGTATATTTTATAGTGATATATTTTTTATTAAACTGTATCGCAATGTTTAAAGAATTCATATAAAAATTCTTGAGCCACCTCCATATTAGATGGGTAATGGTGAGGAAAAATAAATCCACGCACCATATTGAGTGGGATACCTTTGAATAGGTCTTATAAAATCCTATTAAACATGTTATATTGTAATTTGATGATGATATATTGTTTATTTTGAAATACCAGTCCCGCGCTATGAGTCTAAAGTTGCTAGCAGAACCCCTTCTAATTAGGCAACCTTTTGGATTTAAAAATTTGTGAAAATTCAAGAAAGCAGCTCATAAGTACTTCTGATAAAAATTGTTGGTTAGAATAAAATAATTAATTTGAATTATAAATGAAAAAACTCCTAAATCCGGGGATGGGATTCCCACTCGGAGACTTATTTATTTATTTCTTTGGATAAATTAACTTCAAGTAGTATTATATTTGAAAATCATTTCAAATACACTCCATTTACTTTAGAAAGAAAAATTTAATTTTAATTTATTAATTAAATATATTTAAATTTTCTGATTCGGTAAAACAAAATATTTTAAGCTAATGGTTGTCTTTAACTTTAAATAGAAGATCAATGAGTAGAAGGTGCAGAATCTGTATGATTTAAATTAAAAATAAAAATATTTAGGGGTTGAGTTGGAGTCGAAGGTATTTATTAATTTGGATCGTGAAAGATGGTTCGAGAAAATTCCTAGCATGAATGGAATTCCAAGATTACTTACGCTAAAATGGAATATTTTGAAAACTCCTAAAAATACTAAAAAAAAAAAAAAAAAACTGAAGAATGATATCAATCTTGTTCAAATTATCAATGAGTGAATTTTCGCATTAGTATCAGAAAAAAAAGGTAGTCGATTAGATAACATAAGAGGAAGTTTCTACTAAGATTTTTTCCAAAAAAAAAAAAAATTGTATATTATTATTTATATTAAGAAATAAATAGAGCTTTATTATAAAAACAATCAAGAGATTTGTTTAATCAATTTTCAAACGTTTCGGTATAAATTTCCCTTTGCTTATCAATGAAATTTTTTTAGTTGAAATCAATGTGGCGAAATCACTAGATGAAAATAAAATTCTGGCCATAATTTCGGTGTAATATATTTGTTCAGCTACCCGGAGACGTTTCCGATCCTAAATGGTTCAAGACAAGGGTAGTTAATAAATATCAAATGACGTAAGTTTGGAGGATTTGATATTTATTAATTAGGCCCTACCCTGAAGAAGCATACCATTGAGGGTCCGAAACGCCGTCAGAAGGCAGAGCAAATTTACAACGATATTTTGGATGGAATTTTTTTCATGATAAGTGATAAAAACGAAAGTTCATCCTGGAACTAAAATGTTTGTATTTTAAAAAATAAGAACCTGATATATTTTGTGAGTTCCGCTTGAAAAATGCAGAAAATCAGAAAATAATAGAATCATAAATGGAAATCAATGAGGTTGTCCTCGACATGATGTAAATAAACATACCTATAGTAAACATATATATCAAAATTCGTCTGTTTAGTGATTTGATTACTACAACAAAATGAATTTATGTAAGTCCAATCTGGTATTTGATTCCATGAGAAATAACAGATCAAATATTTCTAATTAAAAAGAATGACCTTCGAAACTAGAGTCTCAAACAAATAAATTATAGGTATATACCTATACATATTTACATTTTAATATATATATATATGTTTATTTGCATCAAGTAGAGGACAACCTCATTGATTTCCCTTTATGAATCAAAAGCTCTGCTACTCCCGGCAAAACAAATTAAATAATAGAATCGTTAGATGGTGGAAACTGTTGTAGCTAATGAGCTGAAATTCTGAGTATCAATTACTCTACCTTGCTAATAAGTTTCAGCTTACTAGCTAAAACAGTTCGCTGACAAAAAAAATGTCAAATCACTAAAATTTGCGGTCATGAAAAAGTTTTCACTTTTTAATCCAATTAATATGGAATATTTTTAGTGAATAAAGAAGTTAAATATTATAGAAAAAACGCAATATCATATATGATGAAAAGTGAAATTAATGAAATGCAAAGTGTTAGCGGGGAGAGTAGTAGTGGTAGTAATAATAGTAGTCGTAGTAGCAGTAGTTCAGGTGACGGAACGCGTTTGACAAGGGAGCAAGCCTGAAGGCTGAAGGGCAGCCAGGCTGGTCCTCGTTTGGAAGGTCACCTGCCTGGCAAATGAGAAAGAAAACTTGGCTTCTTCTTTTCAATGTTACCAGCAAATTTTCCATTCGTCATGTTTTTTCGATATTACAAAGATTGGAGTAATATTAAATAATATTTATAAATATTTATATTCAGAGATTTATATTTAAAATTAATAAAGAAAAAAAAGGAGAAATTGATGCAACTTTAGACTTTGCATTTGAAATAGAAGATAAAAAAGTGCTCCTATCTTTACGCTTAATTAAATTTATTAATTGTAAAATTTAATTGAGAATCACTATAAACATTTAATAATATTAAAAGTTTTTTGCCGAGAGTAGAAGAGTTGTTTAAATTATAAAGTTTTACGTAAATACACTCAAAAATAATACATGTTTACAAAAACCCTTGTCAAAATCATAGAACTCAATGAATAAAATAATTAGTTTGGATGACAGATGAAAAAATTATTCAACCCTCGGAATGTGAGTGCGCCTCGCATTTGGCAGCAAGTTCTTATAATTAAAATATTTTTCATGATTAAATCCATAAATGGTTGAAATATTAAATGATCTCAAAGTTTAGAATTCAAGTTTTACTTTAGAGAAGTTGTTCCATATATAGAAAGCTACATAGATAGATAGATATGTTGTTATTAGAGTGAATTTCTTTATATTCAGTTTGAAACTGAATTTTTTTTATAGTATATGTCAAAAGTAAATGCGGTAGAGAGAGTTAAAGAGATGTAAATTTCGATGACAGCCTAGTAAGCAAACAAACCTGAATTGCGTGAGAAATAGACGGCAGAGAAAACTTTACCTTACACATTTCATTTCTAATGGTTTGGTTCACTAAACATCCGATCCAGATTCGTTCCTTTACATATCGGAAAATATATTCATCAATTTATTTATTTAATTGATATTTAGTATTGAAAAATAAATTAAATTCAATAAATGACTTTTAATTTCTGATCTTGAATTCTCACGTTTTCTATCGATTTTTTTTTTCTTTTTTTTAGACATGTCAATTTGTTTATATAATCGTATTTAATCTAGTATCTAGAATTAGACATATATTCTAATAGTAATGTATTTAAGATTTAATTTAAAGTCAAAATAAATGCTCTTTTACTTATTGTAGAATGAACTAAAATAAAAAAAATTAATAAACCGGACAAGTGTGAATAGGTAGAACCAGAAACCAATGCGCCCTTACCTTATAACCCCCAAAATATTTTAGATATCAAATTCGTTCTTATTTGTAAGTAGGGAATTAGTGAAATTTTCAAAATTTTAAGTTAAGCCTTTTCTAAACGCTGACAGGTACAAAAATCACCTAAAACAGGCCATTTTGGAGCTTCCTCCCACTATCATTTTAAATCGAGATAAGTTTAAACAAAAAATCTATTTTACATAAAGAGATCTTTACAGGGATACCTCAATCTGTGATAAAAAATATATTTTTATTTTTGACCCCATTTAAAATTCGACTAAAATTTTAATATGATTTGCTTTATATAACTCCTGAATTTCAAGTTTTCATGATATTTATTTATACAAATACAATGTTCTGACAGAAGGACAGAGAGATATCGTAGCAACAGTAATAGATGCCGGTTTTATTTTTTAAACAGAACTTTAAAAAGAAGAACAACTTCGGAGAGTTTCTTTTTTTTTTTTGCGAAATGCGTTCCAAAATAAAATTTAAAAATTTCAGAACATCCAACAAAAAATATCTGTTCTCTATTAATTGTACTAAGCACTTTGTGAGAATATAATTATTTTATCTTAAAATTTAGACAAACCAAGGATTTTTTTATTTTTGTTTTATTTATTTTTTTTTTCCAATGAACCAGAAAAATTTTCCACGCGCAGAGATAAAATTTATTATAATAATAAATACACAGCCTTGATTTGTCCCCAGGTTGCGAGCGCATAACGACGACCTTCATTTCCTAGCAACAAATTGATGTAAACAATGTAAAACATAATATTCTTATAGCGTATGTTTACGTTCCTTTTAGTTTGATTTTCTTTGTAATAATTAAAAATCTAAGTTTATTGAATTTGAATATTAAGGGCTTAAGTCCTCCCCCTTTCGACATGAATGAAGTTAATTTAAATATTTCTTATCAATTTTATATCGAGTTATAGCTTATTAGGGTTCCGTTTAAAAGTAAAAGAGGATCCTATTCAATCAAGTATCTCTATAATGTCTGTCAGAGCAATGTAGTTCTTAAACTAAGATACAAAATTGAAATAAACAAGTTGATTTTCTTTTAAAATCAAAAATTATACTAAAATTGTATTCTGATGAGTCAAATTTTTTGTGGAGAAAATACTTTTTTATCATGGAATGTCAGATATCCATATGATGTATTTTTGAAGATATATGAAACGTAACCCTTAGTATCTGACTAGCATATGTAGCCGGCTTATTTTAAAAATCAAATTTTTTTTTAATTTTATTTCATATTTTTTACTTTTATTGATAATTTAAAAGAATCAATTTTATGGTAAGTACCACAAATACAAAAAAAAAAAAATGAAAAATAATTTAGTAGTACTTTTAAAAAATTCCGTAAAATTTATTATTACTAAACTTTCTATATAAGAAAAAAATGAGCCAGCCAGTTTTTTAGTTTCTACTTTAACTAGTGTATTAATAAATATTAAAAATAAATAAATATTTTGATAGATAGAAATTGTAATATACAAAATTTGGATTATAGTTATGACATAAGAAGCAATTGTAATAAAACATGGAATAGCTTTGGGCGTTACTCAGAAAAGATATTAATAGGAGCTATTCGTGTGAGTGGTAAAAGAGTCCGAGAGACGACGCATCATGGAGATATTTATAAAAGTTGGTAGGGGTTCATCCATCCGGGGGATCCAAACTACACATGAGAACAAAAATTTGTTTATTTTTTTTATTAGTGGACTATTCATCTATTATGGTATACAAGATATACTATGATACATAAATAGAGCACAATATTATGGTAAAAATAAATAAATAAATAAATAATATGAGATATTGTAAATAAAAATTGATAAATGACAATTTAAAAAGAGAAATAATTGGGCATCAAGCAGAGGACAACCTCATTTCTCTTTATGAATTAACAACTCAGCAACTCTCGGTAAAACAAAATCTTTTTAATTATGACTATTTAAAATGATCAATTAATTAAATATTCAAAGTGGAAATAAATATTTTGTAAAATACCATATCATGGAGGTCCTCAGAAGGAGGTACGGAGTATTTTCCGTATTGCATGGGACGAGAAAAAAATGTTCAATACTTTTATTTTCTATTATTACTATTTTCTATATTCAATCGGGTAATTGAACCCATGAGAAATAAAAAATAAAATATTTCTATCTAAAAGACTGATGAAGGTCAAACCTTCGAAACTAGAATCTCAAACAAGTAAAATATAAGTATAAGTACATATTTATGTTTGGAATACATATGTATTTAACATATTTGCATCAAGCAGAGGGCAACCTGAGTGGTTTATCTTTATGAACTAACCAGTTCGTTTGTTTTCTGTATTTAATGAGTCACTTAATGAATAGTGAATCGTAAAATTAAAAATCAAATAAAAACTTATTGAAGTAATTATTTGTCATCAAGCTATGCTTCACCACGGAAAATTTTATGCAAACGTCCATTTACCATATCCATTTAGAATTAAGTAGGGAAGTTTACTGAAGGCATGGCGTAGGAAATTTCCTGCTTCCATGGTGCAAAATTTTCCTTTTAGCCTATTTTGTACCCCAGTGCTCAAGGAACTGACCCGCCAGAAAAAATGCCCAGTGAGAATGAAAATGAGTAGTGGAGGATGAAAATTTTTTATAGGACCACCTGTTCATACTTTATTGGATATGGTATAATAAATTTTAGCATTTATAAATTATTTACGTACATTAAGTATTAATACTCAATTATATGTATAATATCTAACAACCTTGGCACCTTGATGAAAGTACTTGAATCCTTAGATCTCGAAAGTAAAGCAAAATGTAACGCAATTATAATTCGTAAATGAATCATCGTCTTCTGTGTACTATTAGGCCAATTTCAGTCGTGCTCCTTGCATCCTACTGAAATGTGACGACCTAAATGGAATTTTGAGAGTTGCGACCCTTAATCTATATATATACAATTAAGGTTTTGTCTGTACATTGGTCCAAATCGCCTCAAATTTTGGATGCAGACGTTTCAAGCAAAGTTATCAAAGAAAACACCTTCAACAAAATACCTGTCTGTCTGTTTTTTTCTGTCCACGCTCTTTTGTGTCCAGTGGCCATAAAAACGGCTGGAGATATTCCTATGAAATTTTGTATTTGGATCAGATGTCTTCTAACTTAAAATCTGAGCTAGAGAATATTTTAGGTGGACTTAAAAAATATTCCAAATTTACATTGAAAGTTTATAGGCATTTATCAACGGAATGAAAGTTCATTCACGAGTTTATTAACAAAGTGAAAAACAAACATATATGATATGAAAAATAATTTAAAAGCTAAAAGAGATCAAAGTAGACTCATTTTATAATAATGAGTTAAGAAATCAGCTAATAGAGATAATTTCCTTAATTCGCAATAATATACATTCATGGTCATATTATAGCAATGACTTTAAAAAATTCCATATTTAACAAAAAAAGAAAAAAACAAGGTCCATTCACAATCCATCTATTTATTTGGAAATAGTGACGTGAATAATTATAATGACGTCAAAAATAAGTCATTCGAAATGTTTTTAGATCATTTCTGACCTTGGAGGTACTTACGACTTAAGTTGTGAAAAGAAATATTACAAAGATTTTTTTATAGTATTGTATAAATAAATATTATCATCGTCATGCACTTCTAAGACTGGTTTGACTCAACCACCGCTTCCACTCTACTCTATCCCACTCTCCCAATCCTCTCACATCCCCCATCTTTCTTTATCTGCAGAAAATACTCCACTAGGTTTTCACCATCCTCATTTTTTTTCCTAGATCGTCCTCTCCCTTAGCAATACTTTCTGATATAAAAATCATAATGTAAAAAATGACTTTTAAAAATGTAAAATTATTTTGATTATTTTAGGTTAAAAAAAAAATAAAATGAGAGATGGAGTCTTCTGTTCCTAAATAAAATAATTTTCAATTATTTCTAGAGACTACAGTTTCGAAGGCATTGCCTTCATCATCAGTCTATCACAAATATTTCGGTATTTAATATGTAATACTGAAATATTTGTGATGAACTGATGATGAAGGCTATGCTTCGAACCCTCGTCTCTAGAAATAATTAAAAATTATTTTATTTGAAAACAGAATACTCTATTTTATTTTATTTTTTAACCTAAAGTAATAATTCTGTTGCCATCGACAGTGAAATCTTTTATTCAACTAATTTGATTATATTTCATTCTTGTTGTCAAATATGCATTTCTAAAAAAATGAATGATATTAGATTTTGATAATCATGGCAATTTTATTTATAATATATAGATTTGAATCCCAGAAACTTCTAGTAGTTCTCATCAATCAATTTTACTATAATTGCCTTCCACAAAATTATAAGCTTTGACCCGCTAAACATGAGGCGCCAATGTTGCTGTTTTCAAGATATGAGAGAGGAGCACTAGAGTTGAACCAAAATTAATAGAGTAGGCGAGGCATAATTCTTTTGTAATTTCCGTTAGGAATTGTTTCTAATGCTTTCTTCTCCGTCTGAAATGGACAACGGCACCCCCGGGATGAGAGGGTCATTGCTTCAATTTTATGATGGACACTATACCATAGATTGAAACAAAACTAATTTGTCTATATCGGCTAATAAGACATTTTCAGATGATTACTCAGTCAAGAAATCATATACCTTTGTAAATCAAATGGGCATCATGTTTTCAATATATCCTAGCGATTAGCTTTAAAGCTGAATATTTTAAGTTTTAATACGCATTGCAGTTTTTTTTTCACTTTGATGATATATGGTTGAAAATCTTTTATTATTCAAGATTCAAGCCAAAAAGTTTCGACAAGTTGGAAAAGTTATTTAATATACTATAGTATATATTTTAATACATGTTGAAAGTTTTTTTATTTTTTTAGTTAAAGTTGCCAATGAAGTTAATTTAAAATTTTATATCAATTGAATAAAGTTTAGTTTTCATTGATTTTCACGAAAAATGAATAAGTCAATTCTTTGAAATTCTTGGTCATTAGCACGTGGACCTGGTTTATTTAGAATATTCTTCGAAATTAGGTGCATAAGTTTTCCACTTTTAGTAAAAATAAATCAATTAAAACTTTGGAATACATATTTTTTCATTTGGGAAAATAAAAAGTTATAGCAGATTAAACATCCCTGTTTCCGACCACAAGGCGAGTTATCACTAACCCTTATAGAATATACCGAATTACCAAAATGACCTGAAAATATACAACAGAGAAATGGTGAAATATATTTTTCTACTGATTATAGAGTAATAAATAGGGCATTTTATAAAAATTATTATGTTATAATTTATTCTGAAAATTGAACTGATTTTTTTGGACTATGAGTGAGATAACTAAGAGAAGATGACTTGTCTAGAAAATCTATTTAATATCCTTTAGAGTCATAATTTATGACATTCACCAGACCCAGCACCGGATTTGTTCGTTTATCAGATTTATAGTCGGTCATTTAACCTAATCTACTCTAATAACAAAAGCTTCACTTTTTTATCAATCAATTTTCACAAAGGAAGTAAATCTATGCTATGAATTTGAATTTTTTGTTTCGTCCATCTCAGATGTATCCTAAACATGCAACTAAATAGAAATAAAAAAAAAATGATAGAATGAGCATTATGCTAATGGTTGAGTGAAGGCTGGCTTTTGGCCGAAGAAGGTCGCCATGGAGATCCTTGGCAGAAAGCAAATGTGATTAGAAACGTATTAGACAATAAACAAGTGAAAAAAGCTTGTATTATATAATTCTGATATGGTATTCAATTTAAAAAGATAAAGAGTCTTGACAATAATTACATCGATGGAAGTGCCTTCGAGGTTATCTATCTCTTTGCTGATATATATATATAAAAGGCTTAATCAAATTGTACAAGGGTAAATAGATGTAAACAAAATTAATAATAATAATTGAAGTATATAGACTCAATGTTGTCTAATTTCTAGGCGCGAAAATAGAGATTTCCCTGATATTCACTTCGTTCGAATACCCTGAAAATGTGTGACAGCCTATCCATGTTGGGCGTCTCTGTCGCATCTGACCTGTCTTGGAATGAACACATCTCCTCTGTGGCGAAATCTGCAGCAAGGAAGATTGGCTTCTTATTCAGGTCCAAGCGATTTTACAAACCCCCACAACTTCTCACCATCTACAAGGCCCAAATCCGCCCCTGTCTCGAATACGGCTCTCATCTGTGGAGAGGAGCCTCAAAATATTCTCTTGCTACCCTTGATGCAATTCAGAAACGAGCCGTCAGGCTAATTGACGATTCTACCCTCACCGACTCCCTCGACTCGATGGCTCATCGAAGAGATGTCTCTGCCCTTTCCCTTTTCTATAGATACCATCACGGCAGGTGCTCTGATGAGATAAAATCAATAATTCCCCCCAAAGCATGCTTTGCACGCAGCACACGTTTTGCCGACTCCCAACACTCTTTCGCGGTCAAATTGGAAAAGTGCCGGACCACTTCATTCGCGAATACATATATCCCCATGACTTCAAGGAACTGGAACTCTCTCCCAGCCTCTATCTTTCCCAGCACCTATGATCTTCAAACCTTCAAAACCAGGGTGCATAGACACCTACGTCTACACCCTCTCACTTAATCAACTTTCCCTTCTCTTCGGTAATGCAAGGGTCTTTCGAGATCCATAGGGGCTACATCTTTACTGGTGCACCCCTTCTTGCATTCGATGCATTAAAAAAAATATATATATATATATAGGAAGAGTTAACTTAATTAATATAACTTATAGAAATCAAGTTAATCCTCCATATATTTATTTGATAAGTTATTAAACACAAAAAAGTTTACTATTATTCAATCCCTTTATTTGATTGTTCACTTAAAGTCGTAGTGAACATGAATTTACCATTAGATGTCAGCTTTGGCAGGGAAAATGTTTCAACACTATGGCTACTCATTTTCTTTTGATCCTTTAAGTTGCTCCGCAAATACTATTTAGCCTAGTGCTTAAAAGAATATAAGAAACTATGTTAACTAACTCCCGACTTTACCAATCAAACTTAAACTAAGGTAGAATTTTTATTAAACTTAAACCAAATTTTAAGGTAAATTGTACTTCACCAATGATACTTAGGGAAAAAACGGTGATTAAAATTATTTAAATTTAAGTTACGTTAAACGATGATGAAATACAATTAACCTTAAAAGTTGATTTAATGATAATTTAAGTGCTACCTTAGTTTAAGTTTCGTTTGTGAAATCTGGCATAATAGCTGTAAAGAGTGATTGTGGGACCGCCACTTCTGAAAACGGGCTATTTTTTATAGTCAATCCCTCTTAATACCATTTAGCTTAGGAATGGAATGAAGCTTGTGGGGTGTAAATTGCGTTTTATCATATCTCGATACTCTTGATGAGGCGACTGTGGGTCAGTGGTCAGAGTGTCGGGCCGCTGTCTTGAAGTATGCTGGTTCGAAACTGAGTCTCGGCAGATATTTGCAGCCGTCCCCTCTTGGAAAGCAATGGCAAACTACCAAGAGTATAATTGCCTAGTCAACCTCTCCAAACTTCCGGCGTTAAAAAGTAGGTCCCGTATATCTGTGTAAAACAGCTAAACACACTCAGCACAGGTAAATGTGGAGAGGTTCTGAAACGTCAGGGAGACCTGATATGGCACTTAAAGAAGATACTGTTGATGAATGTTTCCAACCATTATAGTAAATTAATAGGAGTGAGGTAATTCAAGTAGAAGTTACCATTCCGCTCCGGGTCGAATCGGCATAAGCTAGGATTTGTTAGGTCTATGATAAAAATTAAATACGAATTTTGTATACAAGGATAAAAAATTTTTTTTAAATAGTTGATTTGACCTAGAGACAAATATTTCTTCTCCACTTGACTAAGATACTGGCCTAACAGTCAGATAAGAAAGAATCAAGTAAATCAACATCTTAATCAAATAAAGTTTCAACTTGAAAAGTTCATTAGAAAATAAGCCATGATTGAAGTCGAGAAAATTAATTTACCCTTTCCTTTAAATAAATATAGAAAGAAAAAAAATTTACATGCAGCAAGTAAATAGAGAAATGGTAGTAGCAAAGAAGAGAAAGCAAGTATGTGAACGTCGAAGAACATATTTACCTGTTAGACAAGAACAAATATCAGTTGTTGAAAAAATCCAAATATAGGAATTGTATTTTTCTTTTCTTAAGATTTCAAATCAAATAAATGAAAAAACGAATGTCAAGGAAGGTAAAAATAAAAAAATGAAAGAAAAGGAATAAAAGTGAGTATTCAAAGAAAAGGTAATAATATAAAAATATATTCTATTTTTATAAGAAAGTAGAATTGTATTCATGCTGAAATCACGATTGAAATATATAATAATTATTATAATTCGGATATGAGATGAGAAGGCGAGCGGCTTTGTAGCCTGTAGGGTAGGCATCCCAGTGGACGAATGCACTGAACTTTTAAGAAAAGTCCTTTTGTTATTTTTATTTATTTCAATTAATAATTCATGTTTACAGAGAGTAGAGAAGAAGTATCACTAAATCCATTATTGCGATTTGCGGTTTTATGCTTATTGAATTCGATATAATAATTTTTATCCTGCTGAAAAAACACGGATTATGTAGGTACAATAATAAAATTTGAAGATTATAATATGATAGTTATAAAATCAAGAGGGTGTATATGTGTCCATAGACATTCATCGTCTAAGCTAGTAAATGAAACCAAGAGCAAATTAATATTTAATTTTAAAAAATGAAATAAAAAACTTATTTGGTTTTTATTTAAGAGATTATATATATATATAGGGTGTTTCAGGAGGAATAGAAAATATTTTAGGATATGGTAGTATAGACGAATTGCAATAAAAAATGCCATATAACATGTGTCCAATTTTTACTGAGTACAGAGATACAGCTGTTAGTATGTAACCCAATATCGGCATACTCAGCGAGTGTAAATACGTGAGGCACGCTACAGTACAATATTTACAGTAAATAGTTTTCATTGTGATTTGTTGGCCAAGTGGCCAACAAATCACAATGAAAACTTAAATGAAAACTAAAGCTCAACTTCACAACTTGAACATCAACACTCTACTACTGGCATTCGATAAATACGCCCATAGCAACCGATGGACCAAGACACGAAACGAAAATGCATTGAACTCAGCTGTATCTCTGTACTCAATAAAAATTGGACACATGTTATAAGGCATTTTTTATTGCAATTCGTCTATACTACCACCTCCTAAAATATTTACCATTCCTTCGGAAACACCCTGTATATATATTTAATGAAATAATCTAAAGAAAAAATGATTTCGATCCTGAAGAACTATAGTTGGCTGGCTTCACGAAAATAGAAGCGATGACCCGAACAGCTAGGGCCATTGTTGCAGCTTTCAGATTGGAAGAAGGTAGAGCTAAAGTTTGATATGACATTCGTGCCCTCGCTCTAGCGCTACCTTCTGTCCTCCCGAAAACGACATCAGTGTCCACCCTCTCCGATTCCGACATATGAATACTTCTTATTTTGTGACGTCACAACTATAGTCATAGAATCGAAACCCTAGAACTTGAGTAATCTAGCAGAATATTAGGCTAGTCATATCCTCTTTACTGACCCATATTTAGTCTTTCTATGAGAGGTAATATGGAGATGTATTTTGTAATCAAATTCATATTTTTGCATTTTATCATATGTTGACATTTATATACGCTTTTATATGAATAAATCATGAATTAGATATCGTCGCCTTAGAGAGTAAACCTGCTAAGTCACAACAAGGATATTTTACAGTGCAGAGAAAAAAACAAACAAAAAACTATTTTTCACATTTTTCCTACAATTTAGGATCGTAATTTTAAGTAGAAGTTTTACTTGGACGATGCTGCATCTCTTTTTCTTTCGAACAGTATTAATATGTCATATATGATAAAAATGGAGTTAGCAGGTTTACACTCTAAGCCGAAGATATATAATTAATATTTTATCAACTTCTTACTCATATTATATGTGAATCTATCCTCTTTAAAGATGCAAATTTTGAAACGATAATCTAGTGGCTGGATGTCATTTGGTTAAGTGGCGAGGTAAAGGATACAGGAGCCTGCTCGAATATGTGGTTGGTTTTCCCTTTAAATTAATATTAAATCTAATTTGATTTTCAGAGCAATTACACGCTGTCGACTCGGACAAACAATAGTGTTGATGACAACGAGATTGAGAGTGTTCTACAACCTATCAATCTGAGGGAGTATTAATATATTTTGTTTTCATATTTGAAATGAAGATTTTATCAATTGAGTTTTTTTTTGTGTCACAGATTGAAATTTGATTGATGTGAAAAAAGAGAAAAATAAGCTTTCAAATATAATAATTAATAATAATAATTGTAATAAAATTAAAGGCTTTTTTTAACATGAAGAGCAAAAATCAAATTCATTTTATATCGATTATTAAAACATAATTAATAAAATTATAATCATAATGAACTTGGCTAGTTTTTTTCGAGTTTGATCAATAATGGTTAATTTAGAAAATTAATTTAACTTTCTCTACTTTGCATGCTGTTTCGGATTCTATTTCTTGAGTCATCTTAACAGTTTACTTCCATATTGTTTGATAGATTCTTGTCCATTTATGGTTGTCAATGAAATGACTGCTCCGAGTCAGTATTATGAGAGCTATCAAACCATACATTTTTAGATTTTTATGTAGTACTTCAACCCCGCCCTATTATCGGGTTAGTTAAATCTACATAGATAGGAGATCTTTGGGCGACCTAATATGAATGCAATTTGATACTAGGAGACTTTGGTGATAATGTTGTGATAAAAGACAATTTAATTATTTTGTTTTTTAACATTCTTCCAAAAATATTAACGAAAGCTTAATTCAGAGAAAAGATAGATATATTTTATAGTTTTCGTAAAATTTTAGGAGAATTATAGTAGAGTAACTATGAATTTTTAACGTCAAGAGTTCATTTAAATGAGATAATAAAATAATAATATCAATGTAGAACATTATATAACTATAATTAATTAACAGAAATAAAATTTGTAATTATTTAACATGTAATATCATCTTCATTTTATCAAAAAGTTGATGTTGAAAATTAAATTTCTAAAGAGATAATTACTAAAAGTCTGGTTTCTTTACTCTTAAATCTCCACTAATATATTCCATGTTACAATTTTTTTATTTATTTAGTAATTTAAGTATCAAGGCTGGTACGGGCTTTGTTTTAAGGTCGAGGTTAATGTTTGGAAGCTGAATCGAAGTTAATGTTTCATATATTACCCGAGACCAGTAAATCTCTTAAAAAGCGGGTTGCTTATAAACAATTTTGCGAATCAAATGAAATATATATATATACTAATATATTTAATGGCCTTATGAAATAAATATATTATTATGTGAATATATTAGAAAAAATTCTTGAATATGCAGAAAATTAGCCTTTAATTGCACTCAATGAGACTTCAATGGATATATTAGGATAAGGAGGTATGAGATCTATAGGTACTATTATTACTCCAGGGGGTAAGTTAACCATAAGGACAATAGTCAGCTAAGTCTTTGAAAATACAAGAACATGCAAAAAATTACTTTATATATATATATTTTTTTTTTAACTTTATTTAAATTTTAAAATTATGTTTGTTTTTTAATTAAATATTGAAGGGTGGATGACCTAGTAGAGTTACGTGATGAAGTGTTTTTCGTTATTTTTTTGTCAAGAGATGCAAACATGATCTTTTTAAAATCATATGTTAATCTCTTATAAATACGTGCCTTAAGGTTAATGAAGAAATTGATAAAAGCTATTTAAAATGTGTATTTTAAAGAAAACAAACAAAGAATAGATAAATAAACAAGTTATAAAAGCTAATACTATCCCTTGAAATTAGCAATAGCGCAACTTCCTGCATTTATAATTATAGAACACCTCACCAAATCAAAAGCATTGACCCGCCCAGCACGAGGGTAACAGTTGCCATTTTCAGAGGGGTGGAGGGAGTGTAGTTACTACTAGAAACTAGAGAGATAATTCTTGTTGGTATGGCAAGTGACAGGGCGATTGCCACATTAGTTTTCCACCCTAAAAACGGCAACAAGACCCCGTGTTGTGCGAAACAATACTTCTAATTAGGTGGAGGCATTTTACATTTAATTTAATTTTTTCAATAGATTTAAATGTGAAATTTTTTACTTTTTATTTCTATAAACAAATTAAGTAATAAATACAATTTTGAATAATAAATATTTCCACATAGATATTTTACCATTTTTTGATTAATTAAATTATTACTATTTTTATTTTATTTATTTTTTATTTTTTTTGTATTAAAAATTCGTGAGTTTCTCTGACACATTAGCTAACTATTATTAAAAGAAAGAAATTAATAGGATAGATGTGGGTAGAAATAAAAATATATTAAAAAATAATTCTCATTCTCATGTTAAATAAAGATTGAATTAAAAATAACAGAAAATAAAATAAAAAATAGTTATCAAATAGTCCTAGACCATACATTAAAATTTTACATTTGGTTTCTTATTTATAAAAAGTTAAAAATAAAATCTTTTGTTAAAAATAGAAAGGAAATATTGATTTTAGTTTTACGAAATAAGCGGTTGAGAATAATGTTAGTGAGGGAGGATAAGCTAAATATTTAATCGGAATGGCTAGCCAAAGACATTAATGAAATGAAGGTGGTATATACATATAAATAAAGTTTTATAGAAAGATCGCAATTTCACAAGTTGGTTCAATTCATTTTGATTTAATAAAATTATCGAGTTTATTGAATTTTGAGGTTAATTAAAATTAATTTTAAAAAAAGACTAATATTTTTTCTAATTTAGGTGAACATTAATTAAGATAATAAGAATGTAGGTGTTTGTAATTAGTCTTTAATTTGAAGGGTTTTGGTTCGTCTAGAGTGCTAACCTCTTCATCCATGAAAATGGCAACAACGGCACCCGTTTTGAGCGGGTCAACACTTTTAATTTAGTGAAGGCAACTATAGTACCTACCAACGATTTCATTAATTACTTTATTCATAAGCCTTCTAGAGGTTGAAGTTTCCTTCCTGCTTCTGTTTTTCCTGAATCCTCTAACTTTCAATTCTATCAAATTCCACCCTTAGAAATATCTTTGACTTTCATCCAAAATTAAACCAAAGTTCTATTAACCCCTCTTCCATAACTTTTAAGGAAATAGGTGTTGGTTCTAGGTGAAACATTTTTATATAATAATAAAAAATTGAGTAAAATTGCGATGTGGGTTTCACAAAAAAAACCCTCTTCCCTTCACTCTTGACTGATAGGTGCTTCTTTTTTGCATAATTATCAGGAAAAAATAAATAAATAAACAAAAAGAATTCACGGATAGAATAGAATATCTCTAAGAGAATGTGTATGATCGCTAAGTAATATGAATGTAGTTACAGAAATTATCACCGAGGCCATCAAAATATTTTAATGGAACAAAGCGAACAAATAAGAAAATAAATAAGTAAAAAATTAGCTGTGAAACATTTCATTTTTATATGAGAAATTTTATTATTGTGTGTTTTTCTATAAAATTATTCATTTCTAAAAATAAAATTATATCGACGAAGGTTGAAGTCTTTCACTCTCACCTTTTAAGAAATAATTATGTTAATATATAATTGATTTTAGGGAAATTTTGAATGATTCGATTAAATCGATTTGAGTTAATTAAAATCGAGGCTTTATGAAATATAAATTGAAATCAAATTATGGAACCGCGAAAGTCTTAAATCAACTCCCATCTGGTTACTTCCTCTGCTATCTTACTTTGAACCCTCAACTTACTCTCATTTCACATTACCTCATCAAAATTCAAACATTGATGATTTCTATTTGGAAATAATTTGAAGTAATCAAGTCGAATAATTAATTAAATCAATGATATTATTTAATTCATTTTAATTTTATTTTAATTTTTTTATGTGATTGAAGGAGACAATAAAAGAGTGTGTCTTCTGCTGGAATTACAAATTTTATTTATTTATAACGAGACTATAGTTTCAATCAAGTTTGAATCAATTGTAATAGACTGATGAAGAGCGCAAAGCCCTCGAAACTATAGTCTCGTTATAAATAAATAAAATTTATAATTCCAGCAGAAGCACTCTCTTTATTGTCTCCTTCAATATATAAAAATTCTGCTACTCTCGGCACAAAAACTTTCAATTTTTTATGTGATTTAAGTTAATATCACATAAAAGTATAAATAGAAAAAATTAAAAATTGTAATTGTAATAATTATTAATTGGTCTTGGTTTCTGAATTTTCTGAAATGCTGTAGCTTGATTGATTTTCAAATTATCTAAAGTGAAAACATAGTGAAAAAGTGAACAAAGCAGCGAAAGAAAACATGTTTCTAAACAAAATCGCATTGTAGAGCTCTCTAGCTGGGTATAGTGTCCAAGCAAGTTTGTTTTCCATGCTTTGCTCATTTCTTTGTTTTTCGCCTCACTATGTTTTCATCTCAACAAAAATTGATAGAAGCAAATAGAGGGCGACGAATATTTAAAGTTTTTTTTTTTTAGCAAATCTATATTTACAGCATAGATAGTCTAAACCTCTAAACAATTTTTTGAAGATTATTTGTTGTTAATATTTTTAAATTGAAAGTTTTTTGCCAAGAGTAGCAGAATTTTTATTTGTTGAAGGAGACAATAAAAGAGTGTGTCTTCTGCTGGATAAATTTTATTTATAATGAGACTATACTTTCCATTAATACATTAATTCCCGTGAATCAATTGTAATAGACTAATCAAGAGGGCGAAGCTCTCGAAACTATAGTCTCGTTATAAATAAAATTTATAATTCCAGCAGAAGACACACTCTTTTATTGACTCTTTCAATTCATATTTTTTATTAAATAATAATGAAAATTTATTATACATTTTTTATAAATATGAGTAAGAAAAATGTCTTGCGTTAATTAATTTCATTTGTTTATTTGTTGCTTTTATGTGTTAACGAATAGTTATTTACATCAAGCAGGCGACATACTCATTGATTAATTAATTCTTTGATAAAAAAATAATTAGATATATTTTTATACGTTTACTAGATATGTAACAACACGCTTTGTGTGACGTGTGAGTAATCCACTCACATTCCTCTGCTTTCTTTAAATTTTCAATTATGAAAGAGTTGTTAAGGTATCCAATCAAAGAATCAAAAACAAAAGAAGCCTTTGGATCTTTGATTAATTGACCATGAAACAATTTATTTACTAGGTAATGAAAAAAGAACAAAAAATCATCAAGTACTAATTCAAAAGATTTCAATTTTTCGGAAATTGATTCAAAAAAGATTTCTTTAATTCCCTATATATTTTTCAATCATTTTTTAGCAAGACTAAAAAAAAATTAAAATAATAATCAAGTTTTCATTAATGTCAAATAATCTTATATTAAAATTAAAAAGATTTTTCCCCGAGATTTATTAATTTATAAGGAATCATTTAAAGAGTGCATCTTTTGGTTGACGCAAATAAGTACATATAAATATAGAAATACATAAAAACTACCTATATGTAAATATTTGTATTATTTGATTATTATTTTTATTATTATTTTTTAATTATATTTGGGACTCATTCTTTGCTAAATCAGCATATCCCCCAACTTTTAAATTTTTTATTAAGCTAAAATATTTTGTCTTTTTGAACCTATTTAAGAATAGTTTAGCTGATTTATTTTCGAAATTTGATATAAGTATATTGGATATCATGGAATATGAGTTTTTAAAAAAATTTAATCATATATTTTTTATTTTCAATAATTGAAATTGTCTATAACTTCTCGAAAAATAATTCGATAAGATTTTTTTTCAAAACGTGATGAACTTGGAAAAAACTACGTTTGCGAGTTTTAAAAGACAAAAAACAAATTCAGCATAATCAAAAAAATGAATTAAAACAATTTTTGGACGACGGGTTAGCCAAGCTTGTAGCGGTTTTGCTTGGTAAGCACGAGGCTCGAATTTAAGCTTCGCTGAAGGCAAAAATTTGACCGGCTATTTTCCGGCTCCTCTAACATTATTAACATATAAATAAAGTATCATATTATACTATAATATATAGGGTCTGACTAAGTAGACTCTATATCAGGGGGGGATTGCTAAAATTTTGAATACATGATTATGGAAATATTGTAATAATTATTATATTGTCAAAATATTGATATAAAAAACGCCCAAAAGTGAACTCACATAACAAGGGTTCCGTAGTTTCATCTATCAGTCACATTAATTATAGCAACCAAAATAATTCTCATCGAAATAACACTCTCTGAAGCTACTATGATAAATTTTTTCACATTTTTCAATTTAAGGTGGAAAAATAAAAAATTAATTAATTATTGTGAACTGGCTTAAAGTATGCTCGAGGCGACTCTGGCTTCGAAATAAAATTCACAGAATAACAAAAGAATATAGAAATAAATGTTCAATATTTTCTTTAAAAAATACTTTTAATTCATCTTATTTTAAAATCAATCAAGTGACCGCTGTTTTTTGCTGTTGAATGACTTCATAGCATTTCTCTTGACACCGTGGATGCAATTCAAAAACTAGCTATGAGTGACCCGACCCTTACAGACTTCCTTGATTCGCTGGCCCATCAAGAAAGCATCTCCACACTTTCGCTAGATAGCACGGTTCCAGAGCATTACCCAGCAGGCAAAGTGGAGAAGAGCCGAACACGTTCATTCGTCAGCACGTTAATCCCCATGAGTCTTACAATCTACAACCCATAGAGTAATATAGAATGGAAGGCTACCGTATATAGAAAAAGCGCTATATAGCGACTGCACTTAGCAAACTCTTAGTTCTTAAGAGCTATCCAAAGATCATAGAACATTCAAAGCTTTTGTCATAGATAAAAGATATATACCCTTTATGTTATATATATATAAGAGTATTTTTTACTCTTGATAATGTCACCAAAATTTGCCCCGAAGAGATCGGTTTCCGCCATTTTATTGCCCTGGTCTCGCCAGAGAGTTCTGTAACTCGTATACGATAAAATACATTAACTCTTTATGGAGTCTTCCACTCTATATTACTCTATGTTACAACCATTCAAGATCGAGTGTACAGACCTCTTAGGCTTCACCCCTAACATTAAATACTCTCGTTTTTAGTAAATCTGAGATCTAGCATTAACTAGTCCTCTCGATTCCCAGGTCCATCATAGAACAGTCACCGCCCTTTCCCATTTTTATAGATACAACCATGGCGTTTGTTCTGACGAGATAAAATCAATAATCCAACTTATAAAGCCTCATTTGAACAAAATACACTATTTCCAAACATTCCATTTCAACCCCTTCGCGGTTAAATTAGATGATACGAACAATTATATTTGCCAACTCGTTTGACCCTATGACTTTTAGAGGCTGGAACTTTCTTCCACACCTCCTATCTATTACCAGAAAGTTATCGAGGAAACAAAATATTTTCTCCCATAAGAATAATAGTTTTACTTCCCAGTTAAATAGTGCCTCTAGAGGTTGCTGATTTTTGCCAGTAGGTTCTGCATCTTTTCGATATACACCTTCTTGCATTCGTGCGAATAAAAATAAATTCAACTTATAAACATCAAGCAGAAGAAGAATTCTTTAATTGCTTTCTTATATAGTGCATGGAATCTTTCTATATGATGTGAAATTAGCCTACGAAGGCTGAATGAAACGGGTGATGATTGAAAGAGAGAGACAGAGATAGTGACTGAGTGGGGAAATCGAAAGGTGGAGAGCGCAGCACTTGACGGTCGAAAATGGCGCTAGCTCTAGAGCGGCGGCCGCGAGGAATACTATGGGAAAGGATTAACTAACTAACCCTGGGCAACAGAATAAACGTCGAATAAAAACAATGGCTGGAAATCAAGAAAAAGAAAAGAAAATGAAATAAATAAATGACTCGTGTCAGTGACATCGTGGCCGAATAATTAGAAAGATGCCAAATCAAGCGTCACTAGACTACTAGTTTATTGGATATTATTTAAGCCCCGAATACATTGAACAAATATTATATTAAAAAAATTAAATAAAAAAAAAAAAAAATACAGACAAGAAAACTTGCAATCCAAAATTAAATATATATATTTTTTTTATCGCTTTAATATTAGTTCAATCAATTCGATGTTATTTAGACAAAAAGAGATATAATATGTTTGTGTGGGTGTACATAAAACAATAGGAATTTATTTTGGATAATACCCTTTATGTTTTTAAAATTTGTACTTATATTGTTTTGGGTTTAAATAAAATATGATGGAGGCACAATTTTCAAATTTCTAATAAAATTCCTCCTCATATAAGAATCTTATTGAAAATTTATTAACCATTTTCTTTATTGAAATTAGTTGCAATCGATGAGTTTATGTCCGAAGACAGGTGAGTGGCTGATTTTCGTCTAGCCTTAACCGTAGAGATTCTCAAAAAAATATACCTAATAGAGATTAAAAGAGAAAGAATTTAATTTTTAGGATAATTTCTAAGATTTTAGTAGACCTATTATTAAATTGCGATATCAGAGGAGATTCATCCCCTCAGGATTCCTAAAAATTGTCCTAAAAATTAAATTCTTTCTCTTTTAATAAACATTGATTAGTTTTAACCTAAGGTGATTTTTTGAAAAACATTCCAACTTTTTTCAAAAAAAAAAAGATGCTCAAATCTTTAGTTTTATACTTAATAGTGATCATTATTTTTTCCTGGATTACTTAGAGATCCTTTAGAAAATTATTTTTTTGATGTAGGGTGACCCAGCCAGTAGTTAATCAAATAACGCCGATACTACGCTATTTTTATTACCCAGCTTTCATTTTAAATCTTAATAGAAAACTCACACCATAATAACAATCCCTTATATGTGTCCAATCATAGGAGAATATAAAATTCGGGCCTTATTAAAGAGCATAAACAATACAATTAAAAAAAAAAAAATTTGTTCCAGTAGTTGATCGGGCGAATACAATTTTTGATCAAAGTCAAATCCAATGATTTCAAAGGAGATAAAATAACACAGTTTGATAATTTTATTTATATTTTATTTTATTATTATTTTTTAAGAGACACAATGGAAATTAAAAAATTACATTTTTTAAAAGTATTGCAACTCTGAATCGAAAAAAGATTTCTTGTTTTGCTGGTTTTAGTTGGTTCTTCGATATGTGAAACAACCTGAGTTGACAACATTTAAATCATAAATAACTAAATATATTTTTCAATGGGCCCAGAGAAAATAGTGAAAAATTTGAACATTCGATCAACTACTGGATGGGTATCAACTACTGGCTGGGTCACCCTATTTAGCACACACCTAATTAATAAAAAATAAGTGACTTGACTTTCGTTCAGAAGATTCCCAAAAAAATAAATAAATACTTTAATTAATTTATCATTTTTTTCTTGGATTACTTCCAGACTCTTTTGAAATTATTTTTTCAAATGTACCTAACACATATCTAGCTAATCAAGGATGAAGAATTTTGTTTGCTTGAATTGCAATGGAAATGTTTGTGTTTGACGGCAGTGGCTTGACATTTGTCTAGCCTAATAATATTTATCACCTTTTTTCACCAAGATTAATCCCAGACCGTATAGAATTTTTTCAAATGAACATCATTCATACCTGAGTATACAGAAATAAATGACTGCGCTTTTTTTCTGGATTACTTCCAGACCCTTTAGCAAATTGTTTTTTCTAGTGTACCTGACTCATCCCTAAGTATTCAGGAATAAATAAATGCGGTTGTTTACTTAATCACAATTGATGAGCTTGTGATTGGATCTAGGTGAACGTTCATACAGCCTTAAGCATATTATTATACTTAATCCCTATCAGATCAATGAGTCTTAACAGTTAAAGACTGCTTCAAAAGAAAATGGCTAGGGAATATTAAAAAATTTTCATTAATTTCATTAATAAAAAAAAATTAATTAATTAATCATTGGGGAGAGAAAGATCTATTTTAAGTGTATTAGTTTTCCTACTTTTGTAAAAAAAAATTACAATTTAGAAAATTATATAATAAGAAAAGAATTGATTATCATCTTTTAAAATTAACATAATTTACAGTGATTTGAATTTCATTTTATATAATTCGAGTTAATGATAACTAATATGATAGAGAAATAAGAAAATTATGAATAGCTTGAAATAGTTTTCAATTCTTATGTTGATTTTATTTGGATTTTGTTTCAATTATTTATTAAATTTATATAGAATTGTGCAGTTTTTAATAAATTTCATATTATAAAAAATATAATAAGTATAATGAAATTATTATATATAATATATATTAAAATGGGGTGTAAAATAAGCAAAAACACTCAAGAATATAATATTATAATAATAAATTTTAATAAAGTTGGATAGCTGACTTGAGTTTGTGTAATGAAAAGCGGGACCAGCATTTTTAAAAAGAACAAATTTATATTAAAGTATATGAGAAAAGATATTTCTAGTTTTGTAATCCATTTAATATATAAAAAAAGAAATTTTATTAAAATAAAATAATCAATATCTAAGTAGGTATTATATTTTTTTAATTAAAAATTTTGTTAATATAAAATAATTTTATAATGTCAAGGTATTGATTACTTTATTAAAAAAAAAAAATATATTTTTCTTTTAAATGAATTTAATAAGAAAAATGTTCATCTTCACATACACAGTTATTTGTAAGTTTGTCATTTTTAAAGATGGATGTAGGTATAATGCTTCCCATTTTGTTTCAAAAAAGAATAGTCAGTTATCCAGTTTTTCTTCTTGGTTAAAATAATGATAAAATTATTGCCATCCACCAAACTACATATTATTTTTCATTTAAATGTGAACTCTATAAGAAAACAAATTTTAAAGCATAAAGAGTATTAGTTCGATTCAATTAAATGAATATATATATAGAGGTATAATATATAAATTATAAAGTAATAATTAAGCAAGCCATGAAAAGCCCTTCACCATAAAATTAATAAAACAAAGGAAAAACATAATGCATAACAAATAATATATAAAATAGTGTGGATATTTTGATCAAATTTAACAGATAATTTTGAATAATTTTAATATGTAATTTTTAATCAGAAATATAATCAGACGAATGTGATTAATTCAAAATTAATTAAATAGATAATTGAATAGAATAATTTTCAGATGATCCTACCTTCGAATTGCTCACATGATCTGCAGGCAGGGATTCAGGTACAGTCTGGAGTGTTGTCCTCATTGTTGATGACATTCTGTGTCGACGACTGTTTTTGGGGCGAAGCTCACCGATCTGTCCTCTTGTTGATGGATGAGACCCGGCCCCAAAAGCACGAGGGCCCACTGGATTAGCTTAGGGGCAGCAACCTCTGGCTACTTTCTCCAACACCTGTAAAAAAACAAACAAAAATTCATAATTTCTTTTAATGTTGTTATTTAAATTGATATATTTACAAAATATTTGATATTTCAGTATTTAAATCATTTACTATTTTACTATGAGACTTTTGATAAAATAAATTGCAATTTAACAACTAAGATTATTAGATATTTTAATTGAATGTAATGGAAGGCAGCCCAGGGGTAGTGAGGAAAGAAAAAATTAACACATATCCCTGGGATGACTTCCATTACATTCAATTAAAATTTCTACCAGTTCGTCTCTCTCCAGAGAAAATTTAGTTGCAAAAAAATTATTAGATATTATCAAATGTAATTTAAAAAAAAAAAAAAATTATTAACAGATATTTATATTCAGTGTTTACAATAGCGACAGGAATTTTAATTGCACGCCATTTAGAAACTGTCAAACTTGAGCAAATTTTACAACTGTCTTCAAGACAGCGCTACACTATTGCAGAACATTTATAAACCGTACAATTTTATAATGAAAATTTATTTATTTTCTTAGAAAGACGGACTGGTAAGCAAAATAAGTAGGTTATAATGAAAGGCAGTCCAAATTATTCAGTTCAGTTGACTAAGTACATACACTTGTGATATAATGGTAAAAAGTATTGTAATATTGTTGTTTTCACTGAAAAGAGAGACAAATGGGAGCCGAGTTACACTCACCCATCAATAACTATTCATTGAAGGAGAGAAAAGGTCTCCGAAACGTCGGTATTTGAATAAAAAAATTTAAATAATTTGAACTGCCTTTCATTATAACCTACTTATAATGAAAATTACCGAAATATTACAAATGCACTGCTAGATGAAAACAAGTTAACAATCATTTCCATTTCAACCCTTTCACTATACCACTACCTTGTTATTTTGTTGATACCCACCCTAAGTATTAAACCAGTCCACTAAAAAGAATAAAACTATATTTTCTAGATACAAAACTAGTCCATTTAATTAAGCCATTTTGGACACAAAAAATAATATTGGTTAGTCCTGAAAATGGCTAGATCACAGATTAAAAATTCGACATTTAATTTTTTTCCTCAATCAGCTTGGCTGATTCAAATATTTAAATTTAATATATATTTGTCAGTTTATTTTAAATTAAAAAGTGTCTTTTCCGACAGTATCAGAGCTGTTGAATGTTTTAGAATAAATCATAATGTGTTCTGTATATACTTATATATACATTTTATTTATTAAAATTTATATAAATAATTAAAAAATAATAAAAGTAGATTCAAATTTGATTTAATTTTTTATTTACCTTTTCATTTAAATAAGTGGGCCAGAGGATCGATTTTATTTTCCCAGGTTAAATTTATTGTTATTAGATCGTTTTGAGTTAAATTTAAGCTATGTTCAATTGATTAAAACTCACATTAATAATAATTAATGATTTATAAATAAGATTTTTTTAAATCTAATATAAATGAAACATAAAATTAAATAAACTGTTTTAGACATATGAAAATATTATTTATATATAAATCAACATTAACGATGGCTTAAATATATTAAAATATTATAATAACAATAAAAATTATTATAGCTTAAGAATTTAAAAATTAGAAAGTCAAAAGAACGATAAATTTTAAAACATATATTGTTTAATATTTATAGCTTGTAGTTGATATTGAGATTGAGAAAAAAAAATCTAATTTTTATTTCTGAAATAACAAATATGTTTTAAAAATTGATTATTGTTTTGACTTTTTTAATTTCAAGCTCTGAGATGGCAAAACGAAACGTTGGCATTTAAAAGAAATAAGATTAACTAGATCGTCCTTTTGGATTTATGTATATAATATTTTTTATAATATAATTACATTTTTGTGAGTTTTTTTTTTTTAATAGAGCAATGAAGTTAACTAACACAATCGAATTTGTGATTAGTGTAATAAATAAAACAGTAAAGTAAAAATTTGAAGTTATATAGGAATAAATTTTAAATATAATAGTATAATCTACCTCGGTTTTATTTATTTAATTAACAGATGGTTGTAAATATAGCAAATAAAACAGATTAGCGATTATTTTCGATTAAATATTAATAGAAAATGATTCAAAATTGATTAAATATTTTTTATTTACCTTTACAATGAATTGAAATAAATTATCCAATATATCGATTTCATCTTTTCAGACCGGTATTTTATTTGATAATCACAGAAAAATTTTGGAAAGGAATTAAAAAAAAAAAAATATTAGGTTAAAAAAATTAGAATGAAATTTTTTTATAAAGTTCGATAGGTGGGATTTTTCGTGAGTGATTGGCTTGCTTCGAGTGAAGGGGTTATTAAGAATTCGATATAATTAGAAAGAATAGAAAAACTAATGGAAAGCTAAAAGGGAATGACACAAACTGTGTGAGCCACATCCACCCAACCTTTCAAGTACTTTGAACTAAATATGAATTTTTAAAAAAAAAAACATATTCTCCTAATCATGTATTGAAAATTATTTCTGAATGATAGATTAGTACAAGGATGAATAATATATAGTTACGAACCCATTGAGGTGGTAGGAAAGTTGTTCCAATCGGATATCGAAACCCCCAAATTTTTTTTTTCAAGAATCAATTCGTTGCACACTTCATTTCAAGATGGACGACTAGCTATCTCTCAGTTGGGCGAAAATGGACCCGAGGCGCAACTCCGGCGTGGGACTGACTGCGCCGTTACGTCAGCGCCGCCAAACACACACCTTCAATTCACCTACCATTTTCAAAAAAAAAAAAAAACACTTCACACAACAACAACAAAATTATCAAATAAAAACTTTTTATAAATTAAAAGAATTTGCTCTTTGGAGAGACGGATGGTACTTACGTATTAACGCCACAGCAGCAGATTTGGCGGTTTTTAAATTTCGCCAATCTACACCTAAAATTTTTGAGATAAATCATAAAATAGAATAAATCAGTTCCCCTCTGTCAAAAAACAAATTGAATAGGTTCGGTTTATGATCTCGGTTCGATTAGATAAAAAATGCGTTCCCAAACAAACCTTGCAAACAACTTGAATAGGTTTGGTTTATGATCTTGGTCAGGCCCGGATCGAATAGGTTGGGGCCTGATTGGATTTTTTTCCGGGGCCCTCTCTATATATTAAATATTTAAATAAAATTCAAATTCAGTATATATATATATAAAATCTTATTCAAATTCATATTTTTTCTTCTTCATTATACATTTGACATAGTTACAAATGTTATAATATATTTTGGCCCTTAGATCAATCCGGTGTCTGAGGACGTTGCCTCATCCCCTACCTATGGAAACGGCCCTGAATTTACCTTTGTCTAGAAACAGTGATGTGGAAATCGCGCCTTAAGGGATGTAAATGACTTTCTTTCGAATCCCAACAAATATACTCAATCATGACTTAAAGATTAAATAAATTTACATGTATAATAGTATGATTCATAAATTCTATTAAAGATTCGTAGGGATGTGGAGAAAACATTTTTTTTTATTCAAAATACAAAAATAATAAAATTCAAGTTGCTGATGAAGTCGTAATAGATCGATTAAAAGTTCAAAAAGGATAAAGGTATTTTTCAAATATTGAGAAAAGTTTTCGGATTTTTATGTCCCAGCAGTTTGTGTTGGTTTTTAATGGTGATCAGGCCCGGATCGAATAGCTGCGGGGCCCGATTGGATTTTTTTTGCGGGGCCCTTTCTATCTATTAAATATTTAAATAAAATTCAAATTCAGTATATATATGGTATATATATATATATATATATATATCAAATGTCATGGATCATCAGATAGGTAAACTTCTACATAAATTAAAAAATAAAAATGTTCAAAATACAAAAACATTTATTGAATATAAATTTACATCACCGAATATGAATACATGAATTTACATATTTCTAAGTTTTTGTTCTGTAAATTCTTCTAAAATTGTTTGAAAATCTAATTTCCTTGCGTCTTCACTTTCAATCGACATAATTGCTAAACTATTTAATCTATCCTGATTCATAGTTTTTATTAGTTTTAGCCTGGAAAATGATCTCTCTACAGAAGCAATGCTTAGTGGAATTGTTAAGAATATTCGGAGAGCAATATACAAGTTTGGAAATGTCGTTGCTCTATCATTATCCGATAAAAATTTGAACATTTTAAACGGATTTTCAAAAAATTCTCAAGGAAAAATAGATTTCAAAGCTTCCATTTATTTAACTAACACTTTTCCGTCTATATCAGCTTCTTTCACCTTTGGTACATCATTTTCGAAATTTTTTTTGTTCATTTTGATGGTAACGCGGGGCCCAATCGCTCCAATCACCCTTTATCCGGCCCTGATCTCGGTTCGATTAGATAAAAAATGCGTCCCCAAACAAACCTTGCGGTGGCGTTAATGTACCCGCATTTTTTATCTAATCAAACCGCGATCATAAACCATTCAATGTTGAAAGTTGTTTGCAATAAGGTTTTATTGGGAACGCATTTTTTATCTAATCGAACCGAGATCATAAACCCAACCTATTCAATTTGTTTTTTGACAGAGTGGAACTGATTTATTCTATTTTATGATTTATCTCAAAAATTTTAGGTGTAGATTGGCGAAATTTAAAAACCGCCAAATTTGCTGCGGTGGCGTTAATACGTAAGTACCAGACGGATTGGTAGAACTTTAAACTCAATGTAGCCCGACAAAAAATCGCAAACTTACAAACTTTATGAGATTACGACTAAAAATCCCAGTGATATTACTAAAAATACAATATTTTTAACTTGCTATTAATTTATGACCTAAATAATGAATTTTTGAATCTAACACGTTATTTTGTAATGAGATATTCATAAAGTAATTCTTTTATAATTTTATTTATTCAAGTATCTATTTTCAAGTATGAAGCACACAAAGAATGAAGCTAGATTTAAAATATTTGATCAGCATTTTGAGAATTCACTGAGAATTCTTTTGTGCCAAATATCGAAGGATTTATGTCCCAAAAACAATGACAAACTTGTCACCATAATTTTATGTTGCTGATTTGTCTCTTACATTTATAATAAAAAATTTATAAAGAAACAAAGCTGATTTCTTAAGTATATTAAGTACATATTCTACGTCTTTTGCTCATCAGCTATTATTAGCGTTAGTGTATTTTATATCTGATCCAAAACAGCTCCTATTCTTCCAATGTGGCCCAGGGAAGCTATAAAAGCTTGGAGACCCCTCTTTTAGAGGCACACCAAAGAAAAAACCAATGTTTATTTAATATTTATTTATTATTAAAATCAATATAATATGAAAAATTTAGTTGGCTCATGTCCATTTTAATAATAAATAATAGATTCACGGGTTTTATTTATAATATGAAAAGATGTTTAATGAGAAATGTGAGCCTGCTTAAATGAGCACAGGCGATCATAATTTGGAGCAATCGTTGATAAGTCTGCTCGCATAACTCTCAGCTTTGTGTATTATCTTCACAAAACTTGACATTTTTCCGCGGCACACCAACTAATGACCACGGTACACCAGTGTGCCGCGGCACACACTTTGCGGAACACTGCCCTAGGGGTTAAACTGAAATACAATTAAGAAGTATATAGATAGTGAAATAATAAATCTTTAACTTAAAATCATTTTCATTCATAACTGCAGTTATGAATAAATATTTTTATAGATAAATGTTTTCGAGATTTAACAGAACGAAAGTCATATTGATAGATACAAGTGAAGCTAATATAAAGCATGTAAAATGATGCAGTATATTTAAGTACATATATATGACAATATGTGAAAACAACCCCCTTTTTTTTTTTTTGGGGGGGGGCTCTAAGCTAGCTTAGTGTAGCTTATACGTAAATCCTGCACTGAAGGCAACCCAAGGATAATGAAAAAATACAATTTCGAATAAAATAAATTTATTGGAAAGTCATTTTCATACTCTTAAAAACCGACGTTTCGGAGGATCTTCCCTCCTTCTTCAGGGTTTAAAAGAGTCAACAAAGGAAACATACCGGGATATTTCCTTCTTCTTTACTTCAGCCATGAGCATCCGCAGAAAAATTTTCAGGGGGGGGGGCAAGCTTGGAGACAAATAATTATATTCTTTCACTTAATTCTAAAAAGTATGAAGTGATACCATTTTTCAGAAATTATCACCCATAGAGTTCTAAAATTAATAATTTGATTCTGGAGTCAATCAACTATAGGGATTTGGCAGTGATTTTTGGGAGAGAACTTTCCTTTCACTAAGCATATTTGTGGAAAGTCATTCAAGATGTTAGAATTTATATATAGATTAACAAGGTGATTTAATAACTTTCAAAGACTTAAATTATTGTATGTGCGCCTAGTTAAACCTATTTTTAAGTAGTGTACTGCATATGGACACCTTTTTATAGTAAGTATAGATAATAATTGAGAATTGATGCAAGGCAGTTCAAGGTTAATGAAAAATAAAATTCCGAATAAATGAAAATTTATTCGAACGTCACTTTCATCCTTAAAAAACCGTCGTTTCGGAAGATCCTCCCTCCTATTTCAGGGTTTAAAAGGGTCAACGAAGGAAACATACAGGGATACTTATTCCTTCTTCTCTCCTTCAGCCAGGGGCGTCCGCAGAAAAATTTTCAGGGTGGGAGACAAATAATTATATTGTTAAATTTTTATTTAATTTTTTGAGTATTTTTTCACAAATAGAATACACTAATAAAGTAGTGCTTAAATACGAAAACACATACAGTACATTAAACATACTTTAGTGAGGCCAGGCCGGTAGTCATGGTTGTTAGAGAATTTTTTATTCGATTCCAAGGGGGGGGGGTGCCCCTTTTTGATCCCTCTGCGGACGCCCATGCCTTCACCAGTAGCCGAATATTGCCGTTTCTTCACAGAAGCATTTTTTTCTTTAATTAATGTTACCACATTAAAGAAAAAAATTCTATTATTTTCCCCGATTTTGCTGCCAAAATTATGGTTACCGAAGCAATGACACATTGTCTGCCATGGAAATCTCCGAGTCTGCTGCGAAATCTTAAAAACAAGTTTACTATTATTCATGGAACCAAGGCAGTAGCCAGAAAAAAAATCGGCTGTGGGGAGGGGGGGGAGTATGTATATTCTCTTAGGGATAGGAGACATGACCTCCCTGATATCCGAAACACACTTTTTTAATTCGCCTCTCATTTTCAAAACTATTTCAGAACAACAAAATTATAAATAAGATTTTTTTATAAAATACGTCAGGCTGTCTCAAAGAATGTGCAATGACACATAGTCTGCTTTAAAAATCTCTGAGGGTGCTGCGAAATTAAAAAAAAAAAAAAAAAAACACTTTTACTATTATTATTCCGTACGCAGGAATTTTCCCAGGGGAAGGAGACCGAAACGGAGATGTGTTCCGTTACATTTCTCAATCTTGGAAAGATTATCTATTTATTTCTTTATTTTTTGTAGTTGGAAGAATAATTGTTTACATTCTATCATATAGTTTAATGGAAATAAAACATTAAATAATTCTTAAGGATGTGAGTTTTTTCCTATTCAAAAAAATGATAAAAAAATAACACACTTTTAAAGCCCTTTAATATTAAATACGACCTTATGATAAAAATTCGATTCTGTTTATAGCAAAAATTTACATTTTTAGTTCTAATAAATGTGAGTAAAATTTATTTGATGGTATATCATAAATTTATGTTAGAAGGATCTAGTCTCCGCTCTGAAAAGTCCATCTGCCCAGAAAGCTAGATTGACGATTGTGTACGACTCCTGAGATCCCTTCTTTACATGAAGAAAACATATTTATAATGCATTAGATTATCTCAAGGAACCATTTTTGTAGAGAATTAAATTTTTTAGAAAAGTTATTTTTACGTTTAATAAGAGAGAATAAAGATGAATTATGTTCCAAAATTGACTTTCTAGGAATATAGTTTGAAAAATAGTCAAGCTACTGTAATTTCATTAAATATAAAAGCTCCAAGCGATTTTTCACGCCCCTGAATCTTCTCATCACCCTCTACAAGGTCCAAATCCACCCCTGTTTCGAATACGGCTCTCATCTGTGGAGAGAGGCCTACAAATATTCTCTTCCTAGCCTGGATGCAATTCAGAAACGAGCTGTAAGGCTAATTGACGATTCTACGCTCACCGACTCCCTGGACTCGCTAGCTCATCGAAGAAATGTTTCCTCGCTTTCCCGATGAGTTAAAATGACTAATCCCCCCCCCCCAAGCATACATTGCGGCTAGCACGCAATTTGCCGATTCTCAACACTCTTTCTCGGTTAAATTAGAAAAGTGCCGGACCACTTCATTTGCCAATACGTTTGTCCCCCACATGACTTCAAGGAACTGGAACTTTCTCCCGGCCTCCATCTTTCCCAGCACTTATAATCTTCAAACCTTCAAAACTCGAATGCACAAACACCTACACCTCCACCCTCTCACTTGATCACCTTTCTCTTCTCTGGCCTTGGTAAGGGTCTTTCGAGATCCATAGGGGCTGCATCTTACTGGTGCGCTTCTTGCATAGTCACCAGAGCTAATTAAAGATAATGTATTTTCCTTTAGGAAATTAAAATATCAAAATGATACTGAGAATTTATCTAATTTTCCACATAAATTTCACCATTACTGTCTAACCCTTTGAGGTACACACATTTATATAATGACCATTATTAAAGAATATTTAATTTCCGACAGAAAAGTTCATATGAGTGAAAAGTCTAAAATCAATAATTTACAAGTTAAAAGATATTCCAATAGTGTAGAGTGAATCAATAACAAATGTCTCTGATCGGGCGACACATTCACATGATGTAACAGACAGAAAAGAGAAAGAAATGGATCTTATTTTATCGATTTCATCTATCTGGTGGTTCACGTTACCTTTTTAATATAAAAAAATATCATTTTGAATAAGAATTTTGTAGTTTAAAAGAAATTTTATGAAAAGATTCAATTTCTTCTCTCCGGAAGAGAATCAACTAGAAATGGCCAAAAGTTTTATTTTTTTCTCATTAGATATTTATTCAAATCTATTAAAATTTCATATCTGTGTATTATTTTTATTTATCTTTTATATCAAATAATTATTATTAAGAAATTTGCATTTTAAAGGGGAGTTTATTTGAAGTCTAATTTGAAAAAACGCTAATAACTCAGTTGAAATTTTTTTAAAAAATATGAAATCAATTAGATATTATAAAACAATTAATTATTAATAATTTAATTCAATTTTGAACGAAATCGATTCAGTACTTTTTGATAAAATCGTCAAAAACCACGAAAACCGTCTATGAAAGGCCGTTTTAAAAACATTTTAAAATTCACCTCCATGTCACAAGTCAATGTTTCGTTTCATATGACTTTTTAAACTTTTTTTCAAAGGCATCTCGTGCTTTCAAAAAACATCGTTTTTAGAGGGTTCAGATGGTTTTTGACCATTTTCTCAAAAACTACTTAATCAATTTCGTTGAAAATTGAATCTAATCATTAATAATTAATTGTTTTATAATATCTATTAATTTCATATTTTTATAAATTTTTTTAAAGGAGTTATTAGCGTTTTTACAAATTAGGCTTGAAATTAACTATCCTTTAAAAATACAAATTTCTTAATAATAATTATTTGATATAAAAGATAAATAAAAATAACACATAGATATGAAATTTTAATAGATTTGAATAAATATCTAATGAGAAAAAAATAAAACCTTTTGGCATTTCTAGTTGATTCGCTCCCGACAGACAAGAAATTGGATCTTATCATAAAATTTCTTTTAAACTAAAAATTCTTAATCAAAATGATATTTTCTTATATTAAAAGGGTACTGTCAACCACCAGATAGATGAAATTGATAAAACAAGATCGATTTCTTTTTCATTTATAAATTTGGTATATACTTAGGTTTATAAATGCTAAATCTCGGGATGGATTTTTTATTTTTTTTGAAATTTGACCCCTGAACTGAAATATGGGGAATTTTTGATTTTGTAGTCTAAAACACCAAAGGCTTCGTATCATTCGTATATTTTTCGATTCTTCCAGATCTTCAGCAAAGGTAACGGATTTGATAACAACGCAGTTGTCTTCTAACTTACGTTCATTGTTACATATATAACGTTTGATATTTTGACCCCAAAAGTGGGTTTGGAGGGGCGCACTAAAGGAAATTATCAAATAACTCCTAAACTCTACTTCAAATTTTGTTATTGCTCACATCATCAGTTCTAGGGGATGTGATTACAATGACACCTTTTGTTTAAAAAATTCCCCCAAAAACCACCCAAAAAGGGGGAGGATCAAAAAATGGAAATTCTTACCCTAGGACCAAACTCAACCAAATTTTGTATACATAATCTGTGGGCCACTAGAAGGCTAGAAATGCAAAAACTAACCACCCAAAATGGAGGGGGGGTAGGGTCAAAAAATGAAATTTCTTGCCCTTGGAGCAAACTCAACCAAATTTCGTATTCATAATGCAGGGGTGGTTTGCAGGGGACCCGGGGTGGGTGTGGGAGTGGAATGGAGGGAAGGGTGCTTAGTGGGTTGCAGGGTGGGTGTGGAGGTAGAATGGGGTTGGGGTGCGTGGGGGTCCAGAGAGAGTTCAGGGGCGTAGCCCCCTGTTTAGCAAGAGGCCCGTCGAAGCTAAGCATTGAGGGTATTCTCTGATAGATGTAAATAAATTTACACCAATACACCTAATTATAAATGAATATATATAATTTATTTGATACACTGTATAAGGCTCAAATTCGTCCCTGTCTCGAATACGGCTCTCATCTGTGGAAAGGGGCCTCCAAGCATTCTCTTGTCACACTGGATGCAATTCAGAAACGAGCAATAATACTAATAGAAGACCCGGCCATAACTAACTCATTCGACTCCCTGGTTCACCGAAGAACCGTTTCTGCCCTTTCCCTGTATTACAGATATTATCATGGTGTCTGTTCAGTCGAGCTGAAATCAATTATCCCCCCTAAAGCCCTCTTTACGAGAAACATGTGGTTTTCGAACGCTCAGCACCCATTCGCTGTCAAATTGGATAAAAACCGAACCAGGGCTTTTGCCAACTCTTTTATCCCTATGACCTCCAGAGACTGCAACTCGCTTCCAGCTACCGTCTTCCCCGCGACTTATAACCTTCAGATGTTTAATACTCTCACGCACAGATACCTTTGACTCCTACCCAGCCCATAAAATCCCCTCTTCTTCTTTCACGATAGAGTGGCCAACCCAGGCCTTTAGGGGATACACCTCTTTGGTTTAACTCCTCTCATCAATTTCATTAAAAAAAAGAGTCTGGTTTCGGAGGCTAGGGTACATTTTGTTTGTAGGTGAATGAACTTAATGATTAATGAATTTAATCGGGTACCTACTTGTGCCCCTGAGAAAGTACAGATAAAATATTTTTAATAAAAAAGAGAGAAGATCAAGCCTCTGTAATTATAGTGTCTATCAAATAAAATTATATATATACCTGTATTTCCATCACATATATTAATTTGTATACATTGTACTGGCTTTATTCAGTTTTCTTAGTATCTTCGGAAGATGGGCTCATATCTTAAAATATATTGAGTTCTTCAAATATATTTTCTTTTATTTGTGAATAGATTTATTTGATCAATTATTATTAAATAATGTTTTACCTAAACCTACACCATAATATTAACAATTATATTTATTTGTTTGCATCAAGCAGAGGACATCCTCATTTATTTCCTTGTAAAAATTAACACAGCAAGAAAATCCTTTCAAAAACCATTGTGTCAAGGATTTTTAGAAAATAGGCCATTATGATCAAATATTGTTAATCAAAATCATTCAAAAACTCGCCTTGGAAACTTTATCTAGCAGTATCTTTGCAAAGAACCTCGCACCTCTCGCTATTACTGCACTGTGCACTCTTTCTTTAAAAAATAATAAATATACCAATATAGTATTAATTATTTTCCTTATATAAAAAAACTTTAAATATATAATATAATCAACTAGGTATATCAACTTGATTATAATAAAATATGTAATTATCTTTGTGATATGATAAGATAAATTTTATAAATTATCTTAAATAAATTTTGTATAGGTATTACAAAATATGTTCAAATGTTAATTTTTTCGAGGTATTTTATATTTATCTTTTATATAACAATATATAACACTATGTATTTTAGGATTTTTTCTGAACAAGTATGTATGAATAATATATGCAGCAAAGATCTCATTTGGGTCTACTGTTAATTATTTGTGAATGAGATATTAGCCAAGCATATTCCGAAGTACAATACTTGTTTGCAAACGATTTGAAAATATCCTATCAAATTAACACTTTGAATGTTTGTCTCGCATTTCAATATAATTTGGACTGCTTACTAAAATGGTGTGGTAATAACAGTCTTTCACTTAATTCTAAAAAGTATTAAATGATGCCATTTTACAGAAATTATCACTATAATTTGATTCTGGAGTCAATTAACAGTATTAGGGATTCGCGAGTGATTTTTGGTAGAGAGCTTTCCTTTAACTAAGCATAGTATTTGTAAAATAAAATTTAGGAAACGCGGTGTTGGTTTATAGTGAAACATTGTTAAAATTAAATTAGGTTGGAGTTGGTGGTGTTTCACAAGGAGAAAAATTAAAATACAAAGATTTTTTTAGTTTACTCTATATATTTCGAGCTCTTAACTCATCGTCAGGAGAACATTGACTAAAGATAACATGAAATAATGAACAGAATTTATTTTAATTTTAATATGATGGACAGTTATTTATGAATTAGTGTAAATATGAAAGAATTATCTGAAGGATGGGATGGCTTTAGAACCGAAAGAACAGATGTAGGGACAAAGGGCTGGAATAAAGAAAAGATATTTATACTTGGAAAACACACTCAACAAAATTTTTCTCCTTGTGAAACACCACCAACTCCAACCTAATTTAATTCATAGTATTTGTGGAAAGTCATTCAGATGTTAGAATTACAAGGTAATTTAATAACTTTCAAAGACTTAAATTATTGTATGTGCGCCTAGTTAGACCTATTCTCAAGTAGTGTAGCTGCATATGGTCTTCTTTATAGTAGGTATCTATATAGGTATATAAAATTAAGGTTTTGTCTGTACATTGCTCCAAATCACGCCGAATTTTGGTTGCACACGTTTCAAGCAAAGTTATGAACGAAAACACCCTCAACAAAATTCATGTCTGTCTGTCTGTTTCAGTGGTTTCCGAAAAGTTGCTCACGATTCACGTAAAAACGGCTGAAGGGAATATTATGAAATTTCATATTTACATCAGATGTCTTCTAACTTACGTTTTTAGCTATATAACGTTTTGATATTTTGAACCCAGAAGGGGGTTTGGGGGGGCGCACGAATGAAAATTATCAAATAAGTCCTAAACTATTAACCCTACGGCAAATTTTATGATAAACAAAGTTGTAGGGGATGTGATTTCTGTCAACTTTTGTTTAAAAAAATTTCCCCAAAAAACCAAGGGGGGGGGGGTGAAAAAATGTAAATTCTTGCCCTTGGAGCAAACTCAACCAAATTTTGTATACTGAATCTCTGGGCCTCTAAAGAGCTAGAAATGAAAAAACTAACAACCCAAAATGGGGGGGAGGGTCAAAAAATGAAAATTCTTTCTCTTGGACCAAACTCAACCAAATTTTGTATACATAATCTGTGTGTCACTAGAAGGCTAGAAATGCAAAAACTGGGTGAGGAGGGTGGATGAGGGGGTGGAATGGGGGTGGGCTGAGGAGTGAGGCGGAGTAGGGTGGGGTGCAGGGGGTGGTGCGGGGTGGGGTCCAGGGGCTAGGCGGGGGTGTGGTGCGCAGGGTTGGAGGGCACGGGGTGGGGTCCAGGGTGGATGGGGTACGGGGTCCAGGGTGGGTGGGGTGCGGGTTGTGGTGCGGGGGTTAAGAACGGGTGCGGGGTGGGGGATGAGGGGGTTAGTGGGTTAGGGTGCGGAATGGAGTGTTGGGGTGGTGGTGTGGGAGCGGGGTTTGGGCATGGTGCGGGGTGCTGGGTGGGTTTCGGGGAGTGTGGTGGGTAGGAGTGGGGGGTGAGGGTGGGGTTCGAGGGCTGGGGGTCCAGCGGGCGTGCCTTGCAGCTAGTATATAATAATTGAGAATTGATGCAAGGCAGATCAGGGTTAATGAAAAATAAAATTCGGAATAAAGAAATTTATTCGATCGTCACTTTCATCCTTTCAAAATCCGTCATTTTGAAGGATCCTCCCTCCTATTTCAGAGTTTAAAAGGGTCAATGAAGGAAACATATAGGATATTTCCTTGTATGTTTCCTTCGTTGAGCCTTTTAAATCCTGAAGGAGGGAAGATTCGAAACGTCGGTTTTTAAGAGGATGAAAGTGACGTTCCAATAAATTTATTTTATTGGGAATTTTATTTTTCATTATCGTTGGGCTGCCTTCAATCAATTTTCCGTTGAAATTCTAACAGTCAGTCTCTCCAAAAGAAAATACTCCTAATATAGTCTATATATTTTATCCAATTGGAATGTGTTCTTAATAGTCTTGAGATTGCTGGATTATAAAATGAAGATATTGGACATTCATTATTCTAAGCTCAGAAGAATTGAAGAACTTCAAACATTGGAGAATGGAACAAAAAGCTGGCGGTTGTTTTCATAAATAAATTACTTAGTAATACAATATATTGCCTTGAGTTACTTGAAATTAGTACAATCAATGAAACAGGTCACAATATTCGAAACCTACTCATGTTTAGATTGCCCTTAAGTACAGTATAAAAATTATATGATGTTTCAAGGAATTTATAGAAAGAAAAGTTTTGGATAAAACCACTGAGATTGTACAATTTTAATGAAAATATCACATCCGAATATATTTTCCCATTAAAAATGTGTAATCTAGTTGGATTTAGCCTTAGACTTAGACAATATTAATAATTTCATGGATAACTTTGAAATTTTCATTTGTAATACATATATGTATGTACAATTAAGATATATTTTAGAAATATAAATTAAAAATAAATTGTAAAAATAAAATTGATAGTAGACTTAATATATGGTAATGATTGTGATATATAATAATCTAATAATGTAATAGTATATAATTTTTAATGTATAATATTGTAAAATAGATTCCTGACCGTATATCTTTAATAAATATATAAATATAGTGTTAAATAGAAATGTGAGCTATATTAGAATGTCTAATTTGCCCATAGCTTAGAAGTGCAACGGTTTTGTCTCTTAGCAGAGAAAAGAATAATAGGTGTAGAAATAAAATCATTTAAAATAATTTAAAACATTAGATTACTGAGAAAATTTTAATAAGAAAAATTAGTTTAAAATACATGAATATAAAAAGATGATTTCAAATGTTTACCATTGATAGTATTTTAAGTTTAATTTATTATCTAAAATAGAAAAATTTAAATTTATTTTTCTATTATAAAAAGAAAATTATGAAATTCGTTTAATGAGATTTTCGTTTTGTTTACTTTTTCTGTATAAAAGTGCAGAATCAGATTCTTATATTATAGATAGTATAAAAAAATTAATTAATTTTTCTATTATAAAAAAATTCATAAGCATTTTGTTTACTTTCGTTGGTTTAATGCAGAGGAAAATATTCTTGCATAATTTGATCATAAATTTCAATATCGCTATGTAGAAATAAACAAAATATTATACGATCTACCTGTTAAGGGAAAAATAAAAAATTAATTAATATATAAAATAAAGAAAAATTACTTTTATTAATATATTTTTGCTACTTACATCTTTATAATGTTTATCTAAAAATTCTCTTGTTGTACGCAATGCTAGATGAGCTGCTCGGTCTTGTGGATAACCTAGGAAAGAATTAAATTGTGTAGTTAGATTTGAGTTATTTCATCATCAGTGTTGTTAAGTAACGAGATTCAAGTATCTAGATACATTTTTGAGTAACTAGTTGCGTATTTAGATATTTGTATCTGTCTCTAGGTAACATTTTTAGCGGAATTTACCAAAAAATTACCAAAGCATTTTAATAGGCTACATCATTCTTTAATCACCCTGTGTATTCTAATTCTAAAGTTTTAATTTCTTATATATAATTTAAGTATTTTGAATCAAATCTGATAATAATGAAAAATATTGAAGTTTTTTTGTAAACATTATCCAACTATAGAGCCTGAATTTTTTGTATCTACATATTTATCTTAAATCTAGGTATTTTGCAAAATAATGTATATGTATCTAAATCTATTTTCACAAGAGTACCTGTTTTTAACCCTTTTTTTAAATGAAAATGATGAGAGAAGGAGTTACACCAAAAAGGTGCAACCCCTAAAGGCCTGGGTTGGCCTCTTCATCGTGAAAAGAAGAAGAAATAATTTTATGGGCTAAGAGTACCTGTTTTAACCTTTTTTTTCCATGAAAATGATGAGAGAAGAAGTTACACCAAAACGGTGCAACCCCTAATGGCCTGGGTTGGCCCCTCCATCGTGAAAAGAAGAAGAAAGAATTTTATGGGCTGGTCTAAGGACCATATTAGGAGCTATGAAATTTTCCCCGACAAACGCCCTTCAAGTGGAAGTAAATGAACCTCCGAATGAAATAAGATTATATAATTTGGGATGTAAATATATACTTAAAAAAATACATATAAATAATAATTCGGTAATAGAGTCCCTAGAGACTTTAAAGAACTCGTCAGATCAAACTGGTTATTGGTTGAGAAGCCCCAATAAGACACCATTCTTGCTGAAATGTTTTGAAAAAATAAGTCCATTCAGGCACTTGATTCAACCATATTCAAGATCTCCCATATATGATACGAATCTGAGAATATTAAACTATTTATTAGAAGTGGATTTAAATTTTAACAATGCTTCAAATACCAACCTATCACATAATATATCCTTCAAAATATATATAAATAAATTTTATAAAGAGCATTATCAGATATTTACAGATGGATCAAAAAGAAATAATGACTTCTCAGCAATGAGTATATACGACCCTCAATTAAAAACTGGAAAAGCTTATATCCTTCCTAAAGAAGCATCTCTTATCACAGCAGAAGCAATGGCTATCTATGAACCAATAAATTATATAAAAATGTCAATTGTAAAAAGTTTATAATCTGTTCAGACTCCCTTTCAGTGCTAACAACACTGAAAACAATAGAATTTGCCAAATTAAATTTTCTTCTATTGAAAATTAAAAAAGAAATATACCAAGTTGGACAGATGGGCAAAGAAATAGAACTGATGTGGAATAAAAGTCATTCTGGAATTTGTGCGAATGAGAAAGCAGATGCAATGGCCAAAAATGCTAGCATAAATTTTCCAACAAAAGCAATCCCAGTGAACGATATAATGACTACAATTAAAATGAATAATAATAAAGAATGGCAAAGACAACGGATAGAATCTTCAAGACTTAAGGGTTTCAACCTTTATTTGTTGAGAAGTAAGGTTGGCAGAATTCCATGGTATCATGAAATAATTGGACCTAGAATATTTTATTCTACTATAAATAGAATGAGACTAAACCATGCTCTGTATCCGGCTCATCTTTTTAAAATAGGACTGTATGATGAGTAATTTATTTCAATGAGTTCAAATGAGAGTGTTCATGTGATGGTATATCATGGGGATGTCTCAATCATATGATATTTAGTTGTCCAAAATTTAGATTTAGAGATAGATTAGAGGGTGAATTGATTGCCAACGATGTTCAGAGGCCATGGAATTTGACGCATCTTTTGTCTTTTGAGAGAGCAGAAATATACAAATCATTGATTAGGTTTATCCTAGCAAATAAGATCAAGGGATAGTACAATTGACAAATACAGTTATTATACTTAATTTATATTTTGGCTGTGAATGTTTTATTATTTGTGACATTTTTTCATTATTTATTTATTAATTTATTGTTCTGTTTATTTATTTGTTTATTATTTATTTATTAATTTATTGTTTTATTTATTTATTTACTATTTTCATTGTCTGTGATACTATTTGATAGTTTATAAACTCATGGTAGACTGGCTACAATGGAATTCATTCCGAGGCCATTAGGACAGAGAAAAAAAAAAAAATTTATGGGCTAGACGGGGGTCGAAGGTATCCGTGGATACGGGTCTTAAATAGCTGAAGGTTATAAGTCGCGGGAAAGATGGTGTCAGGGAGCGAGTTCCAGTCTCTGGAGGTCATAGGGATAAAAGAGTTGGCGAAAGCGCTTGTTCGAATTTTATCCAATTTGACAGCGAAGAGGTGCTGAGCGTTTGAAGCCTTTGAGCCCTATGGACGCATATATGCGTCCGGCGAAAGCTATAGCCTAGGCCTAGGGAATCGGGCATAGTAGAGACACAGCCCCAAATGTCCTTTAATAGTATGAGATTGCTAGTTGCGTCCGATATATTCACTAAACAGAGTTCACACTAGCAAAAAAGTATACAGGCCGTAGAGGTCGCAATCGCCAAGCTCACGCCGTCCATATGGAGAACTTCGGGAGAAACTATTCAGTACTCAAAGGGTTAAAAATGTGTCTTTAACAATAACACTGTCAATATCATAGTTAAGTGTTAGCTAAGTTAAGGCTGAGGTATATAAAATTGAAAATCATAAATAGTTAAAGAAAATCTTGAGGGTCAGGGGGTAGAATGGGGTGGAGTATAAAATTAAGTTTTTGTCTGTACATTGGTCCAAATCACGCCAAATTTGGGTTGCACACGTTTCAAACAAAGTTATGAACGGTCAAAAAATGAAAATTCTTGCCTTTGGAGCAAACTCAACCAAATTTTGTACACATAATCTGTGGGCCACTAGAAGGCTAGAAATGCAAAAAAATGGGGGCGGGCGCGGGGGATGGGGGTGGGGTGAGGGAGTGGGGCTGAGTAGGGTGGGGGTGCAGGGGGTTGGGCACGGGTGCATGGTGCGGGTCCAGGGGGCGTAGCCAACTTTTCTTTTATGACAGAAGAAAATTATTTAAATAAAATATGTTTTAATTTTTACTATTAAAACTTATATTTAATACTCTAACACAGAGCTTCTTAAACTTTTTCAATCGCGACCCTCAGGTGTGTAAGTATTTAAAAATGGATAAACAAATCAAACATTTATTTATAGGATAACAAATTATAAAAATTAACATAAAACATTTAATTGGTATTTTCGATATACTTATAGTCATTTATCAAAAACGAATCTAACAGTAGTGAGACAGATGTGCTTGTTTTAAATAAAAAATTGAATGTTAGCTGAATGCTGAATATCTGAATGAGCAGGACGTAAAACATCTTTATTGTTCGATAGAGTTGATAGTTATTTTGTTTTTATTTTTGTCAGTGCTGAGAATGCCTCTTTACACAAATACAAAATGGCAAATATGTATGTTAATTTTAATAATGAAAGTTGCAATTTTATTTTTGAATAGAAAATATGTCTACAATTATGCTTTTGACTGAATTTATTTTTTTATTATTCATTATTTTATATATTTATTATTATTATGCGTCCTATTTCTTATAATATTATGCTTAGAAAATTATACTATGGCCAAATTTTTCGAGAGTCCCACAATCAGTGTATCTATAAGAGATGGCGAGCCACAGTTTATGTAGCTAGGTTTAAAAATGAGGATATATCGAATAACCCAATTCATAGAACATAGTCATTTATTAAGGAGATAAGCGGCTCTTCGTTTCCGCAATTATGAAATCGAACATTTGGCTTATTCTTAAAAATCGAAAGATTTTTTTAGTAAGCAGGTCCCTGAACGAAAGAATTTATCTAAATTAAATTTAAAGTTTCTTTTTGTCGAGAGTAAAAGAATTTTTATAAATTGAAGGAGACAATTTTATCGTTATAAATAAATTAAAAATTTATTTCTCCAGCAGAAGACACACTCTTTTATTGTCTCCTTCAACGAATTTATCTAAATTCAATCAGGTATTTGAACCCATGAGAAATAACTGATAAAATATTTCTAATTAAAAAGAGTGATGATGAAGGTCAAATCTTTGAAACTATAGTCTCGAAGAAATAAATTATATATATTTATTTATTTGCATCAAACAGAGAATAACCTCATTGATTTCTATTTATGAATCAACAACTCTGCTACTCTCTGCAAAACAAAAGTCTTTTCAATAAAACTCATTTACAACGATTTTCTGTTTTAGTGTGTGCATACTTCTATAGTAAAAGTGGCTTAATCAGTAAAAGCATGTAAAATATACTAATTAAAATAGCCATGGCCGTATAAAAGAACAAAAATTAACATATTTTCGACTTCGGGTGATAATACCATTCTTCAAACTATGACCATCGAGTCTCGGGATCCTCTGTCTATCAGAATTATTTTTTTATAATTTTATAATTCAGCTCTGATATATGGTAGATAGAAAATAAAATGGATTTTCTAAAAGACTTTCAGTTTTATAAATTTCTATTTCTTCAAGAAAAATTTGATAATAGCAGATGCGAAACATCAGTAGATTTTCTATTTACTCATTGTTTCTGTCACTTCTATGATTTAATTTGCTGCATAAAACTTAAAATAGAAATATTTAGAATTCATATTTACCATATATTCCAGTAGATATACATGGGAAAGCCTAAAAAAAAATCAAAATATGTTAATAAAAACAATAACTTGTAATTTAAGACTTAATTTTGTTAAATAGAAAGAAAGATATTGGGCTAATTATATTTTTTAATCCCTCATTATAGAATCTAGAAGGTTGTTTCTTAAAAAAATATTACCCGTTTATCACCCAAGAGGAGTATACAGGGAGTGTAAATGCATTAATTAATCTACCCTTATTTATCGGCAGTCATTCTAAATACACATACAATATAAGATTTCATAGAATTTTAAAATTTTACAGAAGAATTTCCGATTTATGAGACATCATTCCTTGAAATTTTTTAGAAAAAAAGGAAAAATATGGTTAAAGAATAAGTAGTACGTATAAAAAGCTATCGAAAGGAATATACTTGTTTGGGATTACTCTCTTTAAAATTATTGTTAAATATTGTTTGAATTGTCTCTTTTATTTGTGTGGTCTCTGACACCATTACTATAACTACCTGGGGCAGCGGTTCCCAAACAATGGGTCGCGAGTCCAATTTCGGTGGGTCACAGGAAAGAACAGCCAGTTCAATAAAAATATATGAAATTTGTCAGCTGTATAAAAATTTTAAGAAATAGCATTAATAAAATTTAGGGAACGCGGTGTTGGTTTATAGTGAAACATTGTTAAAATTAAATTAGGTTGGAGTTGGTGGTGTTTCACAAGGAGAAAAATTAAAATTCAAAGATTTTTTTAGTTTACTCTATATATTTCGAGCTCTTAACTCATCGTCAGGAGAACATTGACTGAAGATAACATAAAATAATGAACAGAATTTATTTTAATTTTAATATGATGGACAGTTTGTTATTTATGACTTAGTGTAAATATGAAAGAATTATCAAGGGATGGGATGGCCTTAGAGCCGAAAGAACAGATGGAGCGGTCAGAAGGTTAAACGGGAATAAAGAAAAGATATTTATATTTGGAAGTTGCCGAAAATTATGTATGTGCCATAAAGGAGGGCAATAAACTATGGAATGTGATGAGGGTGCATAGTGAAAATTTCCATCTCTTATTTTCTATTTAAAAAAATAAACCCACCATACATTCTCATCACATTCCAATTCAAATTAAATATCATTCATCATCGTCTGTTTGATAAAGAATTATCAGGGGATGGGATGGCCTTAGAGCCGAATTAATTTTTCTCCTTGTGAAACACCACCAACTCCAACCTAATTTAATTTTAAATAGCATTAAGTTTTGACAACCTCTGGGGCTAAACTAAAGGAATAAAATATGTATAATTTAGTTATATTTAATGATATTTTAATGATATAAAATACACCAATAAAATTGGTGATATCCCTTGATCAAATGCAATTGTAAAAAGGAGGATCGTTGAAATGACATGAAAGAAGCGATGATTGCAATGCTTAAGAAAAGCGACACTTTTGCACTACACCTTGAGGAAAACACTGATGTTATAGGACCTGGCCAATTCATTGGCTTTTGATTGATTTGAGTTTGATGGATCCATCGAAGAAGAACAACTTTTTGATAAATCCTTGTCATCTAAAATAACGGAGAAGGAGCTCTTCAAATGCCTTGATGGTTTTATAAATGACAACGATATCGACTGGTCAAAATGTGATAGTTTGATGACTGATTGTGCCCGGGCTATGTTTAGCATCTACTCAGATTTAATCGCCAGAGTTAAGACAATCGCCCCTCCAGAATTTTGAACTCACTGCCGTCTTAAAACATAAGATACTAATAGATTTTTACGGGAGACTCAAAAAAGAAAAATATTCCGTCAAAATGAGATATAATAAAGAATTCTATTTGTTTTATGTAAGAAATGCATATAATTGTGACTAAAGTCTAGCAAGCATAGTTGCCACTTTTTGCTTAAGTTAAAAATCCCTCCTAAGGTTTACTATTCTAGCTCAAATCGTTATCTGACAAAAACTTGTCAAATCACTAAAAGCTCGAAACGTTATAAGTTATAACCAAGTAGTGAAAAAGTTTTTACGATTTTATTTATTATTTTATTATCATAATTATTTTTTTTTTTAATTTTCATCAAATCCGAAAGTCTTTGAAAAAAGTAATCTATTTTTTTCGAAAACAACCTTTGGAAAACTTTTTTTAAGGATTGTTACGATGTCGGCAAAGATTCCGTCATTTTTCAGAGATAATTATGTAAACATGAATAATAAAAAAATTTATGAGTTGTGTCACGTGACGTAACTCATGAAGTCTTTATGCTTATTCGCTCGGTGGAAGTGTAACTTGTTAGCTAGTCGTTAAGGGATATATGTGAATATAAAGAGAGAAGTATTAGGGAGTGGATATATATATATAGTAAGTAGCAAAAAATGTTCTTCTCTTAATTATGGTTCGCATGACAACAAATTTTGGGAACCGCTGACCTAGCTAATAATAGCCATGTTATCTTTAATTATTGCATAAAAGTGAATTTTTTATTTCCCCATAAATTTCCAATAAAGTCTTATTGAAAGGAATCTCGTATCTGTTTCATTATTTGGGTCAAGATTTATTAAAAAATAACGAGAAAAATGCTTATGAGGACACCATTTTCACTACCTCCCCTTTATTTTTATTAATAAGTTGTTGTAGGGAAATAAGGACAATAGCTTATGCAAATATTTTTTATTTTATGCCAACGTTTCGTCAACTTTGTTGACTTCCTCAGGGCTCAAACAAATTAACTTCTTTGCATATTTGTCATTTTATAAATATTCATTCTTAGCAAACACATATAGGCACAGATTGAAAATATTTCCTATTTAAATCTAAAAATTTCTTTCTTTATATTTTTAGATTTTAGATTTAAATAGGAAATATTTTCAATCTGTGCCTATATGTGTTTGCTAAGAATGAATATTTATAAAATGACAAATATGCAAAGAAGTTAATTTGTTTGAGCTCCTGAGGAAGTCAACAAAGTTGACGAAACGTTGGCATAAAATAAAAAATATTTGCATAAGTTATTGTCCTTATTTCCCTACAACAACTTATTAATTTAATCGATGGACATAAATAATCAAAATAATTTATTTATATTTTCGAGGGCTTTGCCTCTTCATCAGTCTATTACAATGGACTCGATGAAGAGGGCAAAGCCCTCGAAACTATAGTCTCTGTTATAAATAAATAAAATTTATAATTCCAGCAGAAGACACACTCTTTTATAATTTATTTATATTGATAATGCGGATGCACAAAGAGTAGTTTATGTGTTAAACAACCTATTTAATTGACGTGAGCGAGATAGCCGGTATATATAAATAAAATTCAGAGCTGAAACTTGATTTGAAGGGCCCTATCTTTTAAACCAAGCTTTAAGAGCAATTAGAGACCTTGATCTGATTTATTAAAATAGCCCAAAAGGTGGGTGAAAGACTCAATCTTCCTATTTCACAGAAAAAAAATAGTGATTTTAAAATTAACCTACCACTGATTTTATGTTATGTTCAAGAACCAATTCAAAACATCTTTTATAACAACTTCTTAATTTTATTGGATTTTCACCCTTGGGGCCAACAGTATGTATGACATCTAAAAAATAAAAAAAAAAATTAGTTTTTGACTTGACATTTCTATATTAATTTCTATTTCAAATAAATATTAAGTTAAAAATAAATGAAACTTACATTTTACGGGCAATTTATAACCTTTAGTAATCTTGGCATCTCCTGTTTCACATCCATTCAATAATCGACATTCTGTTAATAATTCGCGTCCAGCAGTACAATGGATAGCTTTATCAACTGAAAAAATAAATATTTGAGACGATGAGTGTATAATACTTTGGGAAATTGTTGGGGAGATCATTTTAAGCAAAAAAGTGATTTCTTCCTCACTACATCAACTTCGTTTTTTTTTCATGATGTTCTTTGGAAGTGTGTTTAAACCAGTGTTTCCCAACGTGGGGCCCACGCCCCACAGGGGGGCAATTCGAAAATGGGCACGATCTAGTGGTATGTGTTTGTTTTATATTTATTTATTTGTTTTAGAAGCATATAACACATTTTCCGGAAAAAAAATTTTAATGGAAAAAATATGTTATTTGGTTGTGGGGAAAATGTGTAATATACATTTAAATATGGATTTTTTTAGTCTACGTTTACTCCACTTCATCTTAAAATCTATTTATCTATCTATCTATATCAATCATAATCGAAACGACGCCTACGTGATTTTTTTAATTTTAAAACCCAGTATAATAGTTCATGACAAATAAAATTTATTAAGGGGGGGGGGGGAGAATTCTATTTAATGCTTCTGTTAAGAAAGGACAAATTTCAAACTTGGTCTCCTATTTCGGTCTAGACGCTGTTATACTCCCAGTCAACTTCTTATACTGTATAAGGCTCAAATTCGTCCCTGTCTCGAATATGGCTCTCATCTGTTGAGGGGAGCCTCCAAGCATTCTCTTGCTACACTGGATGCAATTCAGAAGCGAGCAATTAAACTAATAGGAGACCCGGCTCTAACCAACTCACTCGACTCCCTAGCTCACCGAAGAACCGTTTCTGCCCTTTCCCTGTACTACAGATACTATCGCGGTGTCTGTTCAGTCGAGCTGAAATCAATTATCCCCCCTAATGCCCTCTTTACGAGAAACACGCGGTTTTCTAACGCTCAGCACTCCTTCGCTGTCAAATTGGAAATCGAACAAGCGCTTTCGCAAACTCTTTTATCCCTATGACCTCCAGAGACTGGAACTCCATCCCTGCCACCATCTTTCCCGCGACTTATAACCTTCAGCTATTTAAGACCCGTATCCACAGATACCTTCGACCCCCGCCCAACCCATAAAATTCTTTCTTCTTCTTTTCACGATGAAGGGGCCAACCCAGGCCTTTAGGGGTTGCACCTTTTTGGTGTAACTCCTTCTCCCATCATTATAAATATAAAAAAAAACACTGCTTGAGGAGAGAAGAAGGAAGGATCTTGTTTGTTTCCTTCATTAACCCTTTGTAACCCTGAAGAAGGAGGGAAGAATCCTCCGAAACGTTGGTTTTAAAGGAAAGGGGGAAAAAAATGACAGTTCAATAAATACATCTTATTTGGAAATGGAATAATTTTTTCTTCACTATCCTTGCAAATTGTCAAAAATAATAACATATGTGACTTATAACATTTATTTACTTAATTAACTATCCATTACTTTTCGACAAAAAATTTATTAAAATTATTAATTAAAACCCACTACAGAGTCCAGGGGGCTAACCTCGTGGTTAGTAAGATGCCAGCCGAAGGCGGGCTTTGCAGCTGGTATTTATATAAATAACAAAACAAAAAATATTTTATAAAAAATTTTACAGAGGGGGCATAAGAATTTTAGAAAAGCTTAGGTGGGTCATGGCACAAAAAAGGTTGGGAAACACTGGTTTAAACCAACTTAATGACCTATTTACATGGTTTAATTGATAGAAATATAAAAGTATATATTCTTTAGGTATAGATGGAAAATAAACTTATGGTCAATATCTCGGTGTGATATGTTTTATATTGACTTTACCCGACGTTTCGGATCCTCAATGGTATCCTTCTTCAGAACAGAAACTGATATATAAATATTAAAACTTCCAACAAATTTTCGTCATTTAATTCAAACGAATTCACACTTTTCCAAGGCATTCCAGTCCCAATGCCTGTTCAAACATTCAAGTATGAAGGAATGCAAAGTTGTAAATAAGTTCGAATTAAATAACGAAAATTTGTTGGAAGTTTTTAATATTTATTAACTAGTCTCTGCTCTGAAGAGATACGAGTGAGAATCCGAATTGTCAGAAAGTTTAAATAAAACATATTACACCGAGTTGTGGCCACAAGTTTATTTTCCATCTATACTTAAAGAATATAAGATTTAACAGTGTTTCCATTTTCACATCTGAAGCGATCACCCGCTACATTCTTTTCCCTCCAACTCAATTCTAGAAGCATTCAATGGGCAAGTCATCCACATTCTGAGCGCGGCCTGACACCTGTGCATAGGGAAGCATCTCACGAAGATATAACATAGACATATAAAAAGCGGACCAAATGCAAAGCACAGTTTTTCTTACACACTCACGATCCGACTGGATGCAACACATAAATCAACAGATGAACCGCTACTCGATTGAAGAAGTTGTGTTAAGTTAACACTTGGCCCCTCCGAGAGGCATACATCCTCCCAGCCCCCTTACACACCACCACCTTTTAAGGGCCGCCAAAAGCATAATTCATTTTTAAAGACATTTTACAAACAAGTAGCTTCGCGATTAAACCTACACATATAATAAATATATATATATACTAGGTGTACAAGTATAGAATGCGGATTTGAGAAACAGATGAAGCACTAATGCAGTGTGTAGCATAAAGATTTGACATAGATGGCACCGAGGGCTAATTCGCGACCTAAAATCGTATACAACTACTTCCACTTCCACTTTCATTTCCAAGTAGAAGACAATAGATTATCTAATGAATTCCAAAGTAATTTCAAAGACGGTGTACACCTAATTCCAATCGCGGTTCACCCCTCGGATAGCACTTTGTTGCGCCATCAACAAGTGTCAAACGCGCATAAGTAATAAATTGAAAAAGTGTTTGCATAGTATTGTTTTGCTGTGATCAATATGTCGAAGTTTGTGCAAAATAAAGAGCATTCGCAGACAGCATTAATTTTTTGTTTTCATTCGAAGAGACCTGATGCTGAATCATATTGAGTGCTTCGAGAAGCCTATGGTGAACATGCTCCATGGCAAAATTCGTGTGAAGGATGGTTTCGGCGTTTCAAAAATGGTGATTTCGATGTTGCTGTCAAGGAACACGGAAAACAGTCAAAAAGGTAAGAAGATGCAGAATTTCAAGCATTGTTGGACGAAAACGAGTGAAACGGTTAATACCAACCAACAACAATTGATCGATTTGAACAGTTCGCTGCTCAAAAAACGATCAGAATATCAAAAAAGACAGCATAAGGTCATTTTTCTCATGACAATTCTCCATCATATACGGAAAAACCGGTTCGCGAGACATTGGAAGCACGCTGCTGGGAAGTTCTATTCCATGAGGCTTACTCACCAGACTTGGCTCCTTCCGATTACCACCTGTTTGCATCGAAGGGTCACGCACTTGCTGAGCAGCTCTTTGGTTCGTACGAAAAAATGCCTCGATGAATGGTTCGCAGCAAAAGGGGAAGATTTTTATTGGCGTGATATTCACAAATTGCCCGAAAGATGGGAAACATGTATAAGAAGCGATGGAGCATACTTTGAATAAAGCACTTTTTATCATTCTTCCGAATTTAACATGTTTTTTTAGAAAAAAAATCCGCATTCCATACTTGTACACCTGGTATATTTTATATATATTTATATATATTTACCTTTTTCATAAAGGGTGTTGATAATTGTACCAGTGATGGCATCTGATAAAGTCATATATTTACCTCCACCTCCCCCTAAAAGGGTGGTATTTGCAGCATTGACAATAGCATCAAGTTTCAACTTGGTTATGTCTCCATGAAAAATTGAGACTTTTTTATTTATATCTTGATTAAATTTAAATTCAGCCTCATCATCACCTGGTGCTAGAATAGAAATATATATATATATATATATAAGTATTAAGTTGAAATAGTTTTAAAAATCTAAGTTAAACATTAAAATATGAAGTAAATAATTGTATAAGTGAATTAAACAAAATCAACATTATAAATTATAGATTTGGTACAGGAAAAGGTTTAACTAGAAAGCTGAAACTTGGCAAAAAGGAGCGACTTATTCATAGCTGAATTAAAGACCATGGATGACTCTAGGCAACCGAAATCTTATAATATTTTGAAGAGCTTAGTGAGCCCTTTCTTAAATCAGATAGCATTAAAAAAACGGCGTGGGCCCGAGCCGAACTGAATATATCTTAACCGAACCTTCCAAAGTTTGTTCGGGAACCCATTTTTTTTATCTAAATGAACCGAGATGATGAATAGAACCGAACCTATGAAAAGTTCTAAAAGTGAAAATTGTCAACGCTCACTGGCGCTCAATTGAGACATCACGGCCCATAAACTCAATTTCAGTTCAAATTTGTAGTTTAAAATTTTATTTGTAGTACGTAAGTACCTTAATACGTAAAAGTACTGCATGAACATTATACCAGGTATAATGATAGGATATATACATAAGGCAAATAGAGAATTGACGAAAAACTCACTGTATTTTAGATGGCTTGAGGAATTCAATTCTCGGCCCTCTGATGTAAAAATTCAACAAATTTAACTTTATTTAAAATAAAATTAAGGAAACATATTAGTGATAATTGAAAAACGTTACATAGACATTAGAAGTTAAGTTAGAAGAAATTAATTGTAATTATGTAGTATAATGTAATATATATGTATGTAAATAAATTTAAATTTAAATAAATAAAAATCAATTGAAGAAGGTTGTACATCCCTATAGCTATGATTTAAACAACTTCTATGGAACTTAGTACTCGTTTAAATCTCAACCCTTTTGTCGGCGAAGCCGTTTGTACCGAACTTGGCCTCTTTTTTCACATTTATGCTTTTGGTCAGATAAATCTTTAACAATACCAATATATCTTATATACTTACGAAACAAATGAATATTTTCAGGTTTAAAATATGACGGCCAGATAGGAATATGCTCGAGTGGAACTGGAGTCTCTATTTGATTGGCATCCATAGTGAATGTGGATGGGTAAAAACGGAAAAGGGGCTTAGTAGATATCAATAATCTTTGAAGAAAGATCTGTAGGAATGAAAGAAAAACATTTCAAAATAATTAATAGACATTTTACTGATGAAATGATATATCCTACCCTCATTATTGATTAAAGATATATATTTAATAAGGTAAAAAAAATACAAACTATAAAATAATTTAGTTTTTGGAAAAATCTAACAAAATTAACCTTT
>JALMQS010000099.1:38045824-38197844 GCA_024734495.1 Forficula auricularia | reverse complement strand
CCATGCTCGAGTGGAACTGGAGTCTCTATTTGATTGGCATCCATAGTGAATGTGGATGGGTAAAAACGGAAAAGGGGCTTAGTAGATATCAATAATCTTTGAAGAAAGATCTGTAGGAATGAAAGAAAAAACATTTCAAAATAATTAATAGACATTTTACCGATGAAATGATATATCCTACCCTCATTATTGATTAAAGATATATATTTAATAAGGTAAAAAAAAAATACAAACTATAAAATAATTTAGTTTTTGGAAAAAAATCTAACAAAATTAACCTTTTGAAGAATATTCGAGAGTTGTTATTTTTTGGTTTAAGGATAAAAAACTTAATCTGACATTTAATTTATCAACCAACTGGTGATACTGCCATCTCTAGGTATATAGACACACTATTAAAGAAGCCGGATAAAATTTAAACTTGTATATAGAAGAATAAGATCGATCAGTTTATTAAAAATTCATGACTCCCCCAGCCCCACCCCCAGTATCATGAAAAGTACCACCAACACCACATTTTATTCAGTTCTAAAAAATTAGAAAAACTACTCTGCCCCCCGCTCGCCCCCTCACCTGAGGGCACCCCTCTTTAATATTGAAAAGAAATCTGGATGTATAGTCTTAATTAACTAATAGTAGAGCCGGCTCTAACCAACTCACTCGACTCCCTGGCTCACCGAAGAACCGTTTCTGCCCTTTCCCCGTGCTACAGATACTATCACGGTGTCTGTTTAGTCGAGCTGAAATCAATTATCCCCCCTAAAGCACTCTTTACGAGAAACGTGTGGTTTTCGAACGCTCAGCACCCCTTCGCTGTCAAATTGGATAAAAATCGAACAAGCAGTTTGGCCAACTCTTTTATCCCTATGACCTCCAGAGACTGGAACTCGCTCCCTGCCACCATCTTTCCTGCAACTTATAACCTTCAGCTATTTACCCGTTCCACAGATACCTTCGACCTCCGCCCAGCCCATAAATTTCTTTCTTCTTCTTTTCATGATGGAGGGGCCAACCCAGGCCTTTAGGTTGCACCTTTTTGGTGTAACTCCATCTCTCATCATTTTCATAAAAAAAATTACTTATATTGTATTCCACCCCGCGCACCCCATACCCTAACCCATGCCCACTCCATTCCACCCCCGCACCCACCCTCCGCACCCAGTTTTTGCATTTCTAGCCTTCTAGTGACCCACAGATTATGTATACAAAATTTGGTTGAGTTTGGCTCAAAGGGCAAGAATTTATATTTTTTCTCCCCCCCCCCTTTTGAGTGGTTTTTGGGGAAATTCTTAAACAAAGTTGTCAGAAATCACACCTCCTACAACTTTGTTTATTATAAAATTTGCCGTAGGGTTAATAGTTTAGAGTTATTTGATAATTTTCATTCGTGCGCCCCAAACCCCTTCTGGGGTCAAAATATCAAAACGAAGAGTATAGCCAAAAACGCAGTTAGAAGACCTCTGATGTAAATATGAAATTTCATAGTATTCTTCAGCCGTTTTTGACGTGAATCGTGCAGCAATCTTTTCGCGGAACCCACGGAAACATTACAGACAAAGACAGACAGACATATGCAGACACGCGGTTTGTTGAGGTTTTCGTTCATAACTTTGCTTGAAACCGCAAATTTGGCGCGATTTGAATCCATCGTGAAGAGACAAAACCTCAATTTTATATATAGGTATAGATATATTCTCCCAATTTTTTTTCAACACGTCAGAGCTTTGATTGAGATATTAAGTCGGTCAAAATGACGAAAATGCCATTTTGACCTATTTTCGAGTCCCATTAAATATTAAACAGCAATATTTGAAATCAAAATGTTTTGTTGACGTAATAGAGAACAGCTTCCTCTTTGATTTTCAAATTACCATTTGTTTTTAATTCAATTATAACCCGAGTTATATCTAAAAAACTAAAATTACGTGATTTTAAAGGATAATAAACATAGATAAAAACACAAGTTTTTAGTCTTTTAGCTATAACTCGAGTTCTAATTGAGCTAAAAACAAGTGGTGATTTGAAAATCAAAGAGGAAGCTGTTTTCTATTACGTCAACAAAATATTTTGATTTCAAATATTGCTGTTTAATATTTAATGGGACTCGAAAATAGGTCAAAATGGCATTTTTCGTCATTTTGACCGACAATATCTCAAAACTCTGACGTGTTGGAAAAAATTGGGAAATTGTATTATAAAATCTATATATATAAAATTAAGGTTTTGTCTGTACATTGCTCCAAATCACGCCAAATTTTGGTTGCACACGTTTCAAGCAAAGTTATGAACGAAAACACCCTCAACAAAATTCCCGTCTGTCTGTCTGCCTGTATGTTTCCGTGGGTTCCGCGAAAAGTTGCTCACGATTCACGTAAAAACGGCTGAAGGGATTACTATGAAATTTCACATTTACATCAGATGTCTTCTAACTTACGTTTTTAGCTATATAACGTTTTGATATTTTGACCCCAGAAGGGGGTTTGAGGGGGGGGGGGCGCACGAATGAAAATTATCAAATAACTCCTAAACTATTAACCATACGGCAAATTTTATAATAAACAAAGTTGTAGGGGTGTGATTTCTGACAACTTTTGTTAAAAAAAATTTCCCCAAAAAACCAGGGGGGGGGTGAGAAAATGTAAATTCTTGCCCTTGGAACAAACTCAACCAAATTTTGTATACATAATCTCTGGGCCTCTAGAGAGATAGAAATGAAAAAACTAACAACCCAAAATGGGGGGGAGGGTCGAAAAATGAAAATTCTTTCTCTTGGACCAAACTCAACCAAATTAGGCGGCGAAGTAGATTAGGGGTGCAAGGGGGGTGCTGGAGTGGTTTCGGGGGTGGGAGGGAGGGGTTAGGGTGCGGATGGAGTTGGGGTGGTGGTGTAGGCCGGGGGTTGGGTATGGTCCGGGGGTGGGGCTGCTGGGTGGGAGTGGGGTGAGGGTGGGGTTCGTGGGCTGGGTGTTCAGGAGCGTGCCCCCTGGCTAGCAAGAGGGCCGCCGAAGGCGGGCCTTGCAGCTAGTCAGTATATAAAACTCTACTAGAATCAAGGGCGGATCCAGGGTGGGGGGAGGCGGAGGGGGCGATCGCCCCCCCCATAGAGGCCCGTGCCTGGCAAAAAAAAAACAAAAAACATTTATTTTTTTAAAAATTTTTAAAATTGAAAATAAAGTTCTATGTGTGTGTGTGTGTGTGGGGGGGGGCGGTGACTCTGACCCCCCCCCCCCGCTTGGACAATTCGATCGCGACACACTTCCGAGATAAAAAGTAGATCTTACATACATCGGGCACCTTGGATACATTCGCCCCCCCCCCATAAAAAATTCCTGGATCCGCCCCTTGACTAGAATCCATTGTTAGGTTTACATGGAGAAATTTTTGTTTAATTTTTGTCGAACAGTGTAATTAATTTAAACGAATCTTGGGTTGGCGGGTCACTTTTGCGCAGGGGTAGAAACCTTAGGGTCCAATGGCATTCAAGGTCCCAAGAAGCAACAGGCTTGCTAAAGCCCCACGCCCCACCGAAAATTTAGTGAGTCCTGTGGCCTGGGCACAGATCATTTGCTTGCTTTCCCGCTTTATTTCCTCAAAAGCACCCTAAACAGCCATTCAGCCATTCTCCATTTATTGATTTTTTTCGCTTTCAGAACCAAATAATTTTATTTTTAATATGTCCAATCAAATGGCTGTGGAAAGTGGACGACGTTTGTTAGAGACTTATATGAAAAAGATGCATATCGAAAAACAAAATTTTAAACTGCAAACTGAAAGTTACAAACAGTTGAAAGGAAATTTTTCCCAGGTAAGTATATCGCTAATAAATTCAATGAAAAAGTGATTTAGTTTCATTATTTGTTCATTTATTTTATAGATACTAGAAAAATACAACCAATTAAAAAAAGAAAACAAAATCTTAAGAGAATATAATGATCTGTTTATTTTAGAGGTAAATATATTAATTTGTTTTAATTCAAATTTGATTTTTTTCTTTCAAAATCTTTTAACCAATTTCAAAACAAAAATTTCCTCAAATAAAAATAACAAATTAAAAATTTCTTCAAAAAACCAAGTTGAAAATTCTTTTGTCCCGAAAAAAAAACTACCTATATTCATTTGATTAGTATTTTAAAAAGACATCTTTCGGGCATCAATCAGCCATCCTCACATTTTCAAAGGTAAACATCCCAAGTTTGACAAATTAAAAATTTATTCAAATAAAACGAGTTTATTATTCTTTTGTCCCCCCCCCCCCCCCCCCCCCCCCGAAAAAAAAACATTTTCCCAAGTTTGACAAGTTAAAAATTTATTCAAATAAATCAAGTTTATTAATTTAATTGATTTTACAGAAAAATGTTCTTGAAAAATTTCGTAGGAAATTTAATGTTCTACAAAAAAGGGATCTTATATTTTTTCCGTAAACCTCACTATTTGAAAGATATTGAAGATTTAAGTTTGATTATTTTAAGACAAATTTCATTTTTGTTTATGAATTTTATAACTCGACAATAAATGGCTATTATAAAATTCGCAATACAAATTTTTATAGGAAATTAACTGCTCTATAAAAAAGGTGTCTTATGTTTTGGCTTTTAAATTAAGCGTTCAAAAGATATTCATCATCAAACTTTAATGTGTAAAGATTTTAAGTGTTTTTGATTAGATATTCGAAAAATTTCAATATAATTTATAAGTTTTGAGAACATTTACACGAATTTTAATTTTTATCAACTGAGAAACTTCGAAATATTTAAAATTAATATTTAAATTTTCTCTAGGACAATATCCAGCTATAGTGGAAAAAAATGCTTAAAGACGTTTTAAAGACGTTATCGAAAAAAAACAACATGATCGTGATTTCTAATGATTAAAAATAAAATGTTTAGAATAATTGAAAAAAAAATTTCAAAAATTTTGAAAATAAAACTCAAATAATACTTATATTAATGACAAAAAATGAAATTTGTATGAAATTCATAAATTAAATTGAAATTTTTCGAATATCTAATCAAAAACTCTTAAAATCTTCACACATGAAAGTTTGATGATGAATATCTTTTGAACGCTTAATTAAATCGCCAAAACATAAAACATCTTTTTATAGAGCAGCTAATTTCCTACAAAAATATTGCGAATTTTATAATAGCCATTTATTGTCGAGTTATAAAATTCATAAACAAAAATGAATTTTGTCTTAAAACAATCAAACTTAAATCTTCAATATCTTTTAAATGGTGAGGTTTACGGAAAAAATATAAGATACCTTTTTTGTAGAGTATTAAATTTCCTACGAAATTCTTTAAGAACATTTTTCTGTACAATCAATTAATGATGAGGTATGATTTTTTTCTATTGGACTGAGAAAAAATAAGAAACTGCGATGCGGAGGATCTTCCTATTAAAATTAAGATCTCATATTTAGAAAGAATTTTTGTAAGGTGTTTAGCAACCCATTTTTCCGTGTCACTTGTAAAAAAAAAATAATGAATTTTTTTGACCTCACCCTAATATATATATACAGATATATCATCTCGATATATATGTGTGTATGAGTGTATGTTTATTTGCATCAAGCAGAGGACAACCTCTTTGTTTCTCTTTATGAATCAACAGCTCTGCTACTCTCGGCAAAACAAAAACTTTTCAATTAGTTCTTGTTTACATCAAGACTAAATTTTGTTCCAAATTTTATTGCAATCGGTTGAACGTTGCGGCTGCAGCGCACCCACAAATTCCGATACATACCCCCCACGTATATATAAACTTTTGAATGGAAGCTGGTTTTGGGGTCTAGGGGCCATGATCGGAAAAACTATAATGAAATTTTCCGGAAGTCTCACTATGAGAGTGAGCGCAAAATTTTTTTAGTGAATTATAACCACTGTGGATGGACGAAACCCTTCGACCTAGTAATTTATTTTTTAATTGAAAATAACCTAAAATACATTTTTTTTATACAGAATATATTTTATTAGAAGTCAGTACTGGAAATATAGAGATACAAGGAATTTTTAGTTAGTCATCCATAGATTCTCAAATGTATCCATTACCCTATTTAGAGACTAGGGTACATAGATAGAAGGGTGAATAGACTGGGATTATGGATATCACACATTTGAATGGTATTTTATCATTTTATAATAATTATTATTTTTATTTTTTATTGTAGATTAAGGAAAAAGATGAAATGAAAGAGAAAAATGATTCATTAGAAGCGGAAATGGTAAATTTAGCGAGAAAAATGAAAATTTCTCTGGAAAATGTAAGTTAAATTATTTATTTATTTATTATTCAAATAGCTATCATTTTCTTATTATTTATATATATATATCTCATTTGAAATACTTATTGAATTTTCACTCTTTTTTTTATTATTTAGATATTTTATTATGTGAAACACATTTGGTATCTCTTATTTTAATTTATTTTAATTTTAATTATGTATTAGCTGAAAGACCAAACTTGTAGTCAAAAAAGAAAAAGTTGAATAATAATGAGGAGCCTTAGAATTATCTCCCCCCCCCCCTTCAATATATTATTCGGGCCTTCAAAGACATTATTTTTAAAAACGATTGAAACGATACAATACTTTTCCTATTGCAGTTCGCCAAGATTTAAGTTATGTTTCCCTTCTTCTCATGTTACATTAAATTTTTATTGTATATATATGTTATTGAAAAAAAAAGAATTTGAGTCCCCTTATAATTCTGCCTCTCTCCGTGCCTTTTCAAAATTATAATTTTCATTAAATAAGTCCATATTGCATTTTTCTTTCCAATTTGGAGATTTAATAATATTAATTTTTTGAACATAACATTTTCTCATGGAAATTTAAAACCATTCTTTGATTTTTTGACATATTTTGAAATTTAAAATTTTTTTTCATTCTTCAAATTTCAATATACTCCAAAATTAATATTTTAGTACAGTAGAGTCCCGAAAACTCGGCCTAATGTAGACCGAAGGGTGGCCGAGTTTGTGAAAATGCTAGGATATCGGGAATGGGGTTAAAAAGAATAAAGTACCTGTCAAGGGCGGATCCAAGAGGGGGCGATACCCCCACATACAGGCCCGTGCCTGGTGGGAGTGCAACACGTGCGTCGCACTCAGAGGCCAAAAAACGGCGGCCAAATCGACAGGGAATTTATAACAATTTTTATTATTATTTTTTTTTTATTTTAATGAACTTAATGAAATTTGTAAAAAAAAACATTTATTTTAAATTTTAAAATTGAAAATAAAGTCCCATCTGTGTGGGGGGCGTCTCTGACCCCCCCCCCCTCCCGCTTGGACAATTCGGATCGCGACACACTTTCGAGATAAAAAGTAGATCTTATATAGCATCAGGTACCTTATATACATTATACATTCTCCCCCCCCCCCCCCATAAAAAATTCCTGGATCCGCCCTTAGTACCAGTGTTTCTTCAGAAAATACAGTCATATACTTGTATGTATTGTTTGCTTGAGAATACAACAGAAAATAAACTGCCCAAATTCCCTTAAACAAAGGAAAAGTGCGTACTTTATGAAGGCATAGAGCCTTTACTATATCAAAATGGGGTTTTTTTCGCCCTGCCAGGGTGTGGCCGAGTTATCCGGACTGCCGGGTTATCGAGTGCCGAGTTTTCGAGCTCTACTGTATTTTTTTTTTCGTTTATTCTTCAATAGGCCTATAAATAAGTATATAGATAAGATTAAAAATAAAATTCTAAATAAAATCATATAGAATTATTTTCACATGCCGAAATAGGATGAGCCCATTTATTTATCTATCGTTATTTCTTCTTGGTTTATGAAAAAATGTAATGTCATACGCAAAAAAGAAATTTATTTTCGAATTCAGTAGCTGAACAAGTACAAGAATCACATAAAATTATTAAAGCAACTTTACTTTTTCATCTCAGATCTGTGAAATCGCTAGGAATAAAATTAAAATAAATGTGAAATATTTAAGTAGTTACTAAACAATTATTTTCTATTTATTTTATAGATTGAAAACCTTCAAGAGAGGCAAGAAGAATCAATAATCGAATTAAAAAATCAAATTCTAAATATAATAGACGATATAAATGAAGATGAAAGGAATGAATATGAGAAATTGATAGACAGAGGTATATTTGTAGCAGTGGTATTTTATTATGTAGAAGATCCATGTGTTCCTATATTGACTAACAATTTCATTCCATTACCATATAAATGTAAACAATTATATTTAGAAAGAGCTAAATATTTACTTAAAAACGGGGCTTATATTCGGGCCAAAAATCCTTGTTATTATTGTTCGACTCCATTAACATATGCATCTCAAAATGGTTATCTCAATATAATAAAATATTTCTGTATTATGATGTTTGAAAGATTCAGGAAATTGGCTCATGACTATATTAAGCCTTGCAATAAAGAAATAGATTTTGTTATTGCTAAATACAAAAATAAGATGAAGTTAGTTGAAGAAAGAACAGACTTGGACAGTTCATTTAGTTCTTCTTCTTCTTCTTCTTCTACTTCTTCTACTTCTTCTTCTATTTATTTCAGTACATAGGGAAGAATTTATAAGTATGGCTGAGAGAAATACAAAAAAGCGACAAGACTTACATACCGAGGGTCCCTAACATAATTAATAATAATTATAATTTTTATTATTTAATATTACAAAAAAAACTTAAAATTTTTTTTGATAATTATTTAAACAATGATTTTTTTATCCCTCTCAGCAATCTTAAACCAGTACAATCATAGTTAATAAAGAGAAGACATTTCCATAATATAATTTTCATATACAAGCCGATTCACAACGAGTGTAAAAAAACTTTCGGCAATTAATGGGGTGGTCATTTTAAGCAAAAAATGTTATAGAAATATAGGTTCTATTTCAATCCCTTACAGAATACTTCTGGTCAAAAATTTAGAAATACTATTATGTAGCATATATGCCTAGTCAGTCTCCAACATGCCAGGTCTTAATGGTTCCTGCCGCGACCTAAATATTAGTCATTAAAAACTTGTTTTCATTTAAAAAAACAAAGGGATAAAAAATTTCAAAATTTAGGTTGCGGTGTCTATTCTCTAATGGCACCCACGCGATCCCCGCCCGAAAAAATAAATTCAACGGGGCCGGCCCATTAAGATTTTGTGGAAAATAGGTCTCCGCTACTGGTATATACATTTATCTAATTAACAATGAAAACAGAAGATAACACTTTTAAGGCCATATAATGAACTTAGTTCACTATAATGAAATTAATACTCGGGAACAAAAAAAAAAATGGTTGCTGCCCCTCATATTCGCAATAACAAAATGATAGTATAAGGGATTTTGACTCACAGGTGTCAGGCTTGCATACAATCCCAAGAAACACATTTTGAGCAGTTTTTGTGAGGATTAATTTTGTTATCAAAATATTGATTATTATTAATTGTTTTCATAGTTAAAAAGAATTGAAAACTATATACATAAGAATATTTCTAAGTACAATTTTGACCAGACGTATAAGGGATTGAAATAGGTCCTATATTCATGTAACATTTAATGCTTAAAATTACCTCGCCAATAATCGCCAAAAAATTTTACATTCGTTAGGAATCAAGCTGTAAATAAGAATAACAATCATATGTCATCCAAATAGATAACATATTAAAATCGTTTTTAATTGTCTTTCTTAAGAAAAGAAGAAACGAATTTTTTTACAGTCAAGTTAAGAAATAATTTAAAAATAGTTACTTTGGGACCCTCAGACCGTCATTTTAAGGATATTAAATTTTTAATAATTTGGCCTCATTCTACCTAATGAGGTCTTTAACAGGAACATTCACACCACATGATTAAAAATATTTATTTTCGACTCTACAAAAAATTCGACCATGCAAAATAATCAGCCGATTAAAATTTGATTTGGAGAAAATTAAATAAACTAACTTTACAAATGAAAAGAAAAAAAAACTGATTTTTTTTATTATTATTATTATAAGTAACATGTTTTTAAGAATCAGTATTCGGGCTGAAAAATTTCGAGGATTTTTACTATTTTTATCGTCGAACCATATCTGAAAAATTTAGTAGTTTTGAGATATTGCTTAAAATAAATTATAGAGGCAAAAATGAACTTTAAATATTTATTGTTCGGAAAATTTTGCTAATTTACCCTCTTAAGAAAGAAAATTTATTTTGAAATTTTTTTTTCTTAGCCTAATCTGATTTTTTTAACTGCATATTCATATAATGTTCCTCAAATATTCGCGAAAATCATGTTAGGTGTGACATATCTACATATGTATTTGAGATATATAGGGGCGCTAAAAAACAAACAATCTTATGGGCACTAAAATTTTTGTTTCTTGTTAAAGAGCGCCTCTAGCGCTTGCTGATTTTCGCCACTATATTTTTAATAAAATAAATCCATAATATGACAAATAACTGTAAATGCTGTAAATAGAACAATCTACAACGATACTGTCTTGTGATGAGGAGCGGCGTTTTAACTTTTTCTTGGGAAGGGTGGGAATTTATCCAAATTAATTAAATTGATTAAATTAATCTAATTGATTAAACCAACTAATCCCGAGAATCTAGGGAGGGGGACACTTGCCCCCACCTCTAAACGCCGCCCCTGCTTGTGATATCTATTTATGAATGTTTTAAAAAAAATCTTATTTAAAAGTATTTTAATATTTTGATTTAATTTATTTATTTTTCAAAATCATTTTATGAATCCTAATAATAATTTTATAATTGTAGCATTGATGAGGGAATTCAAACAAAATAAATAATATACAATTTATTTGTATGACAAAATACCATCAAAATTTTACAAAATACAATTCAAGTCGTCAATTAAATTTTTGAAGAAATCACTATGTTGATAATGGTATGTTTACAAATTCCGAATCGTTCCTAATGACTGCTCTTTGGAGTTTTCATAATTAATTATTAAGACTGAATAATTCTATTATTAGATTTTTATTATTATATTATACTATCACATTATATATTTTCATAATATAGACTCTTAAATGATAAAGTGATTACTAATAACAGTTTTTAGTGTAAATATGGACTTGAGAAAAGAATGTGATATTATAAAAATATTTCTCATGCACATATATTTAATATTTTTAAATTTGTAAATAATTTTTGATAAAAAAATTATATATCAAATTCTATTTACACATAGCATCAATATTATATGTTTCGTTCCTCTGTGCGGCGATTCGGTGATTATTATATACAATTTTTTAATAAAAATAAAACACCATTACTCTTAATTTCTTAACTTTAAAAAAATCAAATATTTATAATGTATCTAATAAAAATTTAATAAATGATCATGAATATGTAATCGTGTTATTTTATTTCCACTTCCATATATATATATATATATATACGAGGGGGTGGGGGGTTATTAAGGGGCAAGGGGGGTGAATGTAACTTATGTACTAGGGGAATTGGGCTTTATTTTATTACGTTATTGTTAAATTTATCTGCTTCGCTATTTATTAATGGGGTGGTGTGTCCCTCAGTGACTGATCCAAGTGGCACGTCCCTGAAATGGAGAATGAAATTTGAGGTGATGCGTGAAGGATGTAGGGAAATGGGCTTCCTGGTACTAATGCTATAAATAATGTTATACAGACCAGCGGTTATGATAGACAATGATATAGTTTTATTCCTTAGCAGTACAATTAGTTGAGGTGAGGTAGAGAGTGTCGTACACGGCAAACTCGTTTGGGTCCAGCGGATTATTGATAGACTCGTCGCTGCTGAAGAACGGCCGGTGAGAATAATATATATATAATGGGTTTGAGCGCCGACTTCGAAGGTGCTTCTCGGGTCTCAATGTAGATAATTATATATATATCAGCGGTATGCGCCTTGTATGCCGGAAGTCCTGGTATTAGCGATGAACGTGTACCATTAATACTGGGCCTTAGATGACGAAGGTTACTCGATGAAGAAAGGAATATAGAACATATATATATATCAGGAGAAGTTGCAGCTTTTCGCTCTCTCGCTGTGGTAATAATAATAGAATGTGTATTGTCTAGGTGAAAAATCAAATAGAAGTGTGAATTATATGTATATAAGCGAAGAGTAGACTGGTATATATGTGTGTGTAGGCTATTCAGAGCCACTTCGATATCAGTAGATGTGCTCACCAATTCGCCTCACTCATGTCATGTCAATGACTTGCGGAACTTGAATATAACAGTATTTGTGTAGATATATTCTGAGCACTTGATAGCAGTAGATGCTCACTCTCTCTCCTGACAATGACTGACTGCGGAACTGTTCATGTCAATGCTCTTCTCCGTTGTTAATCACTGGTCATTGCTACGCTTTCTCAGAACTCATAAGTTTCCCTTTGTTTGATGATCAATTGATTGCCTCAATTAGTCTTAATGATGAATAAAAATAAGAATTTAATTAATTATTAAAAATAAATTATGGTTCAATCCACAGGACCATTGCACCTCCGACGTTATGGTAAAGAAAAATGATTACTTATATTGAGATATTATAGGGATATTGATAGATATTTACTCATTTTTCTTTTTAACACTTATTTATGGGGTATTTATTGGGGACAAAAATGCTCGACTATTTATTTATGTATCGGGGTTGTACTGTGACGGACTCCAGACTCACCAGAACGCACGGTAACTCGAAAAACGCATCGCCGAGACCTCACTCAATTCACCAGGGTATATTAATCATCCCAGATTCAGGGTGGGAACAATCACACGACTAACATGTTTATTTAGAGTAATTTAGGCGTTAAGTGAAATATTGATTCATTTGCGTCCACTTACCTCGAGACACACTTGATTTTCGAGCAACAGGTAAAAGGGTAGAAAATTATTTAATATGGAAGGGCAGAGGTGCTTAGGTTACTATGGGGTTTGTGTTTATGACACATGATACAAGGAATTAGGAATATCTTGTTTTATTCGAATAATATTGATATTTGGGTTGTTATGATCCTATGGGATTAGGGATTAATAAGTGAGTGACCTGAGTAGAGAAGGTATAATGAGAATGCAAGCAAGAGCAGGCTTTGATAATGATAACACGAGTTTGCAATTTATGATAGATGGCAAAATATAAACGCATTATACTATGTAATTGATTTGATCACAATAGCACTGACACTATAGTTTTTAATAATGAATGAGCTAACAGGACAAATAACAGAATAAATGATATCACTGTAGTAGTTAAAATAAGGGACTAAATATAATAATTATGTGTGAGAGGGTGAAGTGTAAATTTAATAGGGGATCTAAATTTTAGTTAATCGGGTTACGTGAAATAAAAATAAAACAGATGGCGAAATATGCAAACGAAGGGCCAAATTTATAAATATTGGGGAGAAGAGAAAAGGGCTGATTTTAAAAATAAGTAGATGTAATTATTAAATTATTGTGGAGGTTCACATTTGTTTTCGTAAAGAAATACATTTAAATAGAATAGGATAAATATAATCCTCTAATTATTGTTGCTAATCGGACAAAATAGATTAGTGATTTAATATTATGCAATTAAGAATAGATTTATTTAAACCATATGTGAAATGATATAATTAAGAATTTAATGGGGACTGATAAATTTATATTTTTATAATGTGGGGGCTATGAAATTTGTAAGATTTAAGGCGGAGATTTCATTGAACAAATTATATATATATATAACAAATGACAGCAATAAAAATGAATACGATAGTGGGGGAGAAATAAATAAACTTGGTTTGGTTGTTATTTTTTACATTTTTAAGACGGATATCAGTGGGAAGACAATTTTCTTAGATTTCACGTGGATCAACAAAATATTTTCTTTTTCATTGATTTTAGCGTGTGTGATTCCGCGAGGCGTTACGAACGATTTGTTCCAACGCTACAGGTGCCGGGGTGCGCTTTATTCTGAAGCACGTGGCTAATAAATATTATTAATGATTTTAATTTTATTAATTTTAAACTTAAAAATGCTTTGAAATACTCTTTAAAATATGTGTCCAAACCAAGTAAAATTTTATTTGTGGGGGTGATTTCGATTAGGGGATTTGTATTTATTTTAACTAAGGGTTGTGGGGACTGAATTTTAATAATTTCTTGATTATTAATAATTGGTGTATGTTTAACTATTGGGGGCTGTGAGGATGGAATTTTACTAATTTGTTGACTGATAATTGGTTCATTAATCTCTATTGTGGTAGATAATGTTACTAATTTTAATTCGGTGGTGGGCTCTATGATGGGACTAATATTAACATTCTTAAAGGGGTGAACCGAGTTCTGTGTGGTTTCGGTGAATTCGGCTGTGATACCGTTGTTGCCAAATGAATTTTTAATGGAGGGGTTTGAGTGGTTGGGAGGGCAGTTACATCTTCAAACTTTCCGGGATGATCATTAAATCGACCATCTATCCCATCAAGCTTACTGGTCATTTCATCAAATTTGCCATTCATATTCTCAAATCTGCCATCTACATTATCGAATCTATCATTCATACTTCTAAATTCGCCATTCAAATTTTCAAATTTACCATTCATATCGCTACTCATATTTTCTATCAGCCGAACCAACATTGCATTCGTATCATTATTATTGGGGATGGTGGGTTTAGCACTAGAGGGTGTGGAAGGGGTTGGGGGTGGCTTTTCTTTACCTGGCGCTCTGTCCAATGCGGTTCGACTTCGGCTGGGAAAATGAATCATATTGTGATCATTATGTTCTGATTGGCTGGAGTGAATTGGTCTCGATGACGCGTCCCCGGTGCCCGCCGTCGGTCCAGCGAGCATAGAAAGTGTCCCCTGTACGTCCGACATCGATAATAAGACTCGAAAGAAGAAACAAGAGGCAAATAAATAAATAAATATTTGGCTTTAAATTTATAATTAGTAGGTGGAAGTGTCAATGGCCCTTGGTTATTTACTTATTTTTAATTCAGGCAAAATATAAATATAGAATAAATTTTTTTTGTAAATTTTTCTTTTTCAGAATATAATAAAAAATTTTTTTTTAAACAAAGGAACCTCTTCTAATTCGGGTAAACGTAGCTACTTTCAAATATTTTCAGAATTATAGTACCAGGAAATTGTGAGATGAAATGATTTTTTTTTTTTTGGAAAATGAATAGGGATTTGTCACCTGGATCAGTAGAATACCGGCTTCTTTTGCGGCCTATCCAATCCCACGAAGCTTACGAACACCACACGAGGGGGTGGGGGGTTATTAAGGGGCAGCAAGGGGGGGGTGAATGTAACTTATGTACTAGGGGAATTGGGCTTTATTTTATTACGTTATTGTTAAATTTATCTGCTTCTGCTATTTATTAATGGGGTGGGTGTGTCCCCCAGTGACTGATCCAAGTGGCACGTCCCTGAAATGGAGAATGAAATTTGAGGTGATGCGTGAAGGATGTAGGGAAATGGGCTTCCTGGTACTAATGCTATAAATAATGTTATACAGACCAGCGGTTATGATAGACAATGATATAGTTTTATTCCTTAGCAGTACAATTAGTTGAGGTGAGGTAGAGAGTGTCGTACACGGCAAACTCGTTTGGGTCCAGCGGGATTATTGATATACCTGTCGCTGCTGAAGAACGGCCGGTGAGAATAATATATATATAATGGGTTTGTTTAATTCTCGAAGGTGTGCTTCCGGTCTCAATGTAGATAATTATATATATATCAGCGGTATGCGCCTTTGTATGCCGGAAGTCCTGGTATTAGCGATGAACGTGTACCATTAATACTGGGCCTTAGATGACGAAGGTTACTCGATGAAGAAAGGAATATAGAACATATATATCAGGAGAAGTTGCAGCTTTTCGCTCTCTCGCTGTGGTAATAATAATAGAATGTGTATTGTCTAGGTGAAAAATCAAATAGAAGTGTGAATTATATGTATATAAGCGAAGAGTAGACTGGTATATATGTGTGTGTAGGCTATTCAGAGCCACTTCGATATCAGTAGATGTGCTCACCAATTCGCCTCACTCATGTCATGTCAATGACTTGCGGAACTTGAATATAACAGTATTTGTGTAGATATATTCTGAGCACTTGATAGCAGTAGATGCTCACTCTCTCTCATGACAATGACTGACTGCGGAACTTGCTCATGTCAATGCTCTTCTATGTTGTTAATCACCGGTCATTGCTACGCTTTCTCAGAACTCATAAGTTTCCTTGTTTGATGATCAATTGATTGCCTCAATTAGTCTTAATGATGAATAAAAATAAGAATTTAATTAATTATTAAAAATAAATTATGGTTCAATCCACAGGACCATTGCAATATATATATATATTGTTACTACATATATATATATATTGTTACTACATTAATAACAATCTCAAAAAATTTTGGGAGACATTCTCCCTTTATCGCGTTATCAATGAAAAAATAGTCAAAATGTAGTTGCTTTATAAAAGAATAATAAATAAGTAAAATAGTGAAGTTAATTTTCCCATTAATATATTAAAGGATAATTAACACATAACTAGAATTGTTTTTGATCGCGCTTTTTAAACAAGATATATATCGCGAGACTACTACTGGTTGAAGCTATTGGAGTCTGCTGAGTGTTAAGTCTGGACCAAGAGATAATGAAAAAGATGTGATCCATTTGGCTATAATCCAGCATGAATATAGGGTGACCCAGCCAGTAGTTGATCGAATGTTCAAATTTTCGTGTCATTTTCAGTCGGAAACAACTATTTTCTCCCATTGAAAAATATTTTTAGTTATTTATGATTTAAATGTTGTCAACTCAGGTTGTTTCACATATCGAAGAACCAACTAAAACCAGCAAAACAAGAAATCTTTTTTCGATTCATGAGTTGCAATACTTTTAAAAAATGTAATTTTTTAATTTCCATTGTGTCTCTTAAAAAATGATAAAAAATAAATAATAATAAAATAAAATATAAATAAAATTATCAAACTGTGTTATTTTACCTCCTTTGAAATCATTGGATTTGACTTTGATCAAAAATTGGATTCGCCCGATCAACTACTGGAACAAAATTTTTTTTTTTTATTCTATTGTTTATGCTCTTAAATAAGGCCTGAATTTTATATTCTCCTATGATTGGACACATATAAGGGATTGTTATTATGGTGTGAGTTTTCTATTAAGATTTAAAATGAAAGCTGTGTGATAAAAATAGCGTAGCATCGGCGTTATTTGATCAACTACTGGCTGGGTCAACCTAAATATAAAAAGTGTCATGCGGGCCAATCGCGAAATGATGCTGGATTATAGCCAAATGGATCACATCTTTTTCATTCTCTCTTAAGACTCAGCAGACTCCAATAGCTTCAACCAGTATGTAGTCTCGCGATATATATCTTGTTTAAAAAGCGCGATCAAAAACAATTCTCGTTAATGTGTTAATTATTCTTTGATATATTAATGAGAAAATTAACTTCATTATTTCAAGTTAGAAATATATAAATTCAGATATTATTTTCACTTAATATTTGACAAAAATCATCTGCATTCGATTCGCGATCGAATCAAATACAGGAAACTCATGATTAATAAATAAGTAAATGTAAATATGTAATAATAAATTAAAAAAAAAATTAATAATAATAAATTTCTTATTCTTTTATAAAGCATAGATAATGTTAGAATTTCTCCCCTTTGGAATATAAAGATTAATTTACAATTTATATCCAAATCAGATGGTACTACACTAATAGATATAGCAGACTAACACAAAGAAGGCAAAATTAAAGAAAATGGCTAACTCACGGATGTGTTCTGCCTTCCATGATTTTTAATTTATACACTTACTTACTCCTCGGCGCTACAATCCGATGTAGATCTTGGATTCATGGTCAATTTGTTTCCATCTTCCAGGGTCTTGGGCGCTGGTTTCCAAGTCGTCGACTCCAAGGGCCCTGAGGTACACTGAATAATCTCAAAGAATTCTAGGATAAAATAGATTAGGAATTGTAATTCAAAGATAAAAGATTGCGAGGATTACCCTTGCTGATGAGTTTGCTTTTATGGGAAGCAACAAAAAAGAATTTAATAATAAAACTTGAGCAAGATGCGAGGTAGGTTTCACAAAAACCTCGCATTTTGCTCAAGTTTTATTATTATATTAAAATGTTTCACCTAGAACCAACACCTAACTCCTTAAAAATTATTAAAAAAGAATTGGTGATGGAAACAGGATATTTTAGAATACTTTAGTAGTGTGAGTTAAAATGAAACATTGTTATATTACATCCTAGGTCTTACTCTAAAAAATTATCTTACAAGAAGTTATAGTACACAATTTTGATTTATTTTTTATTACCATATTAATGATAAGATCTAATGTCTTTTTTTGAGGTGTTCTATTTGGTAAGATTTCGTTTGTTTTTCGTTTGATTTTCTATCGAGTACGCCTTATAAGTTGTTTTCTATGACAAATCGAACAATGGGAATGGCTAATATTAGTTTCAGAAATCATACTTAAAGCCATATGACAAATATAATAATGTACTTACACTCTAATAAAAAATATCAATAGGGACATATGACTATATGAAAATAATCGAAGAAAAAACTTAGGAGTTGAGGAATTCTGCTATGTGGGAAGTTAGTAAATTGACATGGTAAGAATCAAAAAAGAATCAAGTCTAGAATTGCTCAAGCTAAAAAAGGGTTTATTTCAAAACAAAAACTATGATGATTTTCACGGAACATGATGTTATCTAGACACACGGTAGTGTGTCAGTCAAGTTCGGAAAAACGGGTGACGCACCGGCCATGTGTATATTTACACGAACCATTTCGAGCTACTTTCGACCCTCCCATAACTCAAAAACCATTAGACCTACACACTTGAAATTTTGCTTGTCTATAATTAAGTCCAGTGGAACACCTAGAATCCCACATTTCATGAATAGTTATTGAGTTATTAAGGTCTGAAAAGTGGCATTTTTAATACTGACTGGCTGACATTGGCATACTGGTAGAGTTTGGGCTACAATTAAAGGGAAAAATCGAAACTTTCCCTTTTTCAGGACCTAAAATGAAGGGGTGAAATTTATTATATAGGCTTAATTAACATATAGTGAAAATACAATCAAGCTAGAATTCTGAAATTTGGCATACCTACGTGAAGCTTGGCACATTAATAAAGGTGGATATTGAAAAACCGAAACTTTCCCTTCTTCGGGGCCCGAAATGAAGGTGTGAAATTTATGAAAACCTGACCGGGTTTTTAACAGATATTTTATGAGAAATATTTAATAATTATTAATATACATGTTTAAATCTAATTATTTAGATAAATTAAAGGATAAAACTTTTCAAAAATTAATGATATCTGTCCAAAAACATAAATGTGAAAAAGGAGCCAAGTTCGGTACAAACGGCTTCGCCGACAAAAGGTTAATATCTAAACGGGTACCAAGTTCCATAGCAGTTGCTTAAATCATAGCTGTAGGGATGAACAACGTTCTTCAATTGATTTAAAAGAAAATTTGTTACGTTCTTTGATATTAAATTTATAACTTGGTACGTTTTATATCCAACAAAATTGTTTGTAGTATAAAATAGAAAAAATAGCAAAGCTAAATTTTAAGCTTGTATTAAATATCATCACGTTAAAGGTAATTTATTGACTATTATAACTTGCCACGTTATAAATTTAATATCAAAGAACGTAACAAATTTTCTTTTAAATCAATTGAAGAACGTTGTACATCCCTATAGCTATGATTTAAGCAATTGCTATGGAACTTGGTACCCGTTTAGATCTCAACTCTTTTGTCACCGAAGCCGTTTGTACTGAACTTGGCTCCTTTTTCACATTTATGTTTTTGGACAGATTATTATCTTCATAAATAGATGTTGCTGAACTCTTATGAAAGGAGTTGCGCGTTGAATGAATGTTAACACAAACGTTTGGAGATTCAAAGGGAAGAAGGTGCTTTAAATAGTATCGATTAAGAAATACCATTAATTAAATATTATGTAATTTAAATCTATTTCGAGTCAAGTGATCAAAGGGTGTGGTCTGGAATTAGAATTGAATCCCACATATTTAGGTTCAAACCACTACCTCAGTAGCATGAGTCGTTAAAAGTGAATTACAGAAACATTATTTTTATAAAATATTGATTTTTTCCATAAAAAATTTCAGGGTGGAATAAGTATGTTGATTAGGTAATTTTAAGAGAGTCAATTTTTTAGAAGAATCTAGTAATTTTGGCAAGCCATTTTTTAAAGTGCCATTTGTCCGCGTTCACCTAGAACCTAGAATAAATATAGGTAATCTAATTCCCATTTTTTACTTTACCATACAGGGTATGGTCAAGTATTGTAATCGTGCATGAAAAAAGTGGGTTTTTTCCTTCTTATCTCAAAAACGGTAGGAAGTATTTTTATTAAAAAAATTGAGCAAAGCCATGGCATTTCGCTCTACAAAAAAGCTCTAATAAGTGAACATCGAAAAAATTATATTTTTCGAGATAATAATTGTTTTGTCAAAATGTCAGTTAGTTAGTTAGTTTGTCTGGTTGTCCGTTAGTCTGTGCGTTACCAAATCTTTGTGGACGAGCTAGCTCAAAAACTAGTGTGAATATAGAAACCAAATTTCACACGTAGTTTTGGTCCATTGAGATTGAGAGCTGATTAGATTTTGGTGAATATCGACCCAAAATTAATGGGGGTGGAGGGTTAAAAATTAAAAATCTAGGCCATTTGAGCAAACTCAACCAGATTTTGTATACATAAACAGTGGGACTCCAGAAGTCTAAAAATGCAAAAACTAACCGCCCAAAAGGGGGGAAATGAAAACTTGGCCCTTGTACCAAACTCATCTAAATTTTGTATACATAGTCCCTGGGCCCCCAGGAGTCTAAAAATGGAAAAACTAACCCCCCCCTAAATGATTATAAATAATTTTATTAAATATTAAATATAAGTGAGGGGTCAGGTTGTATGGTAAAGTCAAGTGGATGGTCACATCAGAACACGTCAGCTTATTTAATATTAAAGAAGAATCAGGAGTAAATTATTTTATTCATAATATTAAGATTAATCATTAATATACATAGTATTAGCCAATTTTTATTTTGTATCATTTTTTTTATAAATTTAAATATCATTTTCTTCAATTTGAATAATTTCAATTATATGTATAATACAATGGTGTATTGGCCCGAAATTCAGTTTCAGTATTTTCTGGTAAGCGAGAACGAGCAGAAACATTTACACTGGATATATTAATACAAAAAAAAAAAATTAATTGGAATTAACGGGTCCTTTAAGTTTTAAGATATCTCTTTGAATTTCACCTTCTAGTGTTATACAAGGAATCTTAGGAATGGATCAGTTGTATATATTTTTTAAGAAAAAACAATAAGCAAATAGATAGCTTTTCGCTAATTCTTTGATTTTACCATATGTAGAATAAATGTAATCGTACAGAGAAAAATTGATATTTTTTTATCAGATTCATGAGTGTCGTCAAAATTGATTTAGGGAGAGGGGACAAGTAACATAGTAGAGTTGAATTGAAAGTTTCTTTTTGCCGAGAGTAGCAGAATTTTTATAAATTGAAGAAGACAATAAAAAAGTGTGTCTTATGCTGGAATTATAAATTTTCCTTAGGAATTCCTGTGAATCAATTGTAATAGAGTGATGAAGAGAGCAAAGCTCTCGAAACTATAGTCTCGTTATAAATAAATTAAAAATTTATAATTCCAGGAGAAGACACTCTTTTATTGTCTCCTTCAATAGTAGAGTTGTTTATAAACATTTTATTTTACTAACAAGTTTCTAGTATGTTTTAGAAATATCAAAATAAAAAAGTGTGTGAATAAATGCTTTTTTTATATCTAAACCAGTGGTTCCCAACCTTTTGTGGCCCATCGCCCCTTTCTGGAGGTTGACTAACACCTATCGCCCCCATTTTCATTGTATGTCTAATTTTAATTTGAAGTAAAGTGTAAATAATAAAGCAGTTTTATTATTTTAAACAATTTTATTACCGTATATAAAAACAACCAAAGCAGTTTTATCCGGTCACTCTTAAATAAAATAGAAAAAAAATTAAAATGTACATTTTTTACAGATTTTTTTTAAGAACAAAGAAGTGAAATAATTAACTAAGATCATTGACGTACATTTAAAAAACAGGAGTACATGTTTTCATTTTTAAATTGGAATCTAGAAAAATTAAGAAAGTTGACAGTTAAAATTTGAAAAAATATATGAAAGTTTGAAAACTTTGTTATTGTTTTATTGTACAGTACTATTTTAATTCCCCCCCTTTGAATACTCATCGCCCCCAAATCACCCACTTGGGGGCGATCGCCCCCAGGTTGAGAACCACTGATCTAAACTATTCAATGAACAGTTCCTATGTTTCTTTTTGAAGCTTTCAGTGTAAAATTATTTATTCAATTGAGATAAAACTTTATTGACTTGCTTAATCTCTTGAGTGACTTAAGTATCATCACGTTTACTTTTTTTTTGTTTTTAAATTTAATATTTTGAATACATTATTATGAAGATTGTATAATAAATTTTAAAATTATGGCATTGTGATGAACTATTAAAATAAATTTATGATCTGATGTTAAAATATTCTAAAAAATAATTTTTTTAAAGATAGTAATTATTTTTTCAAAATGTCTCTTAATTAATTCATGGGTTTGTGAATTTATGGTCAAATTTTGTTTGATCTTTAACAAAAAATCCAATAACTATTAAAACTAAAATTCACATTTAGTTGGTTTATAATGAGATTAATAGGTGATTAAATTTTGTTTGAAATGAGAAGACGTGTAATTTTTTTAAATCTTATAATAAACAAAGAAGACTCTCCTTGGTGTTCATCTTGCATTAGAATAAATATACAGCATGTATTATTAATTGATTGCCCAATTTATTCAAGATAAAGTAAATTTCACGATAGGCATAATAAAAATCTTAAAAAAAATTATCTGAGCATATAGAGAAGTACATTCACTTTCTTGGGATAGATAAAATTTGATGACAAAGTTCAGCGAAATGTAATTTTTATAAATTTTTTGTACCGGGTGATTCAATAAGGGTGACGAGGCACCGCATCTCAGGAACTAACAATCGTAGAAGTTTGGGAAAAAATCCTTCAGAGGAAATCGACCAAGAAAAATTGCTGGAAATATTTTTTAAGTTCATACGTCCACCGCTAGGTGGCTAAATAGCTTCGATCGTATAAAAAATGCAATTTTCTCAAAAATTTTCCAATATAAGTTTAGAAATGAATACTCTCACGTTAATGCCACTACAACAGTCCATCTTTTTGATAAATGACTTTTTATTATAGGACGTAAAATAAAGGCGGGAGGTGATGCTAAACTTTTATGGACTCTAGAGTCTATAACTTAAGTTTGACTTAACGGAAATTTGTTAACAAGGTCTGGTTCAAGAAAGGAAGGTTTGGTGAATAAAATAAAAAAACATCCATGCCATTTTAGTTCTTGCCGCTCTCGCTAAGGGGCGTGTTTTATAAAGTTAACCGTTTTATTGATTTTGCTCCAAATCTTAAATAGAACCGTATAATTATTTTATTAGATTCAGAAAGTAGATCAAATTTGCAATAAAACATGTTCAAACCGCATGTCGATATCTTTTTCGTTTAACAGTTATTGCTTAAAGAACATTTTATTAACGAATTTATCAAAGAAACAAAATAGGTAATTGAGTTTTCAATTTTTTTTCAAGTTTCGTATTCAAGCATGCCATGGACAAATAAAAAAACAGTTTAAAACTTTGTTCTTATTTTCATCTAATCACAACAATAATGATATAACATAACAAACAATAAAATAACAATTAAAACATTAACATCTATTTGTGAAAAATCGCCGTTTCCATAGAAACTGTCAACCAAGTCTTTCACGGCCTTCTAAGAAATTAGACATTTTTGAAATTTAATACCTACTCACAGGCGACACAGAAAAGCGTTATTATCATTATTGTTGTGATTAAATGAAAATAAGAACAAAGTTTTAAACTGTTTTTTTTATTTCTCCATGGCATGCTTGACTACGAAACTTAAAAAAAATTTGAAAACTCAATTACCTATTTTGTTTCTTTAATAAATTCGTTAATAAAATATTCTTTAAGCAATAACTGTTAAACGAAGAAAGATATCGACATGCGGTTTGAACATGTATTGTTGCAAATTTGATCTACTTTCTGAATTTAATAAAATAATTATACGGTTCCATTTAAGATTTTGGAGCAAAATTAATAAAACGCTTAACTTTATAAAACACGCCCCTTAGCGAGGGCGGCAAGAAGTAGAATGGCATGGATGGTTTTTTTATTTTATTCAGCAAACCTTCCTTTCTTGAACCAGACCCTGTCAACAAAATTCCGTTAAGTCAAACTTAAGTTATAGATACTTCAGTCCATAAAAGTTTAGCATCCCCTCCCGCCTTTATTTTTCGTCCTACAATAAAAAGTCATTTATCAAAAAGATGGACCATCATCGTGGCATTAACGTGAGTGTATTCATTTCCAAACCTATATTGGAAAATTTTTGAGAAAATTGCATTTTTTATACGATCGAAGCTATTTAGCCACCTAGCGGTGGACCTATGAACTTAAAAAATATTTTCAGCAATTTTTCTTGGTCGATTTTCTTTGAAGGATTTTTTTCCCAAACTTCTACGATTATTAGTTCCTGAGATACGGCACCTCGTCACCCTTATTGAATCACCCGGTACAAAAGAAAACTTCAAGTCTTTTAAATGACAATTTAGTTGAAAATTCTACTTCCACAAATTTGTGTTCTCATTTTCAGCTATTAAAACATTTTACCATAAAAATATGGATAAAGTTAAAATTAAGCCTTAGGGCGTGATGACCTTGGAGCCCTTTGTATAATAAATATAATTAATTATTATTATTTTTATTGAGTAATAGGACACTTAAATAACACGCTTTTTATTGTTTAAGCAACATTTCTTCTTTAATTTGTGGGCATTATCAAGCTGCAACAATTGTAAAACATTTTTGTCATTAAAGATATACATATTAGTTGTTTAACAAGAAAAACCTGTAAACGTTTAGTCTATATATTGTAATAAATTTTATAAAATTACAGTAGCCACTAATAATTATATTCAGGATTAGAAATTAAGCGTTTTATTTAAGTGTACTGTTTCCCGTTAATTCATATAGGTATTTAAACTATAGTGAAGGTGATAATATCTAAAAATAAATAATTAATATTTTTCATTTTTACGATATTTATTATTAAAAGCTTTTTTGTTGACTTAAGCCGTGATTTCGCATATTTTTTTTTATCAAAATATTTTAAACAGTTTTTTGATGTGATATTTTGAAAAAACAATTTTTTTCTGTACTATTACAATTATTGGGTAGAAATAAAGTATAAATATAAGAGAGAAGCAGAGGAAGTCTCGTGATTTGTGGAGACAGATTTTGTTTATTTTCATTTTCAATTTAATTTGTAAGTTGATGTATTGCATTCTTCATCTCTCTGTATGTTTTACCATTACGCCAGTATAAACTTAAGAATTAATTTAACGTGATGTAACTGCGACACATAGCCTTTGTCAATAATTGGGTATGATTTGGATACGTATTTTTATGATTTTTTCTGGATGTTTTTATGATTTCGTTTGGATGATTGAAAATTAATTTTTTCTCTAAAAGTGAATATTAATTTCATTAGGGCCTTAGTGGCACAAGCCAAATTTTTGAGAAATTATAAATAAGTCACGGTATTTATGATATTTTTCTAGTTGTGAATCTATGATCTTTTCTGGTCATTTATTAATGTAATACTCAGCGAACTTTTTTATGCACTGTGTAACTTTATTTATATTGTTTAAAAATGTCGATTGTCTTTTTGTTGGTCGGAAATAATTTGCGATTTGACGGAACGTGAAAGTTTCCATTTCGAGGAACCTAAACTTAAAATTTATTTATATCAAATAGTCCAATTAGTCACATCCCAAGTTATTATTTATTAAATTAGAGAATAAAGAAAACATTTTTATTATGAACAAAGGATGGATCGGGGCTTGAACCCGGGTCTTTGGCGTAACTGGCAATGAAAAAATAATTTTCGAATTTTGGGTGACGTGATTATTAAATGGGACGGGTTTAGATATAGTTATTATTTATTTATTTAAAAGTTTATGTGGGAGTGTTTGTGTATACCGGGTGAGTTTTTTATCTTGAGACAGTCCTATAACTCAAAAAGAGTACATTATATGAAAAAAAAGTTTATTTATATCGAGGGGGAAACTAAAGTACGCTATTGTTTGTCGATCTAGAACAAGCTTTCAAGGGTATTTTAAGGTCAAGTTCTGTTTTTTAAATGGAAACATATATTTCTTTTCATATTCATAATCTACAAAAAAAACTGAGCAACTTTTATAAGAAGTATTTTTGTATTCGACATCAAATAAACAAAATATTAAATCAATTATTAGATCTCAAAAAAATCCTAATAATAATTTTTAACAATTATTCAACTTAATTATCAACTAATATTGATCAAATATTTAATTATTAAATAAATAATTTAATAATTTTTCGACATTATTCTCTGACATTCCAAAGTGTTATCGCAAGTCTTCTGGATGAATTCCAGTTCCAATTTCGTTTTTTGGCCTGTTTTCTTTTACATTTCGTGTATTTTTTTTTAAACAGATTTACAACACGATAAAATGAAGCTTATGAGGATATATTCCTATCAGGGAAAACGCTCGGCATCCATTTCAATGGCATCCCAATAACATTTCTTCCACATTCACCTCATAAATTAAGACCATTTCAATTCTGTCTTCAACATAAAATGCTCCATTTTTATTATGGTAATACAATTGGTAACTATCTACTTGATTAATACGAGAAAGAAACTTTTTTAAACTCAAAAAGTTTAAGTAGTTCAATAAGTAGAAAATAATCTCTTAAATCTGAGTATAACGAAGTTTTAATATCAATATAAACACTTATTTTCATTGTTGTTACTTTTGATTTAATAATTAAATATTTGATCATTATTATTGGATAATTAAGTTGAATAATTGTTAAAAATTATTATTAGGATTTTTTGAGATCTAATAATTGATTTAAAATTTTGTTTATTTTATGTCGAATACAAAAATAGTTCTTATAAAAGTTGCTCAGTTTCATTTGTAGATTATGAATAAGAAAAGAAATATATAGGTTTCCATTTAAAAAACAGAACTTGACCTTAAAATACCCATGAAAGTTTGGTCTAGATCGACAAACCATAGCGTAGTTTAGTTTCCTCCTCCATATAAATAAAGTTTTATTTGAAACTTTTTTCATATAATGCACTGTTTTTGAGTTATAAGACTGTCTAAAGGTAAAAAACTCACCCGGTATTGGTATAGGGGGGCCGGTCAAATTTGTGCAAGTAGCCGGGCTTGAACTAGGGCCTTCTACTCTGGACCCGGAGAGAAATTGAACCCAAATTTAAATTTTACTTTTATAAAAAAAAAAAAATTAAATTCGAATTTTAAATATTGTAACGCTTTGATTAAAAGATCAATTTAAAGAAAATAATTAAATTTTCACTTTTTTTAGCCCTTGGACCTTTATGAAATTAAAATATCCAATTACAGAAAAGTGGCTTGATAAAATAAGGCAGTCTTTTTCTTTCTCCTGTATTTATATAGAATTTAATTAAAGCTATGCTGCAATTACATCGACAATTTATACATCATAAGTTACAAATTCCTAGGCCATTTATAATGATATTGTCAGAGTTTTTATTATTATTATTTTTTTTATTATTTGATTTACATTAAATATAAAAAATAAAAAAGTTTACATTTTTTTATTTTTTGCAATCCTTAATATCTGCAATTTATATGGCCTTTAATTATTCCTGAACTATTAATATTTATATAGAATAGTTTCGAAAAACAATTCCTAGAAGCTAAAATACCTCCAAACCATATCATGCGTGATTTTATGTACATTGAATTATTTATACATAGATAATAAATACATTTTTTACACACAGTATTTTAAATATATAAAGAATTTAATTAGTATAGAAAGTGGACATTTTTTCTTATATATTTTAGTAACCAAATATGATGTATAAAATGAAAATAGTATAATATATTTTTTTTTAATTTAAAATTGTAATTAAATAGTATAAAAATTTTACAGGGTGTTTCAAAATTGCAATAGATTTTTTTTTTAAATTCCATTGAAGGGGCGCACCGGGAGGATGCAACACCTATAGGTCTTTACATATCCTTGAATTACTGAATGAAGTTAAAATGGTCAAGCGATAGGGTGGAGACGAAGATATCTGTGCACCTGGGCTGATTGAAGAATGTAAGAAATGGGAAAGATGAAAGTAGGGAGAGAGTTCAATCCCTAGAAGTCATGGGGCGAATCAAGTGGTTCGGCAGTTCTCCAATTTGATCGTGAAGGTGTGTAGGGAGAATGCCATTGAAGGGGGGCACCGGGAGGATGCAACACCTATAGGTCTTTACATATCCTTGAATTACTGAATGAGGATAAAATGGTTAACCGATAGGGTGGAGACGAAGATATCTGTACACCTGGGTTGATTAAAGAATGTAGAGTAGGGAAAGATGAGGGTAGGGAGAGAGTTCAATCCCAAGTCATGGGTCGAATCAAGTGGTTCGGCAGTTCTCCAATTTGATCGTGAAGGTGTGTAGGTAGTCGCCGCTTGTTAAGCACAAAGAGGGCTTTGGGGGGGAATTATTGATTTTAATTCATCGGAGCACATCCCGGGATATAGTATTTATAAAATAGGGAAAGCGTGGAAATATTTCTTCGATGAGAAAGCGAGTCGAGTGAGAGGGTCGTCTTTTAGACTGATGGCATTCAAGGTGGCAAGAGAGTGCTTATGGGCCTCTCCACGGATAAGAGCCATGTTCGAAACAGGGGAGAGCTTGGGCCTTGTAGAGTTGCTCGGCATAAAAAAGTCTGGACTTGAATAGAAAGAAGATTTTCCCTGCAACAGATTTTGCCAAAGGAAATGTGGTTCCAAAAGAGATGAGACAAGCTCAAGATGCCCAGTATTAACAGCTAAGTTAAAGATTGAGTGAAGAAGCAACAATACTGCGGTTACTCAGAACATTGATATCGTCGGCGTAACGGTGAATGGGATTTGAAGTTGGATTAATTAGTTCGTTTATATACAGTATATTAGGAAGAGGCATTATTTTAGAACAATATTTACCTAAGTCAAAATATATAAAAAAGTTTTTATAAATTTATGTTTTTGAATTTGCCTAAGCCTCGATCGCTATCTGCCAATGCTGCTGGTTGTCCTCGATTTCTTTGCTCTGATCTGTTTTGAGATTAATTAGGAGTTAGGCAATGTGCGGTTCCCAGTCTATGACTAACTTATCTATCGTTAACTTATAGTAAAGTAGGTTGTGAGTTGTAAGAAGTATTCTAGGATTCTTTATTCAGGCCTCCAAGAAGATGGGTTGAACAATATAATACCCTGCCCATAAATTTATGTCAAAACTTTTTTATTGATAATTAGATATTAAAGTGCAAAGATTATTTTAACTAAAAACAAAAGAGTTTCTTAAATTTCGAAAATGAAAATTTTCTAAAATTCACTAGAGCTTTATAATCACATGGAAATTGCTTAATAAAAGCCTTTTGTTTATTTTAGTTTTTCGGCCTTTCTAGCCATAAGCCAATTTACGATACTAATTATTTTTTATTAAATTTGTCTCTATCCCCCCCGGGGTCAGGTTTTAGCCGGATGCCTCGAGTCGGATTCGAACCCGGGTCCACTTGGTTAGCAGGCTGACATGCTAACCCCTAGCCGAACCCCTGAGACAAAATTCTTCCAGCATGTATCCTACGTATACAGCTAGGAAATTTCACTTCGAGCGAAAACTATCTTTTGGTTAAATTTAAGCCAAAGTTTTCACTATTTCCTTCAATTTAACATTTGAGGAAGAGCCATTTTTGCCGTTAAATATATAACTAAATTTTGAACATATGTATATAGGTATATACGAGGGGTGAACCGCGACCTAAAATAGTGTACACCTACTTCTACTTCCACGTAGAAGACAATAGATTATCTAATAAATTCCAAAGACGGTGTACAGCTAATTCCAATCACCGTACACTCCTCGGGTATACTTATATAAACATTTTGGTTTATTTTGACCAAGAAAATATTTTCCAAAGATTGTGTAGTGCAATTCTGAAACACCCAGTAGGGAATAATAAAAAAAGAAATCCCATAACATCTATAAAGGAACTAAGAAGAAACAAATAATAATAATGAGGTATTTAAATTTTTTAAATTTATAAAAAAATATACAATTTTGCTGATTTTTCGATCCATTTTGAATAATATAAATAAATATTTTTTATATTTATTACAAAGATTTAAATAAAAAAATAATCAGATTAAAAAAAAATAACAAAAAAAAATTCTTTTACTTCCTTGATTAAAGTAAATTCATGTCCATGGGAAAGCAGCAAGTTGGCTGCATAACGATGGTCAAAGTCCAAGAAACGAACACGCAAGAAATGTAAGGAAAAGGGTTACTATAATTAATAGTATTGCCATCCAGGCTGGAAGGGTAGCTGCAACAAAAAGAATTACATTATAATTAGAAATAGAAATGAACGAAAAAATACATAAATTAAATTAATTTAAAATTGTATTTAAGGAGGTTCTTTCGCGACAATCCACACAAAAAGTTTTAGCCTCGTAATCACTCTATAAATATGAACGGAACTAAAATTTTAGGTTATGTTTTTTTAACGTGACTGTAGCATTCACACTACGAAATCTCTATATGGATACACACATACTTGCCGGATCGTTTCCAAGCCATTGTGTTTATATCCTCTCCACTAAAAATAATCGCCCAAATGTTTTTTTTTTTTTATCAAAACTACGTGGTAAATAATTTTTATTTTTTTTTAAGTTACTAACAAATATTAGTTTTTCATCAAGATGTGAAAGTGCTTCAATGAAATAAAATAAAATAATGATCATATCCTCACCCTTTCCCTATCTACCATATGTAAAAAATGTCATTTTTAATTGCAATTATTTCATATTTGGTGTGGTAAATCGTCTTCAAATGTTAACAGTATGTGTGTGTATTATGCTTTTAATGACTTATATTCCAAGTTTCGAAGACTTCTTGAATTTTTGCATTTGAGAAAGGATCTACCTTAATGTGCCCTTTTGAGAATCAAAATTGAAAATATTTTAATTAGAAATATTTTAAATAGGATTTAAGAATAGAATAAAGACAATTCTTTTATAAAAACAATCTCAAAATGTTTATTAAATTTTTCTAAAGTTTCGGGAGAAATTCTCCCTTTATCAATAGAAAATTTGAAAAACTACCTCAAGATTTATAAGCCAGCACAATAACATAAAATAAAATATAATTTTAAATATAAAGCATTTGTTTTTATTTCGTGGTATTCCTGAAACAATATTACAGCAAACGGACTACTCAAGTTAGGTTTTATGGAAACAAGCTGTAATTTGAGCTTTTTCGCAAACAGGCGAGACATAGGCTTTACGAAAATAGGCTGAACCTATTGTTAGCTTTATCGTAGAAAGTTCATTGAGGATTGATATGGATAATTTTTCGCCTTTTCTAGAAACATTAGTTAGGAATTATAAACGTTTTGGCAATCGAATGCCGTTTTACATAAAAGCTAGTCTTTTTGCAGACAGGGTAATTCACAAAAGGACTGCGATACATACAATATTTTAGCATTTAAGGAACCTCCTTATAAATATTATAAATTGGCTGTTCACTAATCATTTCGATATCAAAATTTCAACCAAACTCCAAACTCTTCAATTTAAAATAAGAAAATATTTTTTAAACATATGTATCCAATAATACTTACACCTATATGGTAATGTGTGTATACAAATTCGATTATCTACTGAGATACTAAGCACCGCTGCTTCAGCTCGACTCGTCACTGGCGGTCCATCAAGTTTCGAGGATGGAAGGAATTCTACTCCGGTGACAAACATAGAATGAGCACCCGGAACATGAACAACTCTCTAAAATAAAAAAAAATAAGAAAATTTATTAAACATTATTCCAAAAGTGAAGTCACTGATATTCTTCAAACTTAAAGCTTATTTGTCTTACTATTGAAATAGAATCGGAGAAAGAAGTACTTTGTGGAAGAGTCTGAGGAAGAGAAGAGGTCAGATGATGGGGCACACACTGAGACATGGGGGATTGCTTAGGGATATCTTGGAGGGGAGGGGGGAGAGAAAAGGGGAAGGCCCAGATTAGAATATTTCGAACAAATAATTAGGGATATGGGATGTAAGACATTTAGAGGGGTCAAAGAGCTGGCATGGAACAGAGCCGGGTGGTTGTGTCAAACCAGTCTTATGACTGTGAACTCACTACTCAATGATGATGATGATGATGATTCAAATAAATTTAATAATCTCGATGAATTATTTTTGATTTATTTCTATCGTATTAAATCAATCGATAGTTTCGGTCACCATTGGTTGACCAACTTCAATAGTAGTTTTTGGAAAATAATATTTCGAAATTATTAAATTTATTTATATGGTTGGTGTAACAAATAACACTTGAAGTTTGAAGAAAATTTATTTATTAATTTTTATATTAAAAGTATTTTCTAGGAGAGACGGGCTGGTATGGATAATGATGAAGTGCCAGTCCAGAAGAACGATATAAAATCTTTATTAGAGTTTCGTTTCAACATTTTTATTTCTTTAATATTTCAGAAGTTTTTCTTTCCTTCTTCAGGTTTTTTTTTTTTAATGGCCTTCGGGAACTATAGCACATTTTGGCCATTGAGTGTTCGTGTGTGTAAATTTGTGTAGGGATCAGATTATAGCCGGCCAAATATTTGCAGCAATTCGGGGCTTGAACCCGCGATAGCTTGATTAGAAGACATTCTCTATAACCACTCGACAAAAGGGTATAAATGCAACCTTCTCGTCTCTTGTATCAGTTTTTGTTTTATTAGCGCATATCATTGAACATCTAAAATTTTTATTATTAGGTATTTTAAAAAACGTCTGAAATGTTGGTTAAAAAAAAGGTTTATAATTTTCTCATTAATATATTAAAGAATAATTAACATATTAACGAGAATTGTTTTGATCGCGCTTTTTAAACAAGATATATATCGCGAGACTACTGCTGGTTGAAGCTATTGGAGTCTGCTGAGTCTTAAGTCTGGACCAAGAGATAATGAAAAAGATATGATCAATTTAGTTATAATCCAACGTCATTTTGCGTTTAGCTCGCATGACACTTGGATGGATCACCAAATGAATTTGAAATCTGAGCTGTTATATATTCAATCTCCCAGTCCAGAGCGCCAGATCTGTTAGCACGTATGTTAGGTGCTTGCCATTAATTAATCGTATGTTTCCTATATTTGATCATCGCGAATCGAATGCGGGTGATTTTTGTCAAATATTAAGTGGAAATAATATCTGAACTTATATATTCTAACTTGAAATAAATTTATGATTTTCTCTTTAATATATTAAAGAATAATTAACATATTCTCGTTAATAAAATTATAAATTTATTTCACTTCATTATTTCAAGTTAGAAATATATAAGTTCAGATATTATTTCCACTTAATATTTGACAAAAAATCACCTGCATTCGATTCGCGATCAAATATAGGAAACATACGATTAAAAAAAAGGTTCATTACTCTCCCAGTCAATCCATCATAATCCAGTTCAATTAATCATCTATCTACTTACTTGAAGAGAAAAGGCTATATGAATAGAGACACTTCCTGAAAACATTGTGCCTACTGCAACAAATCTACCATCTGAAGATACGGCTAATGCGCTTACGGATTCCGAAAAAGAACAATTCTGAAATAAAAGACATGAAATTAGTATAATATATAAAAATACATATTAGTTCTTTGTTTCTTCTTACTTTTTGAGAGATCCTTCAGTTGGATCCCAAAGTTGAAGATATGAGGTCAACTTGCCAACTCGGCTTACAGGGTTGGCTAGCATGAATAATCTCGGGGAAGCCACCGCTGAAGTTCCCTCCCCGATGGCGAACCGACATCGTTTGTGAAGATATTTAACCGGGCCTTCGGTGCCGTCCCATTTAAGTGCTCGGATTCGCTTCCCAGAAGTCGTTCCCCAAATTGATGATTCCCCATCCTTCGCCACGCTCACCAACTAGATAGAAATAAATCGAACATGTAGAAAATAACATCTTCTTTATCTGTAAAAAAAAAAAAAATTGAGTAAGGATTTGAATATTACACATTATCTACAATAAAGAATTTTTATATTTTATTAAATGATGCATATTTAATACATGCTTTTAGAATTTTGTCTAGGATCATTAAAATAAGGAATTTTTGAAGAAATATTCATGTTTCCAGGGATCGTGAGTAATAATTTAAAAATAAGTGAAATACAAGATAGCAACTTGTAACCGGTTACAGAGAATGAATATATTTGGTTATAATGGAAATTAATAGGCATATTAATTCGAAGATAGCTAGCAAATAAAAAAACAAAAAGGCGAATAGTGATTATTAGTAAAATTAGAGAATAAAGAAAATTTTATTAATAAAAACAAAAATATCAGCCCTAGTTCGAATCCAGGTATTCGCGTATCCCGAGATATATGCAAAGATGTATAATAAATATATAATACATTTTTTTCTAGATTTGGGTGGGTGCAGTGATCATCCCCCAGTGTTTGAATATTGATTTGATTTGCCGTAATTGTTAATCTTTATTAATATATATTTTTTTAGTTAAAATGGTTTTATTTTCAAAATATTTCATGTTATATTTAATTCTTTTGATAAAGCCTTAAAATTTTGCCCAACCAAGATTGTTCTCTATCCCGTAAAGCACAACCTTCCCAAGAAAGGAGAGGAGTGGATTGAAATCCAGTCAAAATAAAAAAATCTAGTTTTTCTAATTCGCGAATCCTTAAGGACGTTTCCTAATATAGCTCAGATGCAGTTCGCTCTTTCCCCTACACTCACATGCGCAGAAAGGTGAAAATATTTTCACTGCGTCGTTTCTTGGATCTGGCAACATTGCATTCTTACCGACGCTAAAAGACAAAGAATAAAAAAAAAAAAAAACACTACATGAAACAGCTCAATGCAAAATTCCAGATGAGAACAGAATAGTTAGGTTGAGAGAATTAGCTAAAAATCTCAAATGCACCAGCTGCAGAAGTTTTTTAGATATTCAGAAGATATGGAAAAATTGAGTGATTTTAGTGCAACGTTGCCAAGACGCCATCTCTCACTTGCCATGCCATGAGAGAAAAAAAAATGAAAACTATCAAAAATATTTAACTTTTAACATTTTTCATACAAAACGAATACCGCTTGATACAATTTAACAGGAAAATATTTGTTATATCTTAAGTTAATGATTCTCAGTTTTTCAAAATAATATCAAGAAAATTGCGATTGTTATTTAATGAAACAGTGGCTTTAATATCAATCGGGATAGGGTTCGAGGGTTAAATATGCAAATTTCAATGGTCAATATTTAAAAATTTAGTGCGGCAAGGACTAATGAAAAAAATTTCTACGTGTAAAGGACACTTATAAATATGTGTGTTCAAAGTTTTAAAAGGATTCCAAGAAAACTGATTTATTAGGGAACGTCCTTAAGTTCCAAAGATCACTAGATTCAATTACTCTGATAAAATAAACTATAAAATAAATTCGTTAAAGGGTCACAATATGTGCGGAACTGTGTAATTGATGTCTGCAATGAAATATCCCATGAGATTTCGACTCTCATGATTGATTCTCTTATAAAAGTTTTCTACTTAACTAAATGATAACTTTTGTAATAACGTATAGCTAATAAATCTAAATGAATGTTTTTGGAATTCACATTTAATATATTGCAACTCAGTTACTGTAAATTAATCTAATTTATATCTTATATTGATTATTTTTGATGCGATTGGTATTTTTAACTTGTTACGTAAAAAATTTAACTTGTCCATCCCTGCATGTTTCCATCTACGATTCGAACTTTAATTCGAGTATCGTTATCAAATGATTGCAATTATTTTTTGATAGCAAAGAAAGAATAATTCAGGTTCAAGCAAAGATTACATCATTTGATACTAAGCCAGAATTAGAGATCGGAACGTCAGGTGATTTATCTCATAGAAAATCTTTATTTTAGCAGTTTTTAATTAAATTCTTCAGGATATTTAGGACAATTCAAAGGGGCATAATTTACAATATTCAATCATATAGTTATATAGTAAGAATTTAATTTTCAAATAGATAAAAGTTATCATTTATCTCTCTCATTTATCATTTTATCTTGTATAAAATATTTTTTAACTTCTTCAAATATTAATTAAATTATCAGATGGGAGATTGTTTTATTAATAATTTGTTCTATATTAATTATGCATCGATCAAGAACAACATTCTTACCTTATTCCATTGTAAATGGAGCCAATAATACATTTAAAAACAATTTTTTTTATATTTGTTAAATAAAATTAGAAATTAATATAAATGCTGTAAGTAATATTTGATCAATCCTAAAAAAAAATAATTAAAATTCTTTGTCGTTTTTAAAGATTTCAAAAAAAAAAAAAATGGATTATTATTATTAATATTAATATAAATATAGTTATTATTTTGTTTAAATAAATCATAAATAATTTGTACCCATTTTTCATTTGGACTAATATCAATGTCGTCGATCTCTTTTGAATGGGCCTTGATATCAATACGTTTAGTTAAGGCAGGAAATTGCCAGACACGGAGATGTCCATCGGTCCCGCCTGTTGCCATAAATTTTCCAGACCTACTAATTCGAGTTACTCTTTGCAATGCTTCTTCGGAGCTATAAAGTAGTAAAAAAAAAAAATTAGAAATCTAAAAATATATAATATTCAGAGAATGAATCACATATAAATATGCTCTGATTAGGGACTGTATTAAGCAACTTAAGCGGCTGTCAGTGCCGGCTCAAGACATTTTGCCCCCGGGGCTAACTTTTAAAAACTGCCATTCTTGACAAAGAAAAAATCGTTTTTTCCAACATAATAGTTATTTATGTGTTAAAAGTAATATTTTATTTTGTGAGAAGGAAGTTTTGAACACGACACAAAGCGGAGTGCTCCAAACCTTCGAACAAAATAAAATCACTTTTAACACGTATATCGTACACTATTATGTCTGCAAACACTATTTTTTAATTTGTAATTTCTAATAGTTTTTTGGCATATGACAAAAATGTCAATTTGTTGTTCCATTCGTCATTACCAAGATAACTAAATCGCTTTTAACACTAGTGTTAAAAGTAATAATGGTCTGTCACTTTGTAACACTGGTGTCATAGTGATTTGTAAAAAATAGTAGATTAAAATTCAAGTTTCATAAGACATGATTTTATCGCCGGGGGCTATAGACCCCATAGCCTCCCGGTTAAGGCGGCACTGGCGGCTGTTTCATTAACTATCCAAATATAGGAGAGTTAAAATTTTCTAATTTATTCCCGACATTTCGCCTTCTAATTGTAAAGCTGTTTTCAAAGGATAATAGATATAATATTGGGAGAAATCAACAACAGCTCCCGGTGTGTAATAAATTTATTCTTATGGGGAGAAAAGTTGTTGTTCACCGTAGTTTGCCTACCAATAGATGACAGGGGGTGAATTCACATTGAATTTGAGATATTTTCATATCTTGAAAAGACATCATCCTGTCATATTTGTCGCATATAATAAGTCAACTCAGCCAGTGCTGAAATGACGCTAATATCAACAACATTGATTTTATTAGATCATGGGTGAGTTAACTCATTTTATATCTACATATTAATGATTACTTCAGAATTAGAACCCACAAAATCTTGAATAAATTCGTTGGAGCTGCCCAGGATAGTGAAAAGAAGCAATTTAATTATAATGTCATTTTCAGCTAATTTATAAAAACCGACGTTTTGGAGGATATTCCCTCTTCTGGAGTTTAAAATAGTGGTTATATACTTCCTTAAATGATCCTTTTAAACCCTGAAGAAGGAAGGAAGATCTTCCAAAACGCCAGTTTTTAAAAAGTTTGAAAAAGACATTTTAATTCGAAATTGTTTTTTTTTTTTGTTTTTATTATCCTGGGCAGCCACTCCAGAGAATTATATTGATTAAAATTTTTTAGTTCATTCAAGATGTTTCGGTTTCTAATTTTGAAGTAATCATATATGTACCTATATGTACATAGATATACCATAAAATGAGTTAACTCACCCATGATCTGATAAAATTGATGTTGTTGAAATGAGTTAGATATCCCTATTTGCTGAGTTTTGATTTGATAAATCTCTATTAACACTTGAAAATAATTTAAGAATTAGAAAATTCGTGGATAAAATAGAAAATATTTACCAATCTTCTAATTTCCCCAATAGTGATCCGAAACGAAAGAAATGTCCAGTTCAACTGTTAATAGTCTTATCATTTTTAGTTATTGGCCTAAGTTAAGATTTATACTAGCATTCTAGAAATAATGTGAATAAAAGATGGTAACAAGAAAGAAATAGTCTTTAAAAGTCATAAGGACAAATGATAAATGTTAATAGGTTTGTCTTTAACGGTTGAAAATTGTGCCTGCAAAGCTTGTTAGTCAACCGGTATTATGCATTCATTAATATAGAAGAAATTGTAAATAAAAAAATTTAAATACTAAATTACTGATACTTATGAAGAAACATCGAGGGAAAATTTAACATGAAAAAAATAGAAAAAAATTGAAGAATGGAGATTGATGGAAAGGCAGTCAAGTACAAATTATGAATAAAATGATTTAGTGGAACGTCATTTTCAATCTTTCAAAAAACCGATGTCGAAGAATCTCCCTTCTTTAAGGTAGTTGTTTCGCGACAATACTAGCAAAAAGTTAATGCTAGAGTATTTAGAACAGGCAATAAGGTTTCATAATCCCAAAAATTTTTGCTGTTTAAGTACCACTACAAGCCAATCCCGTGCTCGTTTGACAAATCTGACAACACTGTCCGAGCTTGTATATATCATAGAAATGTCAGATAAAGTACATTATAAAGGAAGATTTATAAAACAAAAAGTTCTTAATAAGAGTTTGAAAGCTGTCGCGACAATGGCTGAAGCGAAAATAGGTCAAAAAAGTACTAAAGTTAACCCACTTTTTAGGTTAAATAAATGCTTTGTTGCCAGCTTGTTTTTAGTGTAAATTTTTCATTATTTATTCATTAATATCTCATAAACTGTGTTGTAACTATGAATTAAAATTTTCTTAAAAAATGTATTGGTTATTGTTTAATTATTATCATTTCCGTCCATAATTTAATTTATAATTTGAAAGTTTATATTGGGAAAATAAGGACAAGTTTTTTATGTGTGAGTTTTTTATTTATCCACCAACGTTTCGTCGACTTTGCCGACTTCTTCAGGGCTTCAAATAGTCATGTCACACATTCGTTTAAATTTTCTTTTTACTCATATTTGAATATCTTTTGAAAATTGTATTCTGATGGCCTTCAATGGTAACGAAGGTAAAAAGAAAATTTAAACGAATGTGTGACATGACTATTTGAAGCCCTGAAGAAGTCGGCAAAGTCGACGAAACGTTGGTGGATAAATAAAAAGTCACACATAAAAAACTTGTCCTTATTTTCCCAATATAAACTTTCAAGTTATTGTTTAATGTTGGTTTAGTTTTTTATAACAATGGTAAGAAGAGTTTCTTAATTATAATTAAATATGTTTGTAGACTTTCCGATATCCCGTATAGTGCAATGTATAAGAGTCTGAAAAACTCTATCTTTGGAATTTAATTTCTCCGGAACTATATTGTTGATAAATTTCGTTTTGCCACCAATCGATGCAGAAGTAAATAATAATCTATCTAAATTTCGAAAAAATCCTAAGAAAACCCATATGGTGAAACAACTACTCTTAGGGTTTAAAAAGGTCAACGAAAGAAGTTTGTAAACAACTTTTAATTTAAAATTATATTGATGTTAATAAACATACAAAAAAGAACTGATAAAGGAGACAAAAAGGAGATGACTTCCTTTTAAACTCTTTAGGAGGGAAGATTCTAAGAAAGGTTGGTGTTTAGGAGAATGAAAATGACGTTCTAATAAATTATTTCATTCGGAATTTGTACTTTTCGTTATCCTTGGGTTGCCTTTCCATCAATTTTCCATTTGTGCTGGTGATTATGAAAGTGGTATAAGTCAGTAATTGTTAGTTTCAAGATATTTACAATTTTGTAAAATAAACAAAATTTGAATTCTGTATAATGACAAAACTAGAAATCCATTTAACGGTTCAATTTTATGCGATTTTGCAAAACCGACAACGACAACTTATTACTATAGTTAGATGGAGCACAAAATATGAAAAAAAAAACTTTTTTCATAAAAAGGCACTGATGGCTTGTAATAATTATTTTCTTCTATCTCGGCGAGGTATGTGAAGCCACGTGAGAATCAGGTGTTAAGTTCAATGCTGAAGATAAAGAATTTATTAATGTTGAAATAAAGTAAATTTTATCTTGTAATGTTGATTATTATTTGACAAAAAGAGACGTTTCAACAGCCATACAGAGCCATCATCAGTCTGTAATGTAGACAGAACTTGATAAGTATACATTTTTCATATAATAATAGATATTGAACACATTGTATGAGAAACAATAAATAAAATTCTTTATCTTCAACGTTGAACTTAACACCTGATTCTCACACCTCGCCGAGATCGAAGAAAATAAAAACTTTTTTTTTTCTTAGACCATTTTTCATAATCACCGGCACATTTGAGTTCTACCAGTTCGTCTTCAAAAATAAATAAACTGCAACGGATCATTGCTAAACTTTATCCAAAGTCATTTTAAATATTAATAATGTTTATTCCTTTATTATTAATCAGATATCACTTGCTAATTTCAGTCCACGTTGACTTAAATTCAAAAATAGTGATCGATTCTCATCTAATACTTGAGGAATAACCATTCTACAGTGGATTTTAAACGTTTCGGTTATTATTGGTAACCATTGCTGAAGACATGGAGGAATCGACTTAAAATCAAAAATAACAATCGATTCTTATCTAATACTAGAGGGATAACCTTATTGCATTCCATTTTTGATCTTTTGACTATTAATGGCAACCTCTACTGAAAACGTGGAGGAATCGACTTAAAATCAAAAGAATTTAGTCATTGGATAAAGTAAAAAATATTAAGAAATTAAAGATTTTTAAATTAATTAAAAATTAATGAAGATTACGACGTTCCATGAACACAATGAAACATTGATAAGATATTATTAAATAAAGTTCAGCTTACCTGAAAATCAGTCTGTATACTATCTCCAGGTTGAATTTTAAATAATAATTTCTTGGTAAATTTTTCATTTGTTTTATTATTATTATCTGGTTTCTTTTTGCTATTAGTATCTGGTGAATCTTTTTCTGAATTTTTCCGATGTCGTACATTATTATGATTAGCTAATGATAAAAAAAAAGCAAAATTAGTATACAATTTTCAGAAAAATTAAAGACATTTTAAAAGTAGATAGTTGAACATTTAAACTCGTAGATGCTGAAACTAAAGAGAGTTGCAGAATAATTTACTGCTCTTTAAAACCGACACCCTTATATAAAGTAAATATCATGGATGTTATAGGCCCTCACAACATAAACATAAACATAAGGACAGTATTATGAATGGAAAAAAGAGCACGACAAGAAAACGGCACATGATGTATGACAGAACAAACTGTCAGAGAAGGCTCAGGTTTCCATCCTTGCATTAAAAGAATCCTTCAGCACAAAATAGGGCCGATCCCTGGAGGAACGAAATAAAGAACATCAAATGGCACCTGAAAACTACTTATGGTAAAATGAACAACTTAGAGAGATCTAAACAGAATTAGGACAGGAGTTGGATGCTGCGAGTCGAATCTCCAAGGTTTTATTTTTTTAAGATTTATTGACAATCTAAAGTGGAAGATTTTTTTTACCACTAAGAGTTTAGTTTTTTTTTTCGTTCATTTATTCTCGAAGCACAGGCATCTAAGGCTAGGCACACACAGTCGATTTTTAGTTGATGGACATGAATATATTATGTTTAATATAGGTGTATACACAACATAACTGCAGATCAACTCGATTATTTAATCAAAATCAATCGATGAGCACTTTTGATAAAAAAATCTAGCTTAGTTAATTAGAGTTGGTTATAAATTGATAATTCATTCAATTTCAAATCAACCCACTGAAAATCGTCTGTGTGTGCCTAGCCTAAGTTTTACAAAGAAACCTCCCAAACTAAACATTAAACTTATAAACAACCGTTCAAAAGAAGTAAATGGTATGTTGTTATTATCTGGAATTATAGCAAGATTTTGATATAATCTTATACCTGATAATTCTTCAATTTTTTCTCCTTCTTTCTTTGTATCGACCACTTTTAAACGAACATTATATAATTGACAATGGCTCTCTTGACCAGCCACCAGATATGTATGTTTTCCATCATTAAAAGTAGCACAATTCATAACAACAGAACCACCTGTTTCATGTCTTAACACTTCCTCTGCTACAAAACGATCACCATTATGGGAGAGTTCGAAGATTTCCTGAAAAAATAAAAATTATAAGAAAACAAACAAATATGTTATATAGATAGAAAATTTTAATCTAAAAATCTTGATAGAATATTAAGCTGTTGGGTAGTATTTAAAAATAAAGAATCTAAAGAGATTATTTCTCAGCTTAATTTGAGATGTTATAGATAATTTTGTATTTATATAAGCTAGCAATTAAATTTATATATTATATATTTGACTAAAATTTAGCTGCTGATTATATCTATTAATATGTCAGATGGGTGGATGTTCATTTCGAAGGTTCACCCTTGACCCAGATAGCTTATTGGCATTTCAGACATATAAACAAAATTATCAATAACAACTCAGATTAAGAAGAGGACAATCTCTTTGATTAAGTTTTTAAAATCGATCCTGTAACCCAGAGCAATAACAACTCTCTAGTTTAATAAAGATACCACCCACAAAACAATAATTGATTATTTATTAAAAAAGAGTGACTGGTGTAATGAATTCAACCATTTTTTTTTTTTTTATTATTCGTTGTTAGAAATGTCTGAAAAGTGTAGAAAATTAATTAATAAGGATGCTTTTTTCTTAAAGAGAAAACAATGAGGTTGTCCTCTCTTGGTGCAAATAAACATAGCAAATATAAATTTGTACTGAAAATAATGGAAGGCAGCCCAGGGTAGTGAGGAAAGAAAAAAATTAACACATCAAATAAGGGGTAGTTTATTGGAATCCTTCCTCCTTTCCTTTCAAACCGACATTTTGAACGATTCTTCCCTCCTTTTTCAGGGTTTCAAGGAGTCAATGAAGAAAACAAATAAAATGCTTTCTTCCTTTCTAGACAGCAGTGTTTAAAACGTTTCTCTTCCTTAGCAGAAGCATACAAAAACATTTTTTCCTTCCTTTTCTTAATTATATCAAGGAAAAAAATGTTTTTCTCTGCTTCTGCTAAGAAAGAGAAAAGTTTTAAACACTGCTATCTAGAAAGGAAGAAATCATTTTATTTGTTTCCTTCATTGACCCCTTGAAACACTGAAGAAGGAGGATGAATCCTCCGAAACGTCGGTTTGAAAGGAAAGGAGGAAGGATTTCGATAAATTTCACTTTATTTGGATATGTGTTAATTTTTTCTTTCCTCACTGCCCCTGGGCTGCCTTCCATTATTTTCAATTAAAAGTTCTACCAGTCCGTCTCTAACCAGGGAAAATTTCGTGCAAATATAAATGTGTATATATATTTTATTTGTTTGAGACTAGTTTCCAAGGTTTGACCTTCATCGTTTGTTATAAGACTAGCTTGCTATAACAAAACGAATTTTTCTATTGGGTAATTGAACCCAAGAGAAAAAAAAACAGATAAAGATTTTGATTAAAAGATTATGAAGGTCAAACCTTGGAGACTATGGTCTCACAAAAAATAAATTACCTATATAAGTATACATATTTATATTTGGTATGGTGTATATTTTCGTCAAGCATAGGTTAATCTCAATGATCTCTCTTTATGAATCAACAACACTTATAAACGATCTTACTCTCCGCCCTTCATGCAGGAAACCAGCCTTTTCAATTTTATTTGGTGAGTCCCGGGCCCCCTTCTGCATCGCTTTCGGCGCCTCTTAGGGCCAGTTGTATGTCGGTTGGTAAACTTTTTTAAACGTTGACAAAGGGTAAAATCTTATAATTCACCTGTGCCTGACGGATGGTCAATCAGATGAAAGTGCCTATCATCTGATTGACCATCCCACCATGTTGTATGTCAGTAGGCAAACTCTTTTTAAACGTTGACAAAGGGTAAAACCTTATAATTCTTCTTATGCCTGACGGGATGGCCAATCAGATGAAAGTGCCTGTCATCTGATTGACCATCCCACCATGTTGTATGTCGGTTGGTAAACTCTTTTTAAGCGTTGACAAAGTGCAAAACCTTATAATTCTCCTTATGCCTGACGGGATGGCCAATCAGATGAAAGTGCCTGTCATGACGGGATGGCCAATCAGATGAAAGTGCCTGTAAGTGCCGGAGAATTATAAGGTTTTACCCTTTGTCAACGTTTAAAAAGAGTTTATCAACCGACATACAACTGGCCCTTAGTATAGTCCTTACGTTTCTAGCGAACTTAGAGGGGTTGCAAATTCTACTATCTCCTTTTAGGCTTTTTCAATAGAATGAAGATGGACTGAAAACGACTGTGATTGGGAAGGCTGTAAAAATGTCAGGGATAGAGTCACCCGATTTAGAATAAATTCTGCAATATGTTTCTTAACTTCAGTGATACTTTGGAAACCGATGCTTTGGACAAGTCAAAATTGGAATAAAATTTTGTAATGAAGATGGACTGAAAACGACTGTGATTGGGAAGGCTGTAAAAATGTCAACATTTCATTTCACCGACTTTGAATTACCTACACTGGAATTCATTAGATAACCTATTGTCTTCTACTTGGAAATGAAAGTGGAAGTGGAAGTAGGTGCACACGATTTTAGGTCGCGGTTCACCCTCGGAGAAAACTTTATGAGTGCCCCCCCCCCGATTCGATTTTGCTAGGGAATTAAATTTCATTTCCACAAAAATATCTATTATTTAAATGAGTATTTTATATGAAAAATAAGCTGACGTATTCTGATGTGGCCACATCCACTTGACTTTACCATGCAACCTTGCCCCTAAAATTATTTATAATCATGTAGGGGGGGAGGGGAGTTAGTTTTTGCATTTTTGTACTTCTGCTGTCCCTGATTATGTATACAAAATTTGGTTGAGTTTGGTAAATGGCCAAGATTTTCATTTTTTGACCCTAAAGCCACCCCTCCCCCAATTTAGGGCGGTTAGTTTTTGCATTTTTAGACTTCTGTATACAAAATTTGGTTGAGTTTGCTCAAATGGCCTAAATTTTTAATTTTTAACCCCCTCCACCCCCCCCTTAATTTTGAGGGGGTTAGTTTTTGTATTTTTAGACTTCTGAAGGTCCACTGATTATGTATACAAAATTTGGTTGAGTTTCCTCAAACGGCCTAGATTTTTTAATTTTTAACCCCCCCCCACCCCGTTAATTTTCGGAGGTTAGTTTTTGCATTTTTGGACTTCTGAGGGTCCACTGATTATGTATACAAAATTTTGTTGAGTTTCCTCAAACGGTCTAGATTTTTAATTTTTAACCCCCTCCTCCCTTAATTTTGGGTCGACATGCACCAAAATATAATCAGCTCTTAATCTCAATGGACCAAAGCTACGTGTGAAATTTGGTTTCGATATTCACACTAGTTTTTGAGCTAGCTTGTCCACAAAAATTTGGTAACGCACATTTGTAGATCGAAATGCCATGGTTTAGCTTAATTTTTTTAATCAAAATAGTTTCAGCCATTTTTGAGATATTTCGAAAAAAAAGGAAAAAACCCTTCTTGCATGATTACAATACTTGAACATACACTGTATGGTAAAGTAAAAAGTATTACATATCTTATAATATTTTTATCTCTAAATTTTTAATATGTTTATATGTTGATAATTTTATATATTAATTATCTATTTTCTTATTTTTTCTATAATAAAGTTTATTTTTTTCAATATTTTATTGTTACTATTTGTAGATTAAAGTGTTAGAACACGCGTTTCATTTATTTACCAATACCAAATTTCTTATTATTTTTTCCCAACTTACCCTTTCTTTGACAAAAATTTTGCAATATATTCAATGTTTCAATACTAACCTAACAAAAAAAATAATAAATTATCTGTAAATGTACAAAATAAATTAGTAAAAAAGTGTTTAAAAGATTTTCTTTAGGGGGAGGGGGGGGCGGCGAAAATATATATACCCCCTGGTGCCCGAAGAACTCTACATCCGCCACTGAGGCTTATGGTAAAGTCACGTGGGCGGCCACATCAACTTATTTTTAATTAACAAGTTTTTAGTTAAACGATGAGAGCAAGTATACAAATTCTAGAAAAGAAACGTAAAATTCATATCAATTTCAAAATTCTTAATGTTTAGGTGAGAAAATAGAACTTAATACGCGGATTAAGGATTCTCGAAATAATAAATGAAACATAAAAATTCTACATGTCTAAAATAAACTAGGCAAGGAATTGACCAAAAGACGAAAAGAATACGTGAATCTCAATGACAAATTCAAGGCCATTATTGAATTTAAGAAGATGCCTCTACGCCTCTAGTAGCTTTGGAAAAAGCACGACAAAATCTGCGTTTACTCTTATAGATCTTGACGACACGGATGTTTCCGAAATTATTCATTTGAAGTCTCATTTGGCAACTCTTGATACGCCAACCAAATCAACGAATCCGATTTCGTAATGTCGTATTTATCCGAATATCGATATCGCGCTTAGGATGGTGGCCTAAAAATTCTCACTTTTTTGCATAAAAGTCTCTAAAAAATCTGAAATTTTGTAGATAAATAGAGGCCCACATAGTAAGTGTAAAAAATTTGGTTCAGGTAGGTTCAAAGGCTTAGAATTTTTATTTTTTACCCTTCGCCCCATTTTGGGTTTTTGGTTTTTACATTTCTACTCTTCTAGGCGTTCACAGATTAAGAGTACAAAATTAGGTTCGGTTAGGTCCAAAGGCATAGAATTTGATTTTTGCCCTCCTCTCCATTTTGGGTGGTTGGTTTTAGTATAACATCTCGGAAACTAATTATGTATGGGGGGGGGGGGGGGGGGGATTTCAGATCGAGCGGATAATAAAAGGGAGGTAAAATTCGAAAAAAAAAATTGTAACGAGAATAACTTTGTTAAATAAAAGCTTGTAATTACAAAAGTATTAATAAATAATAACTAATTAACCAGAGATAAGCGTTAGTCGAAAATAGGGACATAAACATAGAAAACTGATTCCTATTAAATTAATATATATATATGTATATAGCTTTTATGCTGACTTCTTTCTCAGTAAAAAAAAACAAGTCTGAAACATGGGTGTTTGGAATCTTGGGATCAGTTGCAAGAAGAATATTTCATGGTTTGGTCTCATGTCTCCTTTCAAAGGACCAGGGCATCGAAGAAGAATTTTAAAATGGCAATCTTTACTTACGTGTGAGGATTGCCATTTTTAAACAAACTTGTCTTATTGCTTTCTTATCAATAGCCCAGTTCTGTAACCGAATATTTTATATTTATTAAATTTGAGAATACTTGAAAGAATTAATATATTTTAAAACTGTAAACTGTACTAGCAATTTGATGAATTCCTAATAATAATTATTATGCATTTGAAAGGGTAGTTTATATGAAGTCTAATTTGAAAAAAAAACGCTAATTACTAATTTGAAATAATTTTTAAAAATATGAAATTAATAAATATTATAAAACAATCGATTATTAATAATTATATTCAAATTGATTGATTAGTTTTTAAGAAAATGGTAAAAAGCTAGAAAACCTTAACAATGACTCGCTGATGCCGGGTGACGTGCGACCGCGCCTCTTGATAAAATAGACCAAATCAATTATAAATGAGAGAGAAAACGATCTTATTTTATCGATTTCATCTATCTGAAGGTTCACAGTATGTCTATTATATAAGAAAATAGCATTTTTATTAAGAATTTTGTAGTACAAAAGAAATTGTATGAAAAGATTCAATTTCTTCTCTCCGGAAGCGATTCAACTAGAAAAAGTTTTATTTTTTTTTCTCATTAGATATTTATTCAAATCTATTGAAATTTTATATCTGTGTGTTATTTTCATTTATCGTTTTAGAAACATTTTAAAATTCACCTCCATGTCACAAGTCAATGTTTCGTTTCATATGACTTTTTAAACTTTTTTTCAAAGGCATCTCGTGCTTTCAAAAACAGTGTTTTTTAGACGGTTCAGATAGTTTTTGACCATTTTTTCAAAAAGTACTTAATCGATTTCGTTCGAAATTGAATTAAATTATTAATAATTAATTGTTTTATAATATCTAATTAATTTCATATTTTTTAAAATTATTTTAAAGGAGTTATTAGCTTTTTTACCCTTTAAAATGCAAATATTCTAATAAAAATTATTTCTTATACAATATAAAAGAAACTAACATTCAGAATTTCAAAATGGTTGATTAAATTTGTAATGAGAAAAAAAATAAAACTTTTCGGGATTTCTAGTTTTCATTAAATTTCAATCAAACCCCAAACTTCTTAATTGAAATGCTATTTTCTTATATTATAGACATACTGTGAACCTTCACATAGATGAAATCGATAAAATAAGATCGTTTTCTTTCTCATTTATAATTCTTTTGATATATTAAATCAAAAGGCTGGGTCGCAAGCCTGCCACCATGAGCGAATTATTTGTTGTGGATTCCACGAGTCCATTAACTCTACAATATTGAAATATCTAATTGATAGAGATTTTCTTTAGGAGACGGACTGGTATAAATATGCAATTGGATGTTGATGAAAGCAGTCCACGGTGGTTGTAAAAAATAAGACTATAGAGGTTTTATTATTTTACATTTATTTGTTAAACCGACGTTTCGGAGATTTATTCTCTCCTTCTTCAGGGTAAACAAAAAGTCAATGATTTTGAACTACTTTCATTGAATTTTTGTTTACCCTGAAGAAGGAGAGAATAAATCTCCGAAACGTCGGTTTAACAAATAAATGTAAAATAATAAAACCTCTATAGTCTTATTTTTTTACAACCACCGTGGACTGCTTTCATCAACATCCAATTGCATTGAAATATCTTTTAATGTTATAATGTAACATATCTAAATGAAAGATTATATATTATAATAAATAAATCAATAACAAAATTTAAGAATAAAAAATATATACAAAAAGCCGGCAACCACGGACCCAAGAGTCAGAGGGCACTGCTTCTAATTGAGAGAATCTTTGTGGGACGAGAGAAGATATACTTTATTTGTTATGGATTTTATTTCAGATTATTATTATGAATTCATCAACTTGCTAGTACCGTCTACAGTTTTAAAATAAATTAATTTTTTCAAATATTCTCAAATTCAATATTTATAAAATATACGACTACTGGGCGAGATAAGAAATTCTTCTTCAATGCCGCTGCTCTGAAAAGAGACATTGAGACCAAACACCCCGACAGGCTTGTTTTTTTTTTTTTTTTTTTTTTTACAGTTAAAAAAAATCAGCATAATGTTATATTTTTTTTTATTTTAAAAAATTTAATGGGAATCAGTTTTTTATGTTTATATCCCTATTTTCGACTAACGCTTATCTCTGGTTAATTGGTTATTATTTATTAATACTTTTGTAATTACAAGCTTTTATTTAACTCGAAAAGTTCGTATGATGATTTTCTGCTTTTGAATATGTTTCCGAATTTTACTCACTTTTTATTATCCGATCGAGATGAAATTTTCCATACATATTTATTTCTCGAGACATTACAATGTGATACAAAAACTAACCACCCAAAATGGAGAGTAGGGAAAAAATGCAAATTCAAAGCCTTTAGACCCAATTAAACCTAATTTTGTACTCATAATAGGTGAACGCCTAGAAGAGTAGAAATGTAAAAACCAACCCTCCAAAATGGGGGCTCTCTCTGTAAGCCTAGATTACTAGAAATGCATAAACTAAACCAAATTTTATAAACTTAATTCCGTGGACGCCAAGAATACTAGAAACGCAAAAGCCAACCACTTAAAATGGGGTTTCTCAACGAAAATTTTAATCACACCGTAAAATGAAATCGAATACACATGAAACTATTATGCGAGTCTTTACCCGAGGACCCTTTGAAATCGCACTTGGTGCGAGACCGATTCCAATACTTTATCCGAGGGGTGAATCGCGACCTAAAATCGTGTACAACTACTTCCACTTCCACTTTCATTTCCAAGTAGAAGACAATAGATGACAAATATTATCTAATGAATTCCAAAGTAATTCCATATAATTCCAATGACGGTGTACACCTAATTCCAATTCACCCCTCGACTTTATCCAAGTTTCGCATTGGATAAAGTAAAAAGCAAAATCACATCAATAAAATGGAACTGAGGCAGCAAATCGGGAAAAATCAAATGTTTATATTATGATAAACTCTACCTTTTCTCTATTCTCTACTTATTTAAAACTTTTGTAGAAATTATCCTTTCATACATATGTACTTGATGACAGTGGTGTAGCGAGCTTAACTCGCGCCCGGGGCACAATACCTTTTAGCGCCCCCCCCCCCCCCATTCATAAACTATATAATATTTATGTAAAATATACTCGCAAATAAATAAATAAAGTCATAGGCTTAAACTAGGCTTTAAATTTGAGACAAAAAATATATTTGAGAAAACAAGACTAGATTTTGATATGTATATGATCATCTAGACACAGGTCAAGTCAGCCCTGCCAGTAGAAAAGACGTGCCATTTCTATTATGAATATATTATTACAGTTTGATTTAGACTATTAGTATTATTGGATAAAAATACTTGGTAGGTTTCACATTAAGATATAAAAAAAATAAAACGAATTTATTTTTAGAGAATCTTTAATCTCGATATATATATTTCCAGTTACTTCCTGTATCTCCTGAAGATGGGTTAGTCACCCGAAATATATATATCGAGATTAAAGATTCTCTAAAAATAAATTCGTTTTATTTTTTTTATATCAGTTACTTCCTGTATCTCCTGAAGATGGGTTAGTCACCCGAAATATATATATCGAGATTAAAGATTCTCTAAAAATAAATTCGTTTTATTTTTTTTATATCTTAATGTGAAACCTACCAAGTATTTTTATCCAATAATTTTAAAAAATGTTTCACCAAGTACCAACACCAAATTCCTTAAAAACTACTAGACTATTAGTGTTCCTTTTTTCCTTTTTATTTACGAATTAACATTTATTATATTACACAGGCACTAAATTTAAAATATATTTTCCAGAAATCAATTAATAATAAAAATAAAAATTATCCAGCAATTTTTTGTTTTGCGGACCATTTGGCGCCCCTTTGTGAGTAGCGCCCGGGGCATGATAACCCCCCTTGCCCCCCTCTCGCTACGCCACTGCTTGATGACTTACATGTCTAGCCTAGAGCTAGTGTGTCCAGGTTCGCGGCCAGGATTGTGGGGATGAGCCTTGGTGCATATCGTATGTATAGATATGCGAAGTTTGTGCATGGGGTCCTCTCGGGACGTGCGCCCGACTACCTAGGTCGTGCGCTAGTCTGTGGGCCGTCGGAGCGGGCGCGTGCACTGGTCTGTCCACCCCACAGGAGGAAGATGGTGGCGGATTCTTTCAAAGTGACGGCGACGAAAGTGTGGAACGCGTTGCCGGTTGAATTGAGTAGGATAGTGCGCCCTGAGCGTTTTGAGGCAGAACTCCAACGGCATTTAGCCTAGCAATCCCGGAGCATTCAGTGAGGCTTAAAACTAGCAACCAACCAGTACACTTCGCCCTGAAGAAGCAGAGCTACAGAGGCACCTAGCCTAATATATATATATATATATATTAAAACTAGCAACCAACCAGTACACTTCGCCCTGAAGAAGCAGAGCTACAGAGGCACCTAGCCTAATATATATATATATATATATATATTAGGCTAGGTGCCTCTGTAGCTCTGCTTCTTCAGGGCGAAGTGTACTGGTTGGTTGCTAGTTTTAAGCCTCACTGAATGCATATATATATATATATGTTTGTTTTTATATCCTATATGTTGTTATTTTTGTTTTGTTTTTATATCCTGTTTATTGTATTTTTTTTTTTGTTTTTATATCCTATATATTGTAATTTTTTCTTTTTCTCCTCCTCTCTTTCTATATATTTTGTATCTTTTTTATTTTTGTTTCTTATATTAAGTATGTATTTTTCTTCTTTTTGATTTTTTTGTTTTTTCTTGTATTGTTTTAATTAATTTTTTTTGTAAATATTGCAATGGTCCTGGAGTTGAGCGATAATTTATTTTAATAATTAATTAACTTCTTATTTTTATTCATAATTAAATCTAATTAAGGCAACCTATTAGTCTTCGAACAAGGGAAACTTATGAGTTCTGGGAAAACATAGCAAATGACCAGTAATTAACAACAGAGAAGAGCATTGACATGAATGAGGCGAGCGAGTGAGCATCTACTGCTATCAATGTGGCTCTGAATACACCTACACATATACTTTATATTCAAGTTCCGCAGTTTTGACATGAGTGAGGCGAGCGAGTGAGCATCTACTGCTATCAATGTGGCTCTGAATACACCTACACATATACTTTATATTCAAGTTCCGCAGTTTTGACAGGAGAGAGGCTAGCGAGTGAGCATACACTGCCAGAGGAATCGAAGAGAAGGTATACAAATACCTATACTTTTACCTTCAAGTCCCGCCGTGATTGACTTCAAGAGTGAGTAGAAGCGAGAACACAGACTTCTCCTTATTTACATATATACTTCTGCCTTATAATTGAATATACACGCAAGGCCAGGAGTGAATAGGAGAGCTTTACTGTCTTATATATATACATATCTACACACACGGAGGCGCGACACGCACACCTAAGCGCTGATTCCTCGAGTACAAGGAGTATACAACGAGCACACACACACCGGAGGCTCCTCTCCAGGACTTCGCTTGCAATACAGATACAGAGTGCATTGTACAATCAATCAATAAAACCATCTCATTGTCTCATAACCGCTGGTCTGTATAACATTATTTATAGTATTAGTACCAGGAAGCCCATTTCCATACATCCTTCACTCATCACCTAAGATTTCATTCTCCATTTTAGGGACGTGCCATTTGGATCAGACACTGAGGGACACACCCACCCCATCAACAAATAGCGAAGCAGATTAAACTAAGATTAACGTAAGAATATAAAGCCCAATTTCCCTAGTACATAAGTTACATCCCCCCCCCTTGCCCCTTAATAACCCCCACCCCCTCGTGATATTTTGGTCTAAAATTGTACATTTAAGGGGCTAGATGGCCCTATAGATACAATGTTTTAATAAATAAATAAATAAATGTCATAAGCTCTGGAGCATTTCATCAACTGGACTCGCCTAGCTCATACGCAGCTTTCATTCTTCTACGCGCAAATTGTTGCCTAAATACAGGCGGACCAACGTCATAAATGGGGCACGGATTTCCCCCTATTTGCCTTTTTTTTATTTATGGCTTAAAATTTAAAATTTAGGCTATTTTATCTATGAGTTTCATGAAATTCTGAATAAAATAAGAGTCATTTGTAGTGCCTATTTTGCCCTATTATGGGTGTTAGTGCCTATTTCATCTATAAATGCCTTTTTTAGCGCCTATTTTAAATAAAATGACAATTTTCAGTTTTTTACGATCTATTTTACATTTTCTAAATTTAAAAGTTTTTTTGAATTATTAAGAAAATATTCCGAAAAAATTATTTATCGAGCAGGAAATTTTTTCATAAATGAGCCGAGCGGGCCATATTTAATAGCATCCTCCGAACTTGAAGAAACAAATAGTTCAATAATACCTAGAGCAATTCGCAAAGTATTAAGTAAGTTTCAATTTCTTTGTTTCCTAAAATGATTATGTATTGTCCTTTTCTTAATGGAAATTTGTATTATAGTTATACAGTCTATGATTGTTTCCGACAGCTTATTCACTTTTAAAATTATGTCTGATACCATTCGTTGTCCTGAGCTTAGAATTCTTTTTCCACTGAACAATCCTTCGTACCCACTAGGACAGAATCAACCATTCTATCCACCAGTTCCAATTACACGTCATTCCGAAACCAACCCTATTTATAGATTAAGCATCGCTTATAATGCCCTTTGAAAAAAACATGCGTTTTGAATTTTACTATAGATACCAACAGAATGTCTAGAATTATAAAAATAAACACACTTTCATATATTTAAATACTCACTATCATTATTATTATATCTGATTTACTCTGTATTATATTTTATATATAGTTTATTATTTGTATGTTTAACTTTATTGTTTTTTCTCTACTTTTTACTAATTAGTGTTTCTTTGTATTACTTTTTGTAATGTTTTTAAAGACTCATGCCGTTGAAATAAATAAATAAATACGGGTATCTTGCGTCCTGCACGAAAATAATGATGAAATTTTTTTGGTATTACTGATAGACAGTGCCGCATATTATATGTTGAAAGCTGAGGAACTTAAAAAAATGATACATATAACGTGAATTTTATTCTTCGGTATCGTAGTTTTCAAAAAAAAACGATATGAATTTTGAATAAATTGGTTTTATTAATTAAAGTTTAAATTACAATAGGTTATACTTGGAGATTGGAGGTCTCAAGTCGAACGTGATCAAGACAAGCCTTAATGTTCCCACTGGACATCCGTCTTTATATACTAGATAACTGCTGAGTCTGTAACTCTCTCAGCGTGGGAATAGATAACAAAATATCCTGACGTGACTCCTCCTTCCTCCGGGGAGAAATTTCATTATTTTATGAAATTTCTTCACAATTTTAAAATATCGAGTTTACATTTGAATCATTACATTTATATCAATTATATTACAATCATTTGAATTATCATTCATTACAATCATTTAAATTTCAATCATTAATATCCATATTATTTCTTAATTTATTACATTTTATTATATCAGCAATTTTCATTTTATATTTGTTTAATAAGTATAATATAATTAACAATATTATTATAATTATGATTATTATTATTATATATAAATCTACTTTGTCTGTTTGCTTTATTTTCAAATCATTAAAATTAATCACTAATATTTCACTTTTCACTTTATTTTTCACTTTACAATATATAATATTTTGACAAACATTTATAGGTAATTATACTATTTTACTTGATATAGATATCTTAACAAATAATTATTTTATTTTATTCAATACACAATATGGATATTTTAATAAATTTCATTAATCATATTTATTCATTTAATACACATAACATGGATTTTTTTATATTTTTATAAAATAATTATATTATTTCACTTGGTATTAGTTATTCTGACAAAATTTCTTTTTATTTTCTTAAAAGAATAATTATTTTATTTTACAATAGTAAATCTTTTTTTATTTCGAGAATAAACAATTTCTACAGTTTCTTAATTTATTATTTAATTTTTTATTTATTATGAAATATTGGTAAAGGAATAAATTGAATCACTGATGCGTTCATGTTTACATTGTTTACATTTCGGGTATTTTTAAAATTACGTCTACGAGTTCATTCTCAATTTTACAAATGGGTTTCACGAACTGTGTGGCTTCCCGAAAATTCTCGAATTTGATTACTATTTTATTTTTATTTTATAATTATCAATTAGGTTTTTTCAAATCTCTATTAAAATTCATCCTTGGTATCCCAAAAATCTTTTCATTTATACCTATAAAATATAACTGTTTATCAATCTATTTCCTTAAATTGTTTACTCCTAGATAATTATTTGTGCTAGTTATTTATTTAAATTGCTATATTGCTAACTAATTAAATTATTCATACTTGATTAATCTATAGTAGCTATTATTAAATATATTCCTACGCTTTGCATCTCTCGCTTTGATTATCCTTGACTTAAATCTTAGATTTCATTACCTCATCGCGTTATCAACTGGGTCAGTAATATTATTTGTTCTCTCTCTCTGAAATAGACGTGGTCTTTTTAATCTATCAATACGATATTTATTATCGCTCCTATCTATTACTTTTCCTAAAATTTGATCATATTCTTTAAGTCTAATTTCCGAAAAATTTGGTGTTCCCTTAGGCTTTCTCTTCTTTCTTTTCAAAAATAAAGTATTAGGTAACTTAGAGGGGTTTTCCTCTCCTGACCTCTTTTTCTTATTTTCAATATTTGTTTTAATTAATTTAAACATTAAGTCTTTTTCCTGACTATATTGATTTATTACTTCCGAATCTATTATTTCGTTATTTATTTGTAAATTATCTCTCCCATATAAAACTTCAAACGGACTTTTTCCTATTGTTGAATGAATAGTATTATTATACGCTTTCACTATTAAATTCATTTTTCTTTTTATGTTATAATTCTTACATTCAGTATTTTGATTAATTATTTGTAAATGTTCTAAAATTGTAGAGTGTACCCTCTCTATCGGGGAATTCGATTTTGGGTTTTCGATGCATGTATAGTGGATTTCTATATTATTTGTTCTACAAAAGCTTTTAAGTAATTCATTATTGAATTCATTTCCGGCATCGGTAATTACTTTTTGGGGTAACGGAAGTCTACTAAATATTTTTTCTATTTTCCTAACAATCTCAACTGCTGTTAAATTCTTTATATGTATTACTTCTACAAATTTCGAAAATTGGTCTACCATTGTTATGAACTTAGTTTTATATATCTCAAATACATCTATATTCACTATTTGAAATGGTTTACTCGGGGTTTCAGTTTTATTAATATTTTTAATTGGGTTTCTCTCGTATTTTGCCTTTAAACAAATTTCACAATTATTTATATATTTCTGAATATCTTTCTTTATTGCGGGCCAATAATATTTTCTTTTTATTTCTAAATAATTTTCGGCTATACCTCTGTGATTAGTTATACCTTCATGAATATCTTTCAATATTTTTAGCCTGTGTTCTAAATCCTCAATATCTTCTAAAATCTTACTACACTTGTAAATATTTAAACTATTGAATGTTTGCTGAATTAAATTATTTAAGGGAATAAATAATGTTTCATCTTTAAAATAGATATAAAATTTTTCCTTGCTATGTATATATTCTAGTAATATTTTCGTCAGTTCGAAATCTATTTCTTGTTTATTTATTGTAATCATTAATCTATTTTTATTATTGAATAATTTTAATTTTTCTACTTTTGTGTCATTATCATGTGAATCTAAAATAATTTGGTTTTTGAAAATATTTACTGCTACATTTTCGAGAATTTTTATTCCTGCTACAGGGGATTCTTCCGCGGAATGTACTGTCTCTAAACCTTCATTATCATCACCAGCTGTCGCTAAAATAGATTCTAACTCATTATTTATGATTTCATCGATTTCCATTTCGTTTATGTGTACTTCATATTTTAAATCCGACTTTAAATTATTTATTGATTGATCGTTCAATGACACCTTACCCTCTGAATTTTTTCCATCTTTTACCCTATGTGAATACTGACATAAATTACCTATCTTTGGGGTATTTTTAATGTCTTTCCTATTTTTAATTTTTACTCTTTGGTGTGTGGGTTGATGAATTAGTTTTTCATCCCTTAACATCTGATCTTTTGTTTTCGTTAACTGGCTAACATTCTTTACCTTACCTACGTATTTTTTATTAATTATTTTATTATTTATCTCAGGTTCATTGACCTTATCATTAGTTTTATCCTCGCTAAACTTTATTTGTTTATCTACGGGTTCATGTTTCTTTTTAACGTCTGTGGGCTCTATTTTATCATCTACTATTTCCTCTTTGTCTAGGCTACTAAGTGAATCACTGTTTGTATCATCACTTTTGTGGGAAAGTTTTTTATCTATCTCGCTAATATGATATCTGAGTTTATATTTCGTATTCTCGTATGTAATTATGTCGTTCTTAAAATCCCACTCAAATTCTAACTTTTTGATTGCGTCTAACCCTATTAAAATATCAAAATCCTTATGAAAATCAATTATTAGTGTTTTTATATATTCTTTTCCTAAAAATTTTACATATGTGTATTCAGTTATTTTTCTGGACCCATTAATAGATTTTATAAAATTATCCTCTTTAAACTTTGTATATAAATTAGCTATCTCTGGTTTTATTAAATTTACAGTAGATCCTGTATCTATTAATACTTTTAAATTCCTCCACTCTAAATATGGTAATAATGATTTTTCGTTTATGTTGTCCCTATATTCAAAATTATTATAATTAATTTGGGGTGTTATGTAAGTTCGTTCTCTCGGGGGCCACTTCCTAAAAAATGATTTTCTCTTCTTTGCTGACCTGATTGATTCTGAATTGTTTGTGTGGACATTGGGGTTTGATTAAAATATTGTGGGCGTGGGGGCCTGTAATTATTATGATTTCTATAATTATTAGAGTTTTGATAACCATTTTGATAATTTTGGAAATGGGGTCTGGGTTGAAAATTCTGTCTAGGTTGAAAGTTCCTAGGTTGAAAATTTCTGTAACTTGTATTATTATAATTATTATTATTTATTTTTGGTCTGCCCTCATTTGTTAGTGCATTCGTTCTATTGAGAATGTACTCATAAACCTCGTATACTGAACCTAGATTTTGTGCTAAAACCTGGCTTGCTGTGGGTTCCTTTAATGTTTTTATAAAAATTTGTGTGGCATCTTTAGAGAATTCATTAATTAATTCGGTTTTAATATCTACTTCAATATTTCTGGCGTTTATTCGGGAATTATACTGGGTCATTAATTTATTTATTTCTACATAATTTTTCTCGATCCCTAGATTTTTATTTGTTAGGGAAAATAATTCTACTTTAATTGTATTTTCGTTCTTTGGCGATTTGAATAAGTTCCTTAATAAAATTATTAATTCGTCCCAATTTCTGACATGGTGGCCTAATATCTTATGCCTTGCGTCACCTATTATTTGATTTTTTATATGTAATAGAATTAAATTTTGTTGATCAATGGGGACTTCGCTAAAATTTCTTACAATTGCCTCAGTATTTTCAATAAATTCCTCCAATAATTCAGGGGAACCGTTATATTTAGGAATCAATTTTAAAAGTTCGGAATGGGATAATGTAGCCATTGTTTATTCTTTTTTTTTAATTATTTATTATTTAAATCTATCAAGTCTTCCTCAAACAATTACTATTATTTTATATTATAATATTTTATTTATAATATTATTTATTTCAATTCATGCATTAACTTTATTCATTTACTTGTATTATTACTTTGTTTAACTTTGACAATTATTTTATTATTTTATTTCATGCATTAACCTTTATTTATTTATTTCTTTATTTAACAATTATTTATTTATTCATTTATTTGTATTATTACTTTGCTTAACTTTCACAATTATTTTATTATTTTATTTATTTATTTAACAATTATTCACTTATTTCATGCATTAACCTTTATTTATTTCTTTATTTAACATTTATTTATTTATTTATCTCATGCATTAATCTCTTTTACAATTATTTATTTTATTTAATTATTTTCACAATTTTTCAATATTTTTAACAATTATTTATTTATTTTTAACGTTTAATTTATGGGCCGTGTAACAGTACGGTTGACCGGAAGGATGTCTGTTCGTTTCTAACCTTTGTGTTGTATTCTCCGCTGACGATGCTGACTGCGCCCTTGGGAAGTTTCGGCTGTATCTTCCTCAGTATTTGTGTGATGTCCCGCAGCTCGAAGTCCACTCCTCGTTAAGGCTGGTGGCTTCCTATCGCTCCGAATTGGTTGGCGATTGGCTGACGGTTGTCAACGGGTTGTCGTGGCAAGGCGACGATAGGTTTTTCGCTGGTAAACAGCTAAAAAGCTGACCGTTCGTTGGCACTGCGACACGAACGTCGTGCGATTCCCAAATCCGAAATTTTAGGTTTTGGCCTACCGAAATCCGGGGTTTTTGGGTTTTATCCTACCGACTGCGCCAATTTTATTCTTCGGTATCGTAGTTTTCAAAAAAAAACGATATGAATTTTGAATAAATTGGTTTTATTAATTAAAGTTTAAATTACAATAGGTTATACTTGGAGATTGGAGGTCTCAAGTCGAACGTGATTAAGACAAGCCTTAATGTTCCCACTGGACATCCGTCTTTATATACTAGATAACTGCTGAGTCTGTAACTCTCTCAGCGTGGGAATAGATAACAAAATATCCTGACGTGACTCGTGTCTTATACACGCTATTCATAGAATGGCAGAACATTTTCGTGTTAAGTTCCCAAATATTGATGCCAATAAGTATAATTTTGTTTACTTCCGTGACCCCAAAACATAAAAAGTTTTGGGATATTTCAAATTAACGCTTTCTTAGACCAACATTTTTATATATATTTTTTACTTTTATTTTCAGTGCCTCTTTGTTCTTAAAATTCCTTTTTAAGTGCCTATTTTAATTATTTTTAGTGCTTAGTTGCCTGCCTATTTTAAAGATTTTTAGTGCCTATAAATCGAAGCCCTAGTCATAAATCAAGTTCAAATTCAGACTTCATTTTGAAGATTTTAATTAGTACAGTTATTTATTTATATTTTATAATTCAATATTTTTCTTGTAAGTGCAAAACAAGTTGAATCAGTTAAAAAGCTCTAAATGAAAAATTAATTCAAATTCAAGTCAATTTCGGACAAGGTGAGTAAAAAAAAATCTAGGACTTTGAACCTACCTGAACCAAATTTTCTACAATTACTATGTGGGCCTCTATTTATCTACAAAATTTCAGAATTTTTAGAAACTTTTTGCAGACTATGCAAAAAAGTGAGAAAGTGAGAATTTTTAGTCGACTTTTTACAAGTGATACTCGAAAACCGTAGATTTCGTAATTTTTTCCATATTACATTAAAACTAATTATTTTATAAGAACCAAAAAAAAATATTTAATTATTGTACTCAGACAAAGCTACAAAGATAGATCAATAGTAACAAAAATCATTTTTGACCAAAGTACTCACACTAAGGTTCTTTCATTATTAATTAATTGGTAATGAGTTCGAAATTAAGGGATATTGGTTCTTTCTTAAATATTTATAAATTATTTTATTAAATACTAAATATAGTTAGGTTAGTGTTGCACTAAAACCAACAAATACTATCAACTCATTATTCAACCAAAAAGACAAAGATGAGTACTGTCGTGGTCTATTTGATTGAATGTAACAGAGACGGAATGCTGCCATGTAATAAAATGTACATAGGCAAAACAAAACGACGACTGGGTGAGAGAATACGAGAACACGAACTGTCTATCTCAAAAATAACTGGAAACAATAGGGCCCTTGCAAATCATGCCCAAGCTAAAAAACATCAATTTAATTTTAGCAATTTCAAAGTTCAATTCTATGAACGAAATTTTTTTAAAAGAAGAATCTTGGAAATGATAAAATGCATAAAATGCATAAAAAATCTCTCCCAACGCGCCGTAAATGTTAGGTCGGAGGGTTTAGATCTGAATATATGTTATGATGGAATTGTGAATGTATTGAAATTGATCAATGAATGAATGAGTTGTAAATAATGGAATTTCGCTATCTGTACATTTGTATATTGTATTGTATATGTTAAAAAAATATTGTATATATATATATGTAAAAAAATTTAATAAGTGAATTGATCAATGAATGAATGAAGTATAGATGTATGATGTATATTTGTATGAAGTGTGAATGTATGATGTATATTTGTATATATAAAAAAAATTTAATAAGTTAAAATTGATCGATGAACGAATGAGGTGCGAATTATAGAATTTTAGAATTTATAGAGTAGCAAAGTTGTTTCTCTTTGTGAATTTTGTTAATATAAAATCCCAGTACGCACTCTTTGTGCGCATCTTTCTTGGAAGGGGTATGGTCTATATATGTTAGATTCCAAAGCCATTTATCTATATAATTAAGAAAACGAGAAAAAAAATGTTTTTCTATGCTTCTGATAAGGAAGAAAAAAGTTTTAAACACTGCTGTGGAGAGAGGAGGGAGGCATTTTATTTGTTTCCTTCATTGACCCCTTGAAGTAGGTGAATTATATTTTTTTCTATTGATAATCTGGCTGTTTACATGGATCTATAATTGTATTATTGTTGATGAAATGAATGATGACCAACCCCGATTTTTTATAATATTGTAATATTGGTTTGTAGACCCTGAAGAAGGAGGGAAGTATCCTCCGAAACGTCGGTTTGAAAGGAAAGGAGGAAAGATTCCAATAAATTACACCTTATTTTATATGTGTTAATTTTTCTTTCCTCACTACCCCTGGACTGCCTTCCATTACATTCAATTAAATATAAGATAGGGGATGGTCATATTGGTTTATTTTACTATATTTATATCTGAGCCTTTGATCTTAATACGATTTAAAATCTTGAAATGTATCTTTTATGCAATTTCTATACGAATAGGGATTTGTTATAGATGAGAAAGAAAAATCTACTTCTTCAAGATAAACTAAGTAAATTATTTTATATTTTGTTTTATGGAAAAAGTAGAAATTTTATTTTTAAATAAAATATCTTTTATTTTTTGTGGTTAAATTGTATGTACATATCACGATTCAAATTCCGTTACTGTACATATTCCATCTTCTCTGACTAAGCCTCTCCTACATTCGCAGAAATCTGGTGCCGTACATATTTCCGTTTCGTCACATTCATTTGTACATTTTGGAACACACACATGAGAACTTGCTGTACCTTTGACATTCGGTCGCTTCTCGTATCCCTGAAAATTCAATGTGTATCAGTATCAAGCAGTATCACAAAAGTCATTGATGAGGTAATAAGTTAAAAAAACTAAGCCTCCAAGTTTATTTCAAGAGATAAGACAGATTTTTTAATTAAGTAGAGAAGAAAGTCAATATTTAATGAAAACGCTTTTTGATGAATTTAGTGACGTTTCGTCCTCTAATTTTGTCTTATTCAGGATCCCATTAATTTTATCGTGTATTCAGTTATTTTATGTTTGCACTTAGAGCCATTTGTTTGATTAAAATCATGGGTTTTAAAGACAATTTCAAATATTAATAAGTAGCTATGAAATTAATAGTTAAAAAGCTACTAATTATCAGCTCTTTAAAACCCAATTATTTTAAAAACCACACCACTCTATGTGTATACATAAAATAACTGAACACAATTAATGTGAGTCTGAATAAGTTCAAATTAAAGGGCGAAAAGTCACTAAATAATTAAAAAACGTTTTCATTAAAAACTATCTTTCCCTATGCTATGTAAATTAATTTCATTATGTTTTTAATAATAACTAAACAAACATACATAACTACCAGTATACATCGTTTCAATTCCCGAAGTATTTATTGGAACTTGTAATTTATTTTATAGTTTTACTAGCTACAAGGCCCGCCTTCGGCGGCCCTCTTGCTAGCCAGGGGACACTCCCCCTGGACCCCCAACCCACGAACCCAACACCCGCCCTCACACCAAAACCCCGGACCCCGGACTCCACCCCACACCACCCCCGGACCCTCAAACCACTCCGCACCCCATACCCTAACTCACCCCCTACTCCATTCCACCCCAAGCACCCCAACCCAGCACCATCACTCCACCCCCGCACTCACCCCCCGCACCCAGTTTTTGCAGTTATAGTCTTCTAGAGACCCACAAATTATATTTACAAAATTTGGTTAAGTTGGCTATAAGGGTAAGAATTTTCATTTTTTGACCCCCCCCATTTTGGGTGGTTAGTTTTTGCATTTCTAGCCTTCTAGGGGCCCACAGAATATCTATACAAAATTTGGTTGAGTTTGTTCCAAGAGCAAAAATTTTCATATTTTGACCCCCCCCCCCCTATTTGGGTAATTTTTTGGTAGAATTTTTTTTAAAAAAATTGTCGGAAATCACATCTCCTACAACTTTGCTCATAATAAAATTTGCCGTAGAGCTAATAGTTTAGGAGTTATTTGTTAATTTTCATTCGTGCGCCCCCCAAACCCCCTTTTGGGGTCAAAATATCAAAACGTTATATAGCTAAAACCTTAAGATAGAAGACATCTGATGCAAATATAAAATTTCATAACAATCCCTTCAGTCGTTTTTACGTGAATTGTGAACAACTTTTTGCGGAAACCACAGAAACATACAGACATACATACAGACATAAATACAGGAATTTTGTTGAGGGTGTTTTCGTTGATAACTTTGCTTGAAACGTGTGCAACCAAAATTTGGCGTGATTTGGAGCAATGTACAGACAAAACCTTAACTTTATATATATAGATTTAGTAATTAGTAACTAAATAATAAAATATCTAATAAAAAATAGACTTTTTTAAAAATATTACTTTAGCTAGAAAAATTATAAAAGATTATACAGGTATCTTATCAAAAATCTTATTAGATATTTTTGGTTTAATGCTAAAAGGATTTTCATCCCAACCGGGATCAACCCCAAGTGCCGAATCGCAATACGACACGGCACTAACCTTTGGGACTGTCCTAACATATAAGACAGGCTAAAAAAATTTATTTGGGGTGCACTGCTTTTTCATTGTCATATTTCACTGGATACTGAATGAAGTACCCAGCGAATACTCCTAATTTAAAAGTGATTGTCTTGAATCTCGAAAAAGTTTCATTTTTCCAAAAATTCTAAATTAATTAGACTCTTGATAAACGCCATATAATTAAATATAATTTAAAAATGATGGTTCATATCAAATATTTTATTATATTTTTTGTTTTAATTTGAAACTTCGATTCAAATTTCTTATCAGGTCCCATAACTATACTAAAGGTATTTCTCAAAGGATAGCCAACCAATAGCCCTACCTGATTGCAATTTGGAGCTTGGGCTCGATTTCCGAGCATGGGCGTAGTTAAGGGGGGTGGGATGGGCAAGGGAAGTGCTTCCCTACAAAACTCATGACCCCCCCCCACTAGAAAAATCGAAACTCATCACTTAATTATTTCATTACTTCCAAAATTGACCAGTTCTACTAAAACGTTAGTTGATCTCTAATCAGATTACTGAAATTGAAACCTTGTGGTGGCTAATCAGCCTTAGGAAAAGTCCCTAACTACGCCAATGTTTCCGAGAATATAAAAGTTCTATTGACAAAATATCTATTAAGATGTTTGATAAAAGGTCCTTGTGTAATCTTTTTTAAAATTTATGTTTATGGTGTTTTAGAAACTCTAGTGATTTTAGATTTTTTTTTTAAGTGAGATTAACTAACAATAGCAATCATTTTGTCAGATAATTATTTGTATAGACATAGACACTATTTTATTTAAGCTGAGTAGAAAAGAAATGAAAGCAAAAAAGATGATATGATGGAACATGAATGGATTTAAAATTGGTCTTACCTCAAAACATTCACATTGATTAGGACCGACACATTTGCTGTTTTTGCATAGTGGCTTACAATTTGCTTGCTTTGGTTCGCATATTCCATGTTCATTTTTTGTATAACCATTTTGACAAATACACACATTGATATCTTCTTTGACTGAGCAAATTCCATTGACACAATTTTCACAATAGGGTTTACATTCGTTTCTATCAAGATAAAAATTTCTTCCACAACTATCACAAGTATTGGGTTTTTGACAAGAACCATTTATACATTTAGGTGAACATTGCGGTTCGCAATTCAGAGTGGAATTATTAAATGTATATCCATCTTTGCATTTACACTCATTCGGTCTTGTGATACAATCTGTATTTAAACATAATTCACAGATAGGTTGACAAATGTGTGAATTTAGGATATTGTTTCGATAACCCAAATTGCATAAACACTTATCTGGAGCGACACATTGTCCATTTTTGCATGGAGGTCTGCATGTTGGTATGCATATTCCTTGTTCATTTTTTGTATAACCATCTTGACAAATACACACATTGATATCTTCTTTGACTGAGCAAATTCCATTGACACAATTATCACAATAGGGTTTACATTCGTTTCTATCCAGATAATAATTTCTTCCACAACTATCACAAGTATTGGGTTTTTGGCAAGAACCATTTATACATTTAGGTGAACATTGTGGTTCGCAATTTAGAGTGGAATTATTAAATGTATATCCATCTAGGCATTTACACTCATTTGGTTTTGTGATACAATCTGCATTTAAACATAATTCACAGATAGGTCGACAGATGTGTGAACCTTTGATATCGTTTCGATAACCCAAATTGCATGAACATTTATCCGGAGCGACACATTGTCCATTTTCGCATGGTGGTTTGCATGAAGGTATGCATATTCCTTGTTCATTTTTTATATAACCATCTTGACAAATACACACATTGATATCATCTTTGACTGAACAAATTCCATTGACACAATTTTCACAATAGGGTTTACATTCATTTCTATCCAGATAATAATTTCTTCCACAACTATCACAAGTATTGGGTTTTTGACAAGAACCATTTATACATTTAGGTGAACATATCGGTTCGCAATTCAGAGTGGAATTATTAAATGTATATCCATCTTTGCATTTACACTCATTCGGTCTTGTGATACAATCTGCATTTAAACATAATTCACAGATAGGTTGACAAATGTGTGAATTTAGGATATTGTTTCGATAACCCAAATTGCATAAACACTTATCTGGAGCGACACATTGTCCATTTTTGCATGGAGGTCTGCATGTTGGTATGCATATTCCTTGTTCATTTTTTGTATAACCATCTTGACAAATACACACATTGATATCTTCTTTGACTGAGCAAATTCCATTGACACAATTATCACAATAGGGTTTACATTCGTTTCTATCAAGATAATAATTTCTTCCACAACTATCACAACTATTGGGTTTTTGACAAGAACCATTTATACATTTAGGTGAACATTGCGGCTCGCAATTCAGCGTGGAATTATTAAATGTATATCCATCTTTGCATTTACACTCATTCGGTTTTGTGATACAATCTGCATTTAAACATAATTCACAGATAGGTCGACAGATGTGTGAACCTTTGATATCGTTTCGATAACCCAAATTGCATGAACATTTATCCGGAGCGACACATTGTCCATTTTCGCATGGTGGTTTGCATGAAGGTATGCATATTCCTTGTTCATTTTTTGTATAACCATCTTGACAAATACACACATTGATATCTTCTTTGACTGAGCAAATTCCATTGACACAATTATCACAATAGGGTTTACATTCGTTTCTATCAAGATAATAATTTCTTCCACAACTATCACAACTATTGGGTTTTTGACAAGAACCATTTATACATTTAGGTGAACATTGCGGCTCGCAATTCAGCGTGGAATTATTAAATGTATATCCATCTTTGCATTTACACTCATTCGGTTTTGTGATACAATCTGCATTTAAACATAATTCACAGATAGGTCGACAGATGTGTGAACCATTGATATCGTTTCGATAACCCAAATGGCATGAACATTTATCCGGAGCGACACATTGTCCATTTTCGCATGGTGGTTTGCATGAAGGTATGCATATTCCTTGTTCATTTTTTATATAACCATCTTGACAAATACACACATTGATATCATCTTTGACTGAACAAATTCCATTGACACAATTTTCACAATAGGGTTTACATTCATTTCTATCCAGATAATAATTTCTTCCACAACTATCACAAGTATTGGGTTTTTGACAAGAACCATTTATACATTTAGGTGAACATTGCGGTTCGCAATTCAGAGTGGAATTATTAAATGTATATCCATCTTTGCATTTACACTCATTCGGTCTTGTGATACAATCTGCATTTAAACATAATTCACAGATAGGTTGACAAATGTGTGAACCTTTAGGATATTGTTTCGATAACCCAAATTGCATAAACACTTATCTGGAGCGACACATTGTCCATTTTTGCATGGAGGTCTGCATGTTGGTATGCATATTCCTTGTTCATTTTTTGTATAACCATCTTGACAAATACACACATTGATATCTTCCTTGACTGAGCAAATTCCATTGACACAATTATCACAATAGGGTTTACATTCGTTTCTATCAAGATAATAATTTCTTCCACAACTATCACAACTATTGGGTTTTTGACAAGAACCATTTATACATTTAGGTGAACATTGCGGCTCGCAATTCAGCGTGGAATTATTAAATGTATATCCATCTTTGCATTTACACTCATTCGGTTTTGTGATACAATCTGCATTTAAACATAATTCACAGATAGGTCGACAGATGTGTGAACCTTTGATATCGTTTCGATAACCCAAATGGCATGAACATTTATCCGGAGCGACACATTGTCCATTTTTGCATGGAGGTCTGCATGTTGGTATGCATATTCCTTGTTCATTTTTTGTATAACCATCTTGACAAATACACACATTGATATCTTCTTTGACTGAGCAAATTCCATTGACACAATTATCACAATAGGGTTTACATTCGTTTCTATCAAGATAATAATTTCTTCCACAACTATCACAACTATTGGGTTTTTGACAAGAACCATTTATACATTTAGGTGAACATTGCGGCTCGCAATTCAGCGTGGAATTATTAAATGTATATCCATCTTTGCATTTACACTCATTCGGTTTTGTGATACAATCTGCATTTAAACATAATTCACAGATAGGTCGACAGATGTGTGAACCTTTGATATCGTTTCGATAACCCAAATGGCATGAACATTTATCCGGAGCGACACATTGNNCGTGTTCACAAGGCTTAGTACATAGAGGTGCACATTGTTTTGTTTTAAGATTCATTTCATAGCCAATGGAACATACACACAATTCTGGTTTGATACACTTTCCATTTGAACATCCGTTTGAACAGAATGGGATACATTCATATTTATTGAAAGGATTTTGCATATAACCTGAAGTGCATTCGCATCTATCTACATTCGTACAGATGCCATTAATACATGGCATAGAACATTTTGGCTTACATTTGTAAAAAGAATTATTTTTTTTATCAACTGATCGAGTTAGTGTGTAACCTTTTAAACAGCTACAACTTCCATTTTCATAACAGTTGAGTTTATTTTGTTTATCTAATAATTTACATTCATTGTCAATTTTTAAATAATCCGGATTGCATTTACAATCATTTGGTTTTATACAATGACCATTAATACATGGTGGATTACACTTTGGCTGACATTCTAAAATATCTAATGAATTATTACTATAATAAACAGATTTTTTTAATTCATACCCATCAGGGCAAGAACAAAGTTCTGGTTCAATGCATTCACCACCTATACACAATTGAGAACAAACAGGTGCGCAATTATTTTCATAACTTAAAGAATATCCAGGATTACATAGACACTGATTTGGTTTGTAACAAATTCCATTTATGCATTGCGGATTACAGTGAGGTTGACAATCATTACTATCATGTTGTTTTTGAAATCCATCAAAGCATTTACATTCATTTGGTGCTACACAATCACCATTTATACAACACTGATCACAAACTGGTTTACAGATATTATTTGTGTTATTATCTTTAAAATATCCTTCATCACATAAGCATATATTTGTAGAAATACATTTTCCATTAATACAATTAGGCATACATTGAGCATTGCAAACATTAGAGGAGACAGAATCTAATAGAAAACCCTGGTAGCATTCACATTTATTTGGTGAAATACATTTACCATTGACACATTTTGGTAAACAATTTGGAATGCACGAGCTAATATTAACGGTATCTCTAATATAACCTTCGTCACAATCACAAATATTTGGAGCAACGCACTTGCCGTTTTTACAATCTGAGTTACAAGTAGGAATACATGAGCTAAAATCAGTAGAATTATGGATATAACCTACATAACATTCACAATAATTTGGGCCAACACATTTGCCGTTTTTACAGTTTGGATTACAAGAAGGTATACAAGAATTGGACTCGGTAGGATTAATCACATAACCTTCATTACATGCACAGTAATTTGGGGCAACGCATTTACCGTTTTTACAGCCTGGATTACAAAAAGGAATACATGAATTGGACTCAGTAGGATTAACGATATAACCTTCATTACATGCACAACTATTTGGTCCAATACATTTACCGTTTTTACAGCCTGGATTACAAGCAGGAATACATAAATTTGACTTCGTAGGACTAGGTATATAACCTTCATTACATGCACAACTATTTAGTCCAATGCATTTACCGTTTTCACAGTCTGGATTACAACTAGGAATACATGAGTTTAAGTCAGTAGAATGATGGATATAACCTTCATTACATGCACAGTAATTTGGGCCAACACATTTGCCGTTTTTACAGTTTGGATTACAAGAAGGTATACAAGAATTGGACTCGGTAGGATTAATCACATAACCTTCATTACATGCACAGTAATTTGGGGCAACGCATTTACCGTTTTTACAGCCTGGATTACAAAAAGGAATACATGAATTGGACTCAGTAGGATTAACGATATAACCTTCATTACATGCACAACTATTTGGTCCAATACATTTACCGTTTTTACAGCCTGGATTACAAGCAGGAATACATAAATTTGACTTCGTAGGACTAGGTATATAACCTTCATTACATGCACAACTATTTAGTCCAATGCATTTACCGTTTTCACAGTCTGGATTACAACTAGGAATACATGAGTTTAAGTCAGTAGAATGATGGATATAACCTTCATTACATGCACAGTAATTTGGGGCAACGCATTTACCGTTTTTACATCCTGGATTACAAGAAGGAATACAAGAATTGGACTCAGTAGGATTAGCCACATAACCTTCATTACATGCACAGTAATTTGGTGCAACGCATTTACCGTTTTTACAGCCTGGATTACAAGAAGGAATACATGAATTGGACTCAGTAGGATTACGTATATAACCTTCATTACATGCACAGTAATTTGGGGCAACGCATTTACCGTTTTTACAGCCTGGATTACAAGAAGGAATACAAGAATTCGACTTTGTGGGATTAGGCTCATAACCTTCATTACATGCACAGTAATTTGGGGCAACGCATTTACCGTTTTTACAGCCTGGATTACAAGAAGGAATACAAGAATTGGACTCGGTAGGATTAATCACATAACCTTCATTACATGCACAGTAATTTGGGGCAACGCATTTACCGTTTTTACAGCCTGGATTACAAAAAGGAATACATGAATTGGACTCAGTAGGATTAACGATATAACCTTCATTACATGCACAACTATTTGGTCCAATACATTTACCGTTTTTACAGCCTGGATTACAAGCAGGAATACATAAATTTGACTTCGTAGGACTAGGTATATAACCTTCATTACATGCACAACTATTTAGTCCAATGCATTTACCGTTTTCACAGTCTGGATTACAACTAGGAATACATGAGTTTAAGTCAGTAGAATGATGGATATAACCTTCATTACATGCACAGTAATTTGGGGCAACGCATTTACCGTTTTTACATCCTGGATTACAAGAAGGAATACAAGAATTGGACTCGGTAGGATTAGCCACATAACCTTCATTACATGCACAGTAATTTGGTGCAACGCATTTACCGTTTTTACAGCCTGGATTACAAGAAGGAATACATGAATTGGACTCAGTAGGATTACGTATATAACCTTCATTACATGCACAGTAATTTGGGGCAACGCATTTACCGTTTTTACAGCCTGGATTACAAGAAGGAATACAAGAATTCGACTTTGTGGGATTAGGCTCATAACCTTCATTACATGCACAGTAATTTGGGGCAACGCATTTACCGTTTTTACAGCCTGGATTACAAGAAGGAATACAAGAATTGGACTTTGTAGGATTAGGCTCATAGCCTTCATTACATGCACAACTATTTGGTCCAATGCATTTACCATTTTTACAGTCTGGTTTACAAGTAGGAATACATAAATTTGAATTTGAAGGACTTGATGTGTACCCTTTATCACATATACAATTATTCGGCGACTGACATTTTCCATTGATACAATTCAGTTCGCAAATAGGTTCGCATTTATTCCAATAAGTTTCATTTTTTTTATAGCCATCATTGCATTTACAAAAGTTTGGAGCTATGCATTTTCCGTTTTTACAATCTAATTCACAAACAGGATTACAAATATTTTTTTCTCCGTTTAACATTAAAACGTATCCCTCATTACATTGACATTTATTTGATCCCACACATCTTCCATTTAAACATTTTTTATCACACCTTATTGACCTGTGGTGGATTTTCGCTGAAAATAAATGCCTTTTGCTTCTTATTTTAAAACAAATATTCGTTTGATTTGAATCTAATTGATACCCATCAAAACATTTGCAAGTATTTGGCTTAATACAGTATCCATTGATACATTCTTTAGAACAGATCGGAATGCATTTTTTATCTATATTTTTGGAATATCCCTCCGGGCAGATACATTGCATAGAATCCTCACATTGTTCACAGTCGATATTGCATAATTTTTCACACAAAAGCGGGAAATCCCTTATTTTCACGAACCCCGAAGCACAAGTCTCTTCCTGTATTTCATTTCTGCAAAAATAATAATAATTTAAACACAATCATTTTAACTTTACTAAAATTATTTAGAAGTCTTGTGTTATTCTTAATTTCAACCAACTATCAGGTACTTTATAAAAAGAGGCCAAATAAGATTGTGGCTTACTTACGTTTGATTCTGTAGTTTTTACATCAATCATTCTAACTAATAATTTTAAAAGTATAAATTATGACAGAATACAGTATAATTTATATTTATATTTATATGTAGATTCTGAAAGATATCGGAGCAATCATAATTTCAAATTACACCGGTGGTGCTCTTACATCGCGTTTCAAATAGAACCATTAATTTTAAATTTGTTACCTTTTAAATACCTCTAAATAAACTAACATATTCTGATGTGGCCATCCACTTGACTTTATGATACAACCTGGACCCTCACTTATATTTAATAAAATTATTTATAATTATGTAAGGGGAAGGGGGTTAGTTTTTGCATTTTTAGACTTCTGGGGGCCCACTGATTATGTATATAACATTGGGTTATGTTTGGTACAAGGGCCTATATTATTATTTTTTGACCCCCCTCCATTTTTTATGATAATGATGAGAGAAGGAGTTACACCAAAAAGGTGCAACCCCTAAAGGCCTCGGTTGGCCCCTCCATCGTGAAAAGAAGAAGAAATAATTTTATGGGTTGGGCGGAGGTCGAAGGTATCTGTGGATACGGGTCTTAAATAGCTGAAGGTTATAAGTCGCGGGAAAGATGGTGGCAGGGAGCGAGTTCCAGTCTCTGGAGGTCATAGGGATAAAAGAGTTGGCGAAAGCGCTTGTTCGACTTTTATTCAATTTGACAGCGAAGGGGTGCTGAGCGTTAGAAAACCGCGTGTTTCTCGTAAAGAGGGCATTAGGGGGGATAAGTGATTTCAGCTCGACTGAACAGACACCGCGATAGTATCTGTAGTACAGGGAAAGGGCAGAACCGGGTTAGAGCCGGGTCTCCTATTAGTTTAATTGCTCGTTTCTGAATTGCATCCAGTGTAGCAAGAGAATGCTTGGATATACCCCTCCACAGATGAGAGCCATATTCGAGACAGGGACGAATTTGAGCCTTATACAGTATAAGAAGTTGACTGGGAGTATAAAAGCGTCTAGACCTAAATAGGAGACCAAGCTTGCGCGTTGCAGCTTTAGCAGTGGTTGAGATATGGTCATTCCATGAAAGGTCAGACCCTAGAGTTACGCCTAGCATTGAAATTTTATCCCTGAATTCTAGTGAGTTTGAGTCGAATGATATGTTTGGGAGGTTTCTGTCGACGCGCCTAGAAATAAGGCAACACTGAGTTTTCCCTGCATTGAAGTTAACTAAGTTTTGGGATCCCCAGTTTTTAAGTTTGCATAAGTCTAAATTAATTGAAGAGGCAATGTCTGCACGGTTTTTATGCGATGCAGGGGCGTTATGTAGGGTGCTGTCATCTGCGTAACAATGTACCGGATTGGAGGGCAAGTTTAGAAGGTCGTTGATATAGATAAGAAAAAGCGCAGGGGGAGATAACCGATCCCTGAGGAACTCCAGCGTTGGTGTGGAAGGGGGAAGATGATATTCCATCGATGATAACCTTAATACTACGGTCTGAAAGAAAACTTTCGAGCAACTTACAGAGTTTCGGCAAGAAGATTTTTGTGCCAGACCATATCGAAGGCTTTTGAAATGTTTAAAGCTACCGCGAGGGTTTCATTCCCGGCCTCCAGGGTTTTGTTCCAGATATGAGTTACATATCCTAGAATGTCACCAGTCGACCGGGATTGCCTGAAGCCGTATTGCCTATCGTGGATAAATTTATTTGATGGCCTTTTCCATGATTTTGGATAAGACAGAAGTGATTGCTATGGGTCGATAGTTTTTTATGTTGGAAGAATCACCTTTTTTCTTAATTGGTTGGATTCTGGCTAGTTTCCAGGCTTCCGGAAATATTCCAGAGTTATAGGAGAGATTGTATAATTTGGATAGTATAGGAGCAAGTTCAGGGGCGCATTTTTTAATGAGAATGGCAGGGATATCGTCGGGGCCAGCAGAAGAGTTGTTCTTTAGATTCCGGATGATCTTTAGAATTGCTGGTATCCTGAAAACAGTATCTGACATTATATTAGTACTGGGAGGGTATGTGGGTGGTTCAAGCCCTTTGTCGTCCAGGTTTGAGTTGGACGCGAAATATGAGGCAAAAGCTTCGGCTTTGTCGGAGGCGTCAATGGCTATCGAGTTGTCGGAGAGATTGAGAGGGGGAAATGAGTTTGTAAAATTTCTTTTTACATACTTATCAAGGGACCAGAATTGGTTTGAACTGCTGGGGCAAGCTGCTAGCCTGTCAGCTTTTTTCTGAATGAAGGACTTCATCGCATTATCGATTGTTTTTTTAGAGCGGTTGGTTTTTTAATTTTTAGACTTCTGGAGGCCCACTGATTATGTATATAAAATTTGGTTGAGTTTGATATAAGGGCCTAAATTTTCATTTTTGACCCCCCCCCCCATTTTGAGTGGTTAGTTTTTGCATTTTTAGACTTATGGAGGCTCACGGATTATGTATACAAAATTTGGTTGTTTGGTATAAGGGGCAAGATTTTCATTTTTTGACCCACCCCCCTATTTTGAGTGGTTAGTTTTTGCATTTTTAGTCTTCTAGGGTCCCACTGATTATGTATACAAAATTTGGTTGAATTTGCTCAAATGGCCTAGATTTTTAATTTTTAACCCTCCGCCCCCCTTAATTGTGGGTCGATATGCACCAAATCCTAATCAGCTCTTAATCTCAATGCACCAAAACTACGTGTGAAATTTGGTTTTGATATTCACACTAGTTTTTGAGCTAGCTAGTCCACAAAAATTTGGTAACGCACCTACAGAATAACAGACATTTTGACAAATCAATTATTATCTCAAAAAATATAATCTTTTCGATGTTCACTTATAAGGGCTTTTTTGTAGACGGAAATACCATGATTTCACCCAATTTTTTTAACCAAAATAGTTTAAGCCGTTTTTGAGATATTTCGAAAAAAGAAGCAAAAAAACACTTTTTTCATGCACGATTACAATACTTGACCATACCCTGTATGGTAAAGTAAAAAGTTGATTACCATTACTGAATGTATAATAATTCAAGTTTTGAAAATTAAAATTAATACTTTACCTATACCAACCAAAATTATTTTTCTCGAAAGTACTCTCTTTAAGTTACTTTAAGAGTTTTTGTAGATTTTCAAATCAGAGGGTTAATCCTCTTAGCTACTTAAATAGTTAGGCGCCTAATTATAGATAATTATTTTGCTTATTTATGTCCTACGATTAAATTAATAAGTTGTTGTAGGGAAATAAGGACAAAAGCTTATGCAAATATTTTTTATTTTCTCTCAACGTTTCGTCAACTTTGTTAAATTCCTCAGGGCTCAAACAAATTAACTTCTTTGCATATTTGTCATTTTATAAATATTCTTTCTTAGCAAACACATATAGGCACAGATTGAAAATACTTCCTATTAAAATAAAATTTATAAAATGACAAATATGCAAAGAAGTTAATTTGTTTGAACCCTGAGGAAGTCAACAAAGTTGACGAAACGTTGGCATAAAATAAAAAATATTTGCGTAAGTTTTTGTCCTTATTTCCCTACAACAACTTATTAATTATAGATAATGAACTTTTTTTTAGTAAATTAAAAAATCAAAATGTTTCTTCATTAGAGTTTTTGAATATGTAGAATATCTAAGCCCCTAGACCCTAGACCTCTAGAGGAGGATTTATCTAACTTTTCACATAAATTTAACAATCACTGCCTAACCCTTTGAGGTACAAACTTATATAATGACTTTTATTATAAAAATTTAATTTAAAATAGAAAAGTTAATATAACTGAAATGTCTAAAATCAATAGTTTATGCGTTAAAAAATATTCCAATATATTGATAGTAGAGCGAATGAATGGACTTGAATCAATAACAAATGTCTCGTCCCATCTTATATAAAGACCAAAAGAATTATATTGTACATCGACCAAGAAAAATTGCTGGAAATATTTTTTAAGTTCATACGTCCACCGCTAGGTGGCTAAATAGCTTCGATCGTATAAAAAAATGCAATTTTCTCAAAAATTTTCCAATATAAGTTTAGAAATGAATACTCTCACGTTAATGCCACTATAATAGTCCATCTTTTTGATAAATGACTTTTTATTGTAGGACGTAAAATAAAGGCGGGAGGGGATGCTAAACTTTTATGGACTGAAGTATCTATAACTTAAGTTTGACTTAACGGAATTTTGTTAACAAGGTCTGGTTCAAGAAAGGAAGGTTTGGTGAATAAAATAAAAAACCATCCATGCCATTCTACTTCTTGCCGCCCTCGCTAAGGGGCGTGTTTTATAAAGTTAAGCGTTTTATTAATTTTGCTCCAAAATCTTAAATGGAACCGTATAATTATTTTATTAAATTCAGAAAGTAGATCAAATTTGCAACAAAACATGTTCAAACCGCATGTCGATATCTTTTTTCGTTTAACAGTCATTGCCCAAAGAATATTTTATTAACGAATTTATCAAAGAAACAAAATAGGTAATTGAGTTTTCAAATTTTTTTTTAAGTTTCGCAGTCAAGCATGCCATGGAGAAATAAAAAAAACAGTTTAAAACTTTGTTGTCCTCTGCTTGATGCATCAAGCAGAGGACAACCTCTTTGTTTCTCTTTGTGAATCAACAACTCTGCTACTCTCGGCAAAACAAAAACTTTTCAATTAAAACTATTACGATCATTTTAATTAAGAACTCGTAATCTCATTAAAAACATTTATTTTCAATAATATCAACAAACATATAAATATAAATATAAACAATAGAAAGATTAACAATACATCAAGTAAGCTTTGTACGCATCAATTCTCCCCTCCTTAGAACACGGACGCAGCTTCCCACAGGATCATTCTTCTTTCTTCCTAGGTTTAAAATAACTCGAATGATATTTAACTAACCTTCCCCTTTCTTGACTGTTTTCAATAATTTTTGCTCCATCCATCGATTTTTCTAAATATAATTTTATTTGATGAAGTAACTCTTCCTTATTTTGATTTAATTTCATCTGACCAGCATCTAGTTTCTCCTCTTCCATTATATTCAACTCATCCTCCTTGACTTCCTTCAACCAGTACGGAATTAAATCATCTTCATTAGTTAATGCCCTTCTACTTTCCTCTATTTGTAATTCCATTGATGGACTAATGATTTCCGAAAATTTATTCACACAACAAATAATATGACTACCGATCTCACTTTCTATTCCTACTTTCTTAGGGAATCCTACTGCTTTTTGGACAAGGAACTCCCTTTTTCCTTGCCCCTCCACTCGTTTCCCTTCTTGAAGCAAGTGTCTTCCCCATGTCCTTCCCGCCTACAGAATCCACAAAAACGTCTATCCTGAATGCAACTTCTATCCTGAGTGGGACTTGTCTTCTCTTCTTTATCCATATCCTTTAAATCCCTTTCTATTTCTTCTACCGTCTGCATAAACCCTTCAATATCAGTGAATTTCATTCCCCTAATGGACGATCTAACACGTGGAGTAATCATCTCCACTAAAACTTGAAGGATTGAACCAGCATCTTCGTCCGGAAAAACTCTCTTATATAAAGCCATCTTATTCTCAATAAATAACCTTATAGGTTCGTCTTTTCTTTGTTTCTCCTCATAAAACATAACCTTTAACTTTGAGACTACGATTAAACTATCGTATTCTCGGAGAAATTTCATTTTAAAATCTTTCCAATCCAACGCTGGAAATTGATTGACCACCCGCCACCATGTCTTGGCCTTATCTAACAACTGATCCGAAACCACCACGAGCCAAACATCTTCCGGTACTTTATATTTTAATAGAGTATTCTCGACCTTTTTTAAAAATAACTTCGGATCTTCCTCTGGGAGAGCTCTAAACACCGGAAGGAATTTTCCCACGTCTGCTAATTGAATATTCCTATTAATCTCGAAATCACTTCCCTTTTCCGAATTTTTCCTTCCTTTTTATTATTTCTTCCAACTCTATCCTCTTGTTTTTTTCCTCTTCCAAATCATCTTTTAATTTTTTTATTATTTTTTCGAATTCATTTTTTAATTTATTCACCTCCTCTTCCAAATCCATTACTCTATGCTCACCTTTTTTTATATGATCCTTGATCTTCGATATCTCCTCCCTCGTTATTTCCATATTCGCAAAATCATTTTTCTTATTCCTCTTCGCTAGTGGTCTACTAGGTTTTCTTATCATTTTCACATTGTTCGGGCGCCAATATTACGATCATTTTAATTAAGAACTCGTAATCTCATTAAAAAACGTTAATAAAATATTCTTTAAGCAATAACTGTTAAACGAAAAAAGATATCGACATGTGGTTTGAACATGTTTTATTGCAAATTTGATCTACTTTCTGAATCTAATAAAATATTTATACGGTTCTATTTAAGATTTTGGAGCAAAATCAATAAAACTGTTAACTTTATAAAACACGCCCCTTAGCGAGAGCGGCAAGAACTAAAATGGCATGGTAGTTTTTTTATTTTATTCAACAAACTTTCCTTTCTTGAACCAGACCTTGTTAACAAATTTCCGTTAAGTCAAACTTAAGTTATAGACTCTAGAGTCCATAAAAGTTTAGCATCAACTCCCGCCTTTATTTTACGTCCTACAATAAAAAGTCATTTATCAAAAAGATGGACTATTATAGTGGCATTAACGTGAGAGTATTCATTTCTAAACTTATATTGGAAAATTTTTGAGAAAATTGCATTTTTTTATACGATCGAAGCTATTTAGCCACCTAGCGGTGGACGTATGAACTTAAAAAATATTTCCAGCAATTTTTCTTGGTCGATTTCCTCTGAAGGATTTTTTTCCCAAACTTCTACGATTATTAGTTCCTGAGATATGGTACCTCGTCACCCTTATTGAATCACCCTGTACATGAGAAAGAAATCTATCTTATTTTATCGATTTAATCTATCTTGAGGTTCATAGGAACTTTTTAATATAAGAAAATAGGATTTTGATTAAGAATTTTGTAGTTTAATAGAAATTGTATGAAAAGATTCAATTTCTTCTTTCCGAGGAGCGAACCAACTAGAAATGGCAAAAAGTTTTATTTTTTCTCATGAGATATTTAATCAAATCTATTGAAATTTTATATCTGTGGGTTATTTTCATTTATCTTTTATATCAAATAATTAATATTAGGAAATTTGCATTTTAAAGGGTAGTTTATTTGAAGACGAATTTGAAAAAACGCTAAAAACTACTTTGAAATAATTTTTAAAAATATAAAATTAATTAGATATTATAAAACAATTAATTATTATTAATTCAAATCAATTTTGAACGAAATCGATTAAGTACTTTTTGAGAAAATCGTCAAAAACCCAGAAAACTGTCTTTGATAGGCCGTTTTAGAAACATTTTAAAATTCACCTCCATGTCACAAGTCAATGTTTCGTTTCATACGACTTTTTAAACTTTTTTCAAAGGAATCTCGTGCTTTCAAAAAATAGTGTTTTTTAGACTGTTCAGATAGTTTTTGTCCATTTTCTCAAAAAGTACTGAATCGATTTCGTTCAAAATTAAATTAAATTATTAATAATTAATTGTTTTATAATATCATATTGATTTCATATTTTTAAAAATTATTTCAAAGTAGTTTTTAGCGTTTTTTCAAATTCATCTTCAAATAAACTACCCTTTAAAATGCAAATTTCCTAATAATAATTATTTGATATAAAAGATAAATGAAAATAACACACAGATATGAAATTCCAATAGATTTGAATAAATATATAATGAGAAAAAAATAAAACTTTTGCCATTTCTAGTTGATTCGCTCCCGGAGAGAAGAAATTGAATCCTTTCATACAACCTCTATTAAACCACAAAATTCCTTAATCAAAATCCTATTTTCTTATACTGTGAACCTTCAGTTAGATGAAATCGATAAAATAAGATCGTTTTCTTTCCTATTTATAAATAAATTGTTTTGGTCTATTTTATCAAGAGCCCGGGTCGCAAGTCATCAGCGAGTCATATGTTACGGTTTTGTAGCTTTTTATTATTTTCTTAAAAATTAATCAATTAATTTCGTTCAAAATTTAATATAATTATTAGTAATCGATTGTTTTATAATATTTATTAATTTCATATTTTTAAAAATTATTTCAAAGTAGTATAATTAGCGTTTTTTCTTCAAATAAACTACCCTTTCATATGCAAATATTCTAATAAAAACTAATTAATATAAAAGATAAAAAAAAATTATTCATAGGTATGACATTTCAATAGATTTAATTGAATATGTGATGAACAAAAAAATAAACTCTTTTGTCACTTCTAGTCGACTCGTTGCCTACCCCAGTGAAGAAACTGAATGTGTTCATAGCATTTCATTTAAACTACAAAATTCTTAATTGAAATTCGATTTTTTTATATTAGAATTCTAATTATATTAGAATACTCGTTCCTACACATAGATTAAATCGATAAAATAAGATTCGTTTCTTTCTCATTTATCATTCATCTGTTTTATTGTGAGGTTGAGACACAAACCTCTCGGCATATGGATAACGTCATTTCATCAAACCCATTCAACATGGCCGAGGCATGTCATGTTCTACGCGTTCGCCAGAACCCGGCCCCGCTTTTTTATCTACGAAAATTACCCAATTAAAAAACACCGATTTTGCATTAGCTTTTAGCAAAATTTGTGAACCCGGCCCCTCGAAAGGTCACGCCGGCCCTACCTGACTAACAAATCAAAAACCTAGAGTACTTCCGATGATCCTAGAATGTTGAAATTTGGCATACTGCTAGAGTTTGGGTTACAATTAAAGGAAAATATCGAAAAAGTGAAACTTTTCCTTTTTCAGAACCTAAAATTAAGGGGTGAAATTTATTATTGGCTTAATTAACATATAGTGAAAATACACTCAAGCTAGAATGCTGACATTTGGCATACTGGTAAAGCTTGGCACATTGATAAAGGAGGAAATTGAAAAACCGAATCTTTCTTCTTCGGTGCCCGAAATAAAGCCGGTGAAATTTATGAAAAGCCGACCGGGTTTTTAACAGATATTTTATGAGAAATATTTAATAATTATTAATATAAATGTTTAAATGTAATTATTTAGATATATTAAAGGATAAAACTTTTCAAAAATTAATTGATATCTGTCCACAAACATTAATTTGAATAAAGGGCCAAGTTTGGTAAAACGGCTTCGCCGACAAAAGAGTTGAGATCTAAACGGGTACCAAATTCCATAGCAGCTGCTTAATTCATAGCTATAGGGATGAACAACGTTCTTCAATTGAATTAAAAAAATTAGTTACTTTATTCGATATTAAATTTATAACTTGGCAAGTTTTATATCCAACTAAATTGTTTGAAGTATAAAATAGAACAACTAGCAAAGCTAAATTTTAAACTTGTATTAAATAGCATTACGTTAAACTTAAGCTATTGACTATTTTAACTTGTCAAGTTATAAATTCAATATCAAAGAAAGTAACAAATTTTCTTTTAAATCAATTGGAGAACATTGTACATTCCTATAGCTATGATTTAAGCAACTGCTATTGAACTCGGTACCTTAGATATCAACTCTTTTGTCGGCGAAGCCGTTTTTACAGAACTTGCCCTCTTTTTCACATTTATGTTTTTGATCAGATCTATTTAATGCTGAGCGCTACATGAAATAAATATATGATAATAATTCAATTAAAGCATTTATTAAAAATGTCTGGAGTCATTATTATTTAAAGTGGTTTTCAAACAATTATTATCTCCGAATTTTTACTTTACCATACAGGGTATGGTCAAGAATTGTAATCGTGCATGAAAAAAGTGCTTCTTTTTATCGAAATATCTCAAAAACTGCGAAAACTATTTTGATAAAAAAAATTGGGCTAAACCATGGCATTTCGGTCTACAAAAAAGCTCTAATAAGTGAACATCAAAAAAACTATATTTTCGAGATAATAACCGTTTTGTCAAAATATCTGTTAGGTTGTTATTCTGTTAGTCTGTGCGTTACCACATTTTGTGGCCGAGCTAGCTCAGAAACTAGTGTGAATATCAAAACTAAATTTCACACGTAGTTTTGGTGCATTCAGATTAAGAGCTAATTAGATTTTGGTGCATATCGACCCAAAATTAAGGGGGAAAGGGGTTAAAATTTAAAATTATAATATTTTAAAACTAAAAAAAAACAAGAAAAATGAAATATACTATGAAATGAACTCATAATAACGAAAGTGTTTTTTTTTTCTGGAGCCAAAATTAGGGGTGGGGGGTCATAAAATGAAAATCTAGGCCCTCATCAGAACATGTCAATTTATTTACTTTGCCATACAGATTATGGCCAAGTATTGTAATCGTGCATGAAAAAAAGTATTTTTTTGCTTCGTTTGTTCGAAATATCTACAAAAAGGTTTATACGGATTAAAAAAATTAAGCAAAGCCAAGGCGTTTTGGTCTACATAAAAGCCCTAATGTGTAAAGCAAAAATCATATTTTTCGAGTTATTAATTGTTTTGTCAAAATGTCTATTAGTATTTACGTACGTTACCAAATTTTGTGTACCCTCTGGCTCAAAATCCTAATTAACTAGTTTTATTCTAATAATTTTGTATTAATAAATAACTTATTTAAATTAATAAAATTCTGATTTTTTTTTTTTACAAAAATCATCTTAGGACTTCTCCCGAAAAATCTGGTAACATCCTAGTTTTACAAAATAAAAATGAAATTCCCGAAATGTCAAATTCTCTTGAAATAATTAATAATATTACAATACTTACTGTAAATTTTGAATATTATTTTTCACGTTCTCTTCATACTCTTCTAAAGGGATACCACTGCACGAACGAACAATTATTAATAGAAATAATAGATCAACTGACTCCATGGCTAAATGATTGAATGAGAGATGCATGAATACACATCCTTAAATATAAACTAATTACACTTATCTAAGAGGAAAATGGTTTTTCTTATTTTTTAATCTTGGATCCGTCCACTTGCAGGAAGCATACATACATATAATGGTGAGAGTTAGAAAACCCAGAGTTAACAAGAGGAAGCTGAATTGAAATTATATCTTTCGATATCTTCGGTCGGCAACTTATGACTCTTAGGTGTCCGGATTCCGAAACCCTCCATACAGTTCTGAACGACATTTAGATCAAGTTTGGGAGATTCTAAACGTTTTTTATTTTTTGTAATTTAAAATCTGAAACTCCAACTCGAGTTCGGAATGTCAAAGAAAGTTCGTTCTGATGCTAACTAAAATGTATTTATTTCCAAAACAAGAATTGATTAGATTTTGGGCTTTCTGGAATCAGAAATTCCGGCTAAAAAATAAGGAAGTATATTTTTTTGAGTGATTTTCACAAGAAAAAGCATTAAAAATTAATTACTTCAGAAGCTCTGGTTTCTTGGCGCTTGTTGTAACCCCCTCCCCACCCCTACCATCCACAAAATTTAAGGAGAGTGTACCAAACTTTGAAATAATTTTCGATTTTTCTTCTAAAATCTATTAATTATTTTTTTCGAATAATCTTCTAGCATCAAAATAGGATAAGTAAAATTTAATTAACAAAAAAAAATGATTCAATTTCCTTGCTCTTAATTTGAGAAGTGAATTAATTATATCTTAGCTTGGGAAGGAAAGGAACTTATCAGTTTAAGTTTGACCTTGGTCCTATTAAGTTAAACTTCAAGATAAAAGTTCTGAACAACATTTAGATCAAGTTTGGGGGATTTTAAACGTTTTTTTATTTTTTGTAATTTAAAATAATTTTTGAAAGTTCAAAAAAGTATATTACTAGATTTTTAGATAGAAAATAAATTAAAAATTATCGTTTTTAACCTACTTCAAAAAAGGAGGAGGTTCTCAATTCGACTGATTTTTTTTTTGTGTCTATGTCACCTGATATCTTCGCCAATTGTGAACCGATTTTGATGATTTTGTTTGCATTGGGTTGAGTATAGTTTACCAATTGGTCCCGTTTTTTTCATTGATATTGGACCTTTTTTTATGTTTGTTCAGACATAACTTTTTGTTTATAAATCGATTTTAATGATTCTTTCTGTGTTTGGATCAGTATAGCTTCAAGATAGTCAAGATACCTAAGTATTTATTTATTTATTTGTTTTATGTATGTTCAGTGATAACTTTTTGCCACGTGACCGATTTCGATGATTCTTTTTTATTGGAAAGGGGGTACCTTAGGGGTGGTCCCATATTAATTTGGTCAAGTCCTGATGATATGATCAATGACGAAATAACGTAAATCTCCAATTCTTATGAGCAAATAATCGAAATTATAATAAATAAAATCTTTTATAAAAAATAATCTTAAAACATTCATTTAAAACCCGCTAACGTTTCGAGAGAATTTCTATATTTATGAATTGAATTTTTATTATCATTTTCTGATTCATTCGCTCACACGCTTTCTCTTACGAGATGCATACAAAGTATTATCTTAAGTCACTATTAATAACATCACTAAAAAGAGAAAATAAAAATAATTTTTATAGAAAAAAATAAAACCGACTTCAAAAAATTAAATGCAACAAATAAAATAATAAGTACTCAAAAATCAAATAAAATGCACTAAAGGTATAAAATAATTATCTATATTTAGTTACAACTAAACGACGAAATTTTAACATGAAATTACTTTTTGAAGTCGGTGCTAAAAACAATAACTAGCTTACCCGCCAAACGTACTAACTACTACTAATAAGTAAGATCCGCCGAGTGCCATTCATAAAATGTATATTTTTGGCACCGACTTCAAAAAGTAATTTCATGTTAATATTTCCTCCTTTAGTTGTAACTAAATAAGATAATTATTTTATACCTTTTAGTGTATTTTATTTTATTTTTAAGTTATTATTATTTTATTTGTTGCATTTAATTTTTTGAAGTCGATTTTATTTTTTTATAAAAATTATTTTTATATATAATGTACATAATTAGTTCTTCACTATGTTCACTTTTTTCAATTCGCCATAAAAAGACAACCTAGGTACAACCGATTTCCCTAGATATGGTGGAATTTTGAGAAATTTAAGTTTAGAATTTAATGTGGAACAAATGAAAATATATGAAGTATACGAGTTATTGATAATAGAGAGGGCTTAGGACTTCTCATTTCAAGAATTATTATTATTATAAATTTAAATACAAAATAAAAATTTAATTCTTCTCGAGGTCGTCTCATGGGTGCTTGAATCTTTTATTTACTTTTGTTCGTATTAATTTATCTGAATTTAAATTATTTTTCTTATTTAATTTATAAACAAATTATACAAGAAATTACATTCCTTTATTAAATTTTATTCTAATTCAATCTATTTTTTTTTATTTTCATTCATTACCTAAAGCCTATACTTATATCCATATGAAAATCTATCTTACAATTGACTGATGTTAGATAAATATTTATCATGATATATAATAATAATTAATAATATTAATAATAATAATTCAAGAAATCAGCTAAAATTAAAAAAAAATCAATTATAATTCTCTTTTATTTATTTTTTTATTGAAATTTGGTTTGTTTGTAAATCATAAAACACACACACATACACATAACAAAAACAAAATGAATGAGATTATTATTATTATTATTTCGCAGAGTATTTAAAAATATTTTCTAATAATAAAAGTTTTTTCTACATTTTTTTTCATTTTTAATTAATTAATTTAGTTTTTTTCTTGAATTAATAAATAAATCATTATATATGCATGTGCAAAACATCAAATAGGAATAGATTTAGTACTCTTTTTATAATAATAATTATTTTCAAAAGGATTTGAGGAAAAACGAGAGATTAATCGATTGGCACTATTTAGAGTAGAGAAATAATAAAAAATGTAAATAAAATCATTTACTATATTTGTATTTTACTATATATTATATATATATTTTTATATGTGTGTGGATTGAACTCGGTTTTAACATCATCGGATTTTTCGTTTTTATCATTTTTAATAATATATAACTTTAGGAATGAGTGTAAAATATTCCGAGTGTGAACACAATAAGAGATTTATTATAATACTATGAAATTAAGCCAATAGTAAAATTGCATAATTCGAGATGTTTTGCATCAAATGGAGCAGTTAGTAAACCTCGGTGAAGAATCGAAGCCACTTTGTGCTACAAATTTAAAGTTATGAAATCTAAACAAATCCATTTAATTAACAAAATTGAACTTTTTTCATTTCTTTTACATCCCTTTTTATATCCACTTTAGACGTAATCTGCTGAATATTTTATTAAAATTTTAGACTGCGTAGAGTTCAGGGGAGCTGAGCCTGTAATGTAATGTAAGCATTCATTCATTCATTGTTATAATTAGCAATTCGTTCGTAAGAGATAAGATAAACGGCAACCATTTTCTAAATAATTAACACCAAATTTGATCAAAATAATTATAATAAGGAATTTTACTTGAAAAATGATGAATGTCAAAATATAAATTTTCGATTTTCATTTTAGACAAGTTAAGTTATTCAATATTGTACATATATATTTTAAAATATCAAAGAATAGATAAGGTTCTCTAGAAAATGAGGGCCATTAATAACACCCCTTACTTTTAGTCAAAACCAAGGGTCATTCATTATATTACAGACTCGGCTCGTCTAAGTTATACACAGTATTACAATTGACATTATATCCGATGTGATCAAATCCGGTTTCAAGTTTTCATTTTAGTGTAAATTATATAATATACTAAACTGATATCGATATAAAAAAATAAAAAATTCTTTATATATATATTTATTTGAACAAATTATTATTATTAATATTAAAAACAAAAAAATAAGAAAACTTTTATTTTTCTTGTTTTTTTTTTCGTATTTGGAATAGACCAGACAATTTGTTTTTGTTCACGCATGCATTCATCATCATGTATTGTGAAAACAGATGTTTACTTTTGTTTTTATTCATTTATTATTATTTATAATAAAATTGTACAGTACATAAAGGTTTTTATTTTATTTTATTTTTTTTTTTTTATTTTTTTCATTTATTTATTTAATTAAATGATAAGAGAACTATTTGATAAGTTATTTAAATAATAAAAAGTAGAAGAAATTTAAAAAAGTCTTAAGTATATTTTGTTCTATTATATAGAACTAATCGTATATGATTTTAGGTGATTTTTCAATTTTAGATATAAAGATATCATCTATTTATGATTATTTATAAAATATATACAGGAAAAATTATATAAATACACTAATTAAATACATAATATTAAATAAATTAAATGATGAAATGAAATGGCAAGATAATATTTATTTATATACCTACTTAGGTACTTATATATCGTTGAAATGACATTAAAATAATAAATTGATATAATTTAAAAAAATAAATAAGTAATCATATGAATTCGGAAAAACTTCATTCATTTATTTTTTCCGAATGCTTTTTTATTGATTTGCAGTTTTTTAATTTTTAATCAATTGCACACAGTTAATAATTATAAAACATGTTTTTCCATTTTATATATTTAAGTATTATAACATATCCAATGGAATTACAAAGTAACAAATTAAGATTATTGGATAGATCCGATCATAGATAATAATATTAATCGATACTATAGTAAGTGAGTATATAAACAGTTAATCGAATTAATCTAACATTAAACAATTTTTGATTGACTTAATATGTTTTTAAATTCGTTCAAAAATTTAGAAAAATTTTAGTCGAAAAAAAAACGAACTATGACAATATTTCTTAAATCTTAATTAAGATCATTAACTAATAGTGAGATCGTCTTACGGCAGTGGCACTTAACTGGAGCGAACATTAGTTTCCCGACTAAAAATTTTAAAGTGCGCATGAGATGTGTTTCGCACTAATGCAGTAAGTCGAATTTACTATTATTTAGTTTTTTCATGCTTCTTCATATAAACTATAATATCGATAAATAGTTAAATATCCAGAAAATTATTTAAAAACCAAACAGTGAACAAAAAATGAAACGATAAGTAAATGGTAATAAATACAAAAATATATACTTATATAAAAATATGAATGTGAAATGATAAATTAATAAAATGACGATGAATTATGATGATATTTTTATTTTTAATACTAAAATCCATGTTAAATTATCTTTAGACCTTTTGACTAGCCCCCTAGACAACTTAATCAGGAGGTTAAACATTGGTATTTCATTATATAATAAATATATATATATATATTGTTTAATTAAAAAAAGTAATAATATATAGTGTCCTAATAGCAAATACACATTTAAATTTCGAACTATTTCAAAACCGTCTAAGTCACAGAAGCGGTATTTTATATTTGCCGTTTATACAGGAAAAAAATAATATGCAACGCTACACGGCTGTAGAAAGCTTAAAAATTCTACAATTTTATTATGAAATGGAATACTAAAAATGCAGTAAATACAAGTATTTTCATAATACAATTGTGCAATTATCACAAATTATACAACTATGTAACGATTCAAATTAAAATTCCCATTTATATGGATGATTGTGTAAGATTATAGTTGCTGTAAATTTGTTAGTTTTGTAATGAGGCTTAATTTAAAATACCAATTACTTTTAGGACAGCTTATATTATGGAATGTAGAATAAACAAATTTGAGTATAAATTAAAAAAAAAATTCAAATAATTCTCTTATCAGATCAGATCGTTCTTTCACTCTCTTAATATGTTTTTTTTTTTTTTTAATATCATCAAATTTATTTATTTCTCTCTACTTACTTACTAAAATCGCATTTATACATTATTTATTTTTTTATTAATTCATGATTGACAGACATACATGACATTTTTTATACTATCATTCATGAGTTTCATTTTTTTTGTTTGTAATTTTTTTTTGTTTTTGTTTTTGTTTTTTTTTTGTTTTTTGTTAAATTATTACATTTAAATTACATTCACACTCAGTCTGACCCAGACGTGCTTAAGGAGCAAATGCCAACTCAACTGGGAGGAAAGATAGATAGATGGATGGATGAATGATTGATTGATTAGGGGCGTGAGATGGTGAAGGGATATGGGAGAAAGAATAGTGCCTTTTTTCTTAGAAGATCGTTGAGCAACAAGCCATTTTTTTTCCTCTTAAATAGGGTCAAAGTCTTGCCGAAAAATGAAATAAGTGACTGTTTATATATATAAATATATAGAAACATATATATTTATATATACATATATATATATAAGGATTGGTTCTACAGCAGTAATCAACAGTTTTCAACTATCAGACATATATGTAGTTCTTTTTATGTAAAGAGCTGCGCATGCGCCTGAAAGCCTGGAACTGCTGTTGAAACAAACCTATATGAGGGTACGTGCAAAATGGCATTTCTATTACAACACAATAGAATCTAATATTTACATATCTTAAGAACTAACGTTATGTGATGATTTTGTTCTTGAAATACTTGAGAGATAGATATATATATATAATAAATATATTATATATATATATAAATATTGTATTTTTTTGTTGTTGTTTGTTTTTATTTTTATTTTATATTTTTTTTTAATTTTCTCTATATCAACTATTTACATAACACTTAGGTTATATTTCCATTCTAAGTTTGGTCTAAAAAGATTTCGGTTGGATGGGAGGATGAGAAGAAATATGACGGGGAGATACATCGTTTGTTTTTAGGTTCGTTAATCCTTTTACTTTTGTTTCATTGTTTAGCCTTTAACAATCAAAAAGCCTCTTAAATACTGGCGTGGTGTCTGTCCGCTTTGGGAGGGGGGGGGGTTCACACGATGACGTCACTCAACACAGGCAGTTATATTATATATTGGGGGAGGAGGGGGGGGGGAACAATCAACACTTTTCTAACCCTTCGTAACAGTCCATTAAAAGTTGTTATTTACCGGAAGAGAAAGGGAATGGAGTAAGTGACATAGGCAGTGGATTATTTATATATATTTGTTTATATATATAGGTATAGAGAAAATTAGGGGAGGGGCGGATAGAAGAGGCGATATCAGTAGTATAACAATCCATTATTTGTATTGACTTCGGATATCACAATGAGCAACCAGAATTTCGTTTATTTTTTTTATAAAGAGTATCTTAATAGAGATGAGAAATTTAATTGCGAAACTCTCAAATCTATAGCAGCCATATTTTACAATTCCTATCTAGAAATGTAGTAATTAATTATATAGACGAGTGCAGAAAGTGAAATATTTATTATATTTTTATTATGAAAATAACCTGAATAATATTACAATTGGATTTGTAATGTTATGTACAAACAAGTTAATTATCAATAACTTTTAAGAAGTTAGGCGTTGGTTCTAGGTGAAACATTTTAATATAATAATAAAACTTGTGCAAGATGCGAGATAGGTTTCACAAAAAAAGAAATAAAACAAAATTGAGTTTTGAATTCGATATATTTTGGGGGTGAGCCCATCATCAGTAGTCAGAGAAAACTTTTTTCTCTGACTACTGATGATGGGGTCACCCCCAAAATATATCGAATTCAAAACTCAATTTTGTTTTATTTCTTTTTTGTGAAACCTACCTCGCATCTTGCTCAAGTTTTATTATTATAAGTTAATTATCATTTTAAATTTAACTCCATCCACTGAAGTCTCTAACTACCAAACTTGTTGAAAAGTTAGTTTTCCACTCTTAATAATTAACCAAGATCAGTGAAAATAATAATAAAATATCGTTCTCAAAGTACAAAATTACTCATTACATACGAGACACGAAAAAAAACTTTAATAAAATTGTGAGGTTCGCGCACGTTCTTATTATCCTGTACAGAATTAAAATTAATTTCCTATCTTTCTAGATAACTATTGTAAAATATGGCTGCTCTAGGTTTTACAATTTCGAAACGATTTGCAATTTAAATTTCCCATTACCATTGGTATACCCAATATATATATTTATATATAAATCTATATATAAAAATTATTATTTTTATTCCTTATATAATAGTATGAATTTTTTTCCAACCGCCCCATAGTTTTTAAAAAAAATATTTATTTATGTATATATTTGTATGTGTACCAAAAGATTTCGTATGATGTAATAAAATTTTCCTAATAACATTAATATATAGTATATTATATATATAATAGGATAATAATAGTGATAGCAATAATAATAATTATCTAGAGAGAACAATGAGGGATGAATGAAGGTACAGGATGATTGAGAATGACTCTCCCGGAAATAGCCACTTCTAATAAGGGTTGATCATTGTTATGATTATGCCAACACATAAGAGGACTCTGTGTGCTCATATGTGTTTTGTGTATAGGTGTGTATGTATGTATGTATGTTTATGTGTGTGAGTGATAGAGCGTGTTTGGTGACTTTCCATTTACGGCTTAGTGACTTCTTGTTTATGGTTCGTCTTCTTCACTTTCGCCACCCTCTTGGCCATACATGTCGGCTAATTTGTCAAATCGAGGTCCCCAGGCGCCTAAATAATCAAATTCTTGCTCGTTGTCGTCAGTTCCTTTAAAAATAAAACAGAAAACAAATAATTAATATTGGAATCATTCAAATATCTGATGTAGTGGATTCTTAAGGAGGTTCTTTCGCGACATGGATGGAATATCATCTGAATCGTTCTCCACAAACGCTGGTGTTCCCCAAGGCTCTGTAATCTCCCCCACACTCTTCCTAATCTATATAAACGACCTTATCGATCAAACGTCAAACCCCACTCACTGCTACGCCGACGATAGCACTCTGCACGGCAAACCCTCACTCCCGAATAATCGAATCAATGTTGCCTCCTCAATCACTCTCGATCTAGACAAACTGAATAAATGGGGCTCCCAAAATTTAGTTAACTTTAATGCAAACAAGACTCAATGTTGTCTAATTTCTAGGCGCGAAAATAAAAATTTCCCTGATATTTACTTCGATTCGAATCCCCTGAAAATGTGTGACAGCCTATCCATGCTTGGCGTCTCTGTCGCATCTGACCTGTCTTGGAATGAACACATCTCCTCTGTGGCGAAATCTGCGGCAAGGAAGAGTGGCTACTTATTCAGGTCCAAGCGATTTTACAAGCCCCCACATCTTCTCACCATCTATAAGGCCCAAATCCGCCCCTGTCTCGAATACGGATCTCATCTATGGAGAGGAGCTTCTAAATATTCTCTTGCTACCCTGGATGCAATTCAGAAACGAGCCGTCAGGCTAATTGACGATTCTACCCTCACCGACTCCCTCGACTCGCTAGCTCATCGAAGAAATGTCTCTGCCCTTTCCCTTTTCTATAGATACTATCACGGCAGGTGCTCTGATGAGATAAAATCAATAATTCCCCCCAAAGCATGCTTTGCACGTAGCACGCGTTTTGCCGACTCCCAACACTCTTTCGCGGTCAAATTAGAAAAGTGCCGGACCACTTCATTCGCCAATACGTATATCCCCATGACTTCAAGGAACTGGAACTCTCTCCCAGCCTCCATCTTTCCCAGCACTTATAATCTTCAAACCTTCAAAACCCGAGTGCATAAACACCTACGTCTCCACCCCCTCACTTAATCAACTTTTCCTTCTCTTCGGTAATGCAAGGGTCTTTCGAGATCCATAGGGGCTGCTTCTTTACTGGTGCGCACCTTCTTGCATTCGATTGCATTAAAAAAAAAAAACAATTCACACATAAAGTTTTAGCCTCGTAACCACTCTAAAATATGAACGGTGCTAAAATTTTAGGTTATTTTTTAACGTGACTGTACTTTTTACACTACTATATTCTCTTTATGAATGGATCGTTTCCAAGCCATTGACATTATATCCCCACTAAAAATAATTGCCCAAATATGTTTTTTTTTATTTTTTAACAAAACTACGAGGTAAATAATTTCAATTTTTTTTTAAGTTACTTCGAATATATTATTCTAACAAATATTAGTTTTTCCTCAAGATGGTGGAAGTCCTTCAATGAAAAAAAAAATATGATCATTTTCCCACCCTCTCCCAATCTATCATATGTAAAAAATTTCATTTTTAATTGCATTTATTTCATGTTTTGGTGTGGTAAATCATCTTCAAATTTTAACAGTGTGTTTATTATGCTTTTAATGATTTATATTCCAAGTTTCTAAGACTTCTTGAATTTTTGCATTTGTGAAAGGACTACCTTTAAAAGGGTCTCATATAAACGCAGCCCTTACAGCTGAGCCCCTTGAAGATAGACAAATGAACATACAGCCTAAGCCACATTAATCAAATACACTGAGAATGAAAAAAATTGATTGGTTTATGGCTGTCTAATAATATTTAGCTCATTATAATTTAAAGTGACTTTAGGCCTTGATCAAAAATTATATTTTCAATTGATCATAAATTAATAATAAAATTCAAAGAGTGACATAAAAGTACTTAGAAATATTTTTTCGAACTCTGAGAATAAAATAATTTTTAAATTAATATAGATTAAAAATACCTGAGGCAAGACTAGATAGGGATCCTGCTGTGCTGCCGCCTCCCTCATAAGCATAATTTCTTAAGTCGTCGAAAGGTGGTGCGTTGGGATCTGCATCAGCACGTTTCTTGTGTTCCTCAATGAAGACACCAACGTTGGGCTCACCGCCCATGGGAGGGACTGCAAACAAATCATTTTTCTAATGTTAAATCTTTTTTATTTACCATATATAATCTAGGAATGAATTCTTATATAATGTTAAGTAGAATAATTCAAATAAAATAATATCAATCAACAAAATTAACAATTATCTCTGCTTATAAAAGCTATCCTATACCTACCTATCTATAATGATCAATTTTTAATCTATTTATACATTTAATATTTTAAATAATATATGAGTATATTAAGATATCAATGAGTAGTTTAAATGAATATCAAACATTTCTGAAAAAAATTGTCTTTTATAATGATAATTTTTTATTATTTTTATTTTATTTTAAAGAAACTTTCTCTCTAAATATTAATATTTCTATCTTTGACTTTATTCTAATGTAAACATAAGAAGGCTAAATAGCCTGAAATACTAATACTCTTTTTCAAAAACTTTTAAGGAGTTCGGTGTTGGTTCTAGGTGAAACATTTTAATATAATAATAAAACTTTGAGTAAGATACGAGGTAGGTTTCACAAAAAAGAAATAAAACAAAATTGAGTTTTGAATTCGATATATTTCGGGGGTTAGCCCATCATCAGGAGTCTAAGAAAACTGTTTTTCAAACTTTAAGTCTATTATGAAAGATATTAATGAGTTATTAGTTTATTATGAAAGATATTAATTTGCCGATGGTAATAGATTCAAATTTACTAGAAAATCATAAGATGGTGTCATCTATTAAATCCGATGGAATGGAATATTTTTAATTATATGTCAGAGGGGTTGTTTTTCACCCCCTCGGGAATCGAACCCAAGTGCCAGTAACAGCAATTCGGGCCACCTGGCTCACCTCCGGGATGCGAACCTCTCTTATTATTTAAATTATATGGCATGGCTATATGTTTAAATTTAGAATCACTTTATCGCGAAATTTTACAAATTAAGATAACAATCTTTGAGTAAAATATTTTACGCGATTACATATGTCAGAGAGGTTCGCATCCCGCAGGTGAGCCAGATGGCCACGATTGCTGTTACTGGCACTTGGGTTCGATTCCCGAGGGGGTAAAAAACAACCCCTCTGACATATAATTAAAAATATTCCATTCCATCGGATTTAATAGATGACACCAACTTATGATTTTAAGTCTATTTTTTCTGTGAAACATAACAAAAGCATTTTTGATTAAAAGCTAAAGATGCATTTACTTAGAATAAGTGACTTCATTATTTTTAATTAAACTATTTGTTAATGTTAAAAATATTAAATTTAAATTATTATGCACACACTCTATAATGTAAATACCTATAAAAATCACTTTTCTATAGACTGGAGCCAAAAAATATAATAAATTATTATTTATTATGCATTTTTTAATACCATTTATAATTAGCGCAAGAAGAGAATAAGAGTTTAACTCACATGGCATCTTGGCAGGCATTTCTGGCACAGGACCGCCAATTGGAATTTGAAGTGGCGTAATATCAAAGGCGGTCATATCATCTTCACCGCCTCCTTCATCGTCATAATTGATGATATTTTCTCGAACATCGTCATCTGGTCCCGGATATTTGATATGTGCCTCTCGTCTTCGGTTATATACCACAAATACCAGCACCAAAACTAAACAATAATATAAAACAAAATTAGTTCCAATCCAGACTTACAATATTTATAATAAAAAACAATATATCTAAATTTTTTTCTTCAAAATTCAAATTATAATTAAATTTAAAAATATTCACAATTAAAATAAAAACAGATGATTTTATAAAATAAAGGAATATAATGAAATAACCTTAAGAAAAGGCACGATTTTATTAAGCAACCGGTACCTATATTAAAGAACATAGGTTGACAAAAGTTGTAAGTTGTGTTATTAAATATATTATAAAAAAAAAAAAAAACACGAAAAAATATTTATATTATGAAGTACATTACAACACGAAAACATGGATATAGTGAACACATTACGAATTCGTAATAAAAATAAACAATGTCAAATAAACGAATTATGTAATCGAAATAGAAAATAATTATTTTACAAAAAACGGGAAAAATTTCTTGAGAGAGATAATATTCTATTCTATACAACTTCGTTCTTGTATAAATCCCGCCTACGAAGGTAAGCAACCGTATAGGCAGTTCTGGATGCATGAACAAAAAGGTCGGGAAGAGCCAGAATCAAATTATACTCGCATACTAGTGGAAACTAATACTTTCCATTAGATTCAGCCTTGTTTAAGGCGATCTTATATGTTTCAATCCAAACAAACTAGATTCAGTACTTTTTTCTCAAAAGTCCGACTTTTTCAGCTTGGTCATTGTTGAAAAATTGGACCTGACCCGTAAGCATTAAATTTATATAAGTGCATGTGATTTATTAAAATAAATTTGAATATTATTTATTGATTATGATATTAAGAATTAAAATACAATTTAATAATTGCTGTTCAAGACATATTTTGAAATAAATTACTAAATTATTTCCAAAAATAGTCTGAAAGTGAACAAAAAGCAGTGAATGGTTTTTTTGGAAGTGAAATCATTAAACGTATCCTCAAAGTATTCATGACTATGTACATTAATTGAGTGTACTTATAGAAGACATTCGGGGATAAGTGATTTCCTCTTAAAAATTTTTTTCAAGTAATATCTAATTAAATGTGAATATTATTTAATTTATTTATAATTGATAAAAGATTTTTCTAACGTTATACTAATAAATTAAAAAGAAACTAAATAAATTAAAAACAATTAAATAAAAAAAAAAAATAATAATTTAATATGGTATATTATGTATTTAAAAAGAAATAAAAAATATCCAAGCTGCCTTACTGAGCAACAAAATCAAACAGATAATGACGGCAATGATGAAATCGGCTGAGGGTTTAATGAGTCCGGATTCAAGGAGTTCCAATTCACAATGGCGGCCGGTATACCCGGATGGACACTCGCAGAGATAACGTCTTTCGTCCTCCAGGTCGACGCACACCCCACGATTCTGACAAGGCCCCGGCCGCCATAGACACTCGTTCTCGTTGACACAGGTGATCCCTGATATTACCTGACCAACCGGGCAACTAACCACCCCGGGAGAGAACAAAACCATAATAATGTCAAATGAATGATGAACAAAAGTAGTATTAAGGGAGTGACATTTCTGAAGCCGAATATGTATCTTCATAGGTCATTTTTAATAAAAATACGTATTGGGGGTGGTGTAGGTGGGAGTGTTAGTGTGTGTGTGAAAATATGTAAATGTTCCAAATAAAAAAACAAAACAAAAATAAATAAAAAAATAAAACAAGCATTGATAAAAAAAATAAACAAGAAAACAAAGAAAAGAAACGGCACATAAAACTACTTTACTAAAACAGAAACATGCAAGAGAATTTGAGAGTTGTAACACACAAATAAACAGCTTTAAGAAAAAAGAAAGCAATAGTAGTAGTAGTAGTCATTGTAGATAATTGATATATCCTTTCATCATCCAAGTAAAGAATTGCTTTTCAAAATACTTCAATCATACAGTTAAATTCATAATTTAATAATATTTAGAATAAAAAAGTGTTAATACCAATATTTAAAAGCTTAAATGAATTTTTAAAAGCTAGTAGGTGTTAATTAGCGAAGTGTACCTATATCATATTTCGCAAGTACGATTCCGTCCGTATTAATTCCTGTACTATAACGTTTTCTTTTATGATATTTTACTTTAAATAACTATTTTAAAAAGAAACCTCCTATATCCAAGATTCGTTGTAAAATACTAAACAAACGATCAACTAGACTAGAAGCTTTTCTCAAAAATTCAGAATCAAGAGCAATCCTCCTCTACGGGCAGTAGATTCGAAGATTAGGATTGTAAAGTTAGTTTTCTTTTCATCTGACTTCTTCCGTGAAATTGCCGACCATAATTTCCTCATTTCGCTTAGTGAGAATCTGTAGCTAGGTCATTAGAAGTAGCTTAAGACGCTAAACTATAAACTTCTTCTTCCAACAGATCTTTTGTATAGTATTTGATCTTGTATCACTATTTAAAAAAGAGACCCATTAGGTATATCTAAGTTTATTAAATTTTCTTTTTTTATTCTCATTTATCGTGTTTTATAAGAGGCCACATAATCGACCACGTACTTAATGTGAACTTCAAAGGTGAAACACCAAGTGACCAAGTAGTTTCTCGGTGTTTTTTAAGACCTTTGCTCAATGCGGTTTGGTTTCAGCAATATAAATGCAACATTTCGCTAAAGAATCAATTCTTCTGTTCGCTCTAATTATATCTGCTAATTCATTTAAAAGTTCTAATCGGTAATTTCAGTCGAAATGTAGTTCACATTATTTTCAATTGTTGATGAAATCTCCCATTTATACAAGTGAATTTGAATCATTTAAATAAATTAAGAGAAAAATGATTTCCCATCAACGAAAGAGAACAAGAAGAAACATATATAAGCTGGTTATTTTTATTGTTAATTATGCGACTTAGCAGAAGCCATTTGCCCCGAAGAGAAAGAAGAAAAGATAAAGATGGAAGCAGCATAGAATACGAGATAACTTGATCTCTATCTATGTACTCACCAGATTTGACCCTCAAGATGATAATAGGTTGGTTTAAATCCTAGAAACTTATAAAGAAGACTTTGAATGGATTGTAAATTATTAGGGTTCAAGTTCGAAAAAAAGTGAATTAAATTTTATTTATTTTTTCAAAGTTTGAAGTTAATTATAAAGTGATATTATATAAGATGAATAGTAAGAAGAGGTGAGTGCTTATTCGTGGTGACTTCTTTTTTTGTTTAAAAGCTGCCTCTTCTTCGCTTAATGTACCCCATAGGTGGATAGTTAGGCAACTAGATGAACTTCCGTTCTATTGAGGCGAAATTAAAAACAAAAATTTCTTTAGTAAATTATTATATCATTTATTAGGCAATATCATTAATGATTGAAACGTTGTAAAAAACAATTCTAAAAGTGAAAAATGATGATGACCAAAATATTTCATAATCTACTTTACTTATCACATGTGTTCTTATCTAAATTGTTTGTTTATTTGTTGTTAAATAACAACTCCTTTGAGCAATTACTTAAGCAAAACATACTCAAAATGATGAGCAGACAAACAAGTATGGCGGCAAGTGCCCCCATACTCAGTTTGAGTGTCTGTCCTTCTTGGACGAGTTCACAATTCTCGCCCCAGTAGCTGTCCGGGCAGTGGCAACGATAACGCAAACGTGGGTCTTGATTGATGCAGGTGCCTCCATTGAGACAAGGTTGGTCCAGGCACTCATTTTTATCCGTACAGTCTTTTGTGTCCGGGGAGACCACACGACCTTCTCCGCAACTGTATTACGGTAGTTGGTGAGGAGCATAAGCCAGCAAGAAAAACCATGCAGAGTTAGGTAGGTATACACAACGCACCCTTTTAGAAGGGAAGGCCAGAGAGGAGCAAAAATACTAAGAAAGTACTAAGGTTACAGAGGAAAGAGTTCTAAAAAGAGTTAATTGTCATAATTTTAATTGAAGAGGAAGAAATGAAGAGGAAAGCGAGAAGGATTAGTATAAGATAAAGAAAGTTGTTTGATAGGATTTATAAGGGCCGTTTATTAATATTTATTACTAATCAATAACAAATTCTAGACTTTCGTAATTTATATTTTATAATTTCGAGATTGAGTACACAGTATGTATAAATCTGTCTTGAGATAAAAATATTTAAATACAGAATTATTTTGTGGAAGTGCCAGAGTAATTTAATTTATAAATAAAATATTAAATAAAGATGTATTCTCTGAAGAATAAAAAAAATATAGGTAGGTATTTATATATATAATTTGGAGCAGAGTTTCGAACTTTTCCTTTATCTCCAGTCGAATATAAAGATCTATGTTAAATAAGATGAAAGATAAACTTTAGATTCAATAAAAATATTTTTATTAAGCAAAAAGTTTGGGTAAGGTTTTTATTAAAATTTTTACTTTTTTAATTTTACACTTTTTGCCATTTCTTAGGGTTAAGAAACTCAAATTGATCCTTTAAGGAGGTACTTGGCAAATAAAAGCGATTGCCTATCAGTTCGAGTTTGATTCTATTGCTTCTGGCTTTAATTAATATGCTCGTATTAAGCGGTTCAATACTTCTAATTTGGTAATATGTATACTACAGCTGTTTGTTTCTTCTTTATTAAATGATACTCGCTTCTAGAAACATATTTTATTACATAATTTATTAAGTCTCAACACTTTGTAAATTCTCCAAGCTCCAAAAAGAGAAGAAAATTAATGTAAATGTAAGTCTTTTATAATTTATAGAAAACTTAATAAATTATGGAATTTATTTATTGAAAAGTAAGAAATAAAAAAAAAACAAGCGTTCACTCAAAAATATATTGAACACATTAGAATTCAAAAATGAAGAGTAAGAAAAAGTTGAAAAAAAGCATTTTCTTGTGTCAACTAACTATAATGAAATACACACTTCAAAGGAATTGTTTGGGATTATGACCTATTAATTTTTTGTAATTAAAATTTTGATTTATGTTAATTTTGAAATGATTTGAATTCATTAAAACAAGGATTTATTTTAAGCTCTCGCTCATCTGAATCTCATCTAGGAAGTTAATTTAACTACATATAATAGTAAAATATAATTTATATTGTTAATTAAAAAATGGCTAGTTTCAAGGTGTCTTTTTTTAAAGATTTTATTGGAGAAACAATTTTAGAAGAATGAAGTGGAAAAATCAAAAAAATAATGTTTTATTTTTTTTTTGTTGAGAGAAAACTTTATTTAAAAATTTCAGATTAGCGAGAGTTTTTATTATTATTTCGTTTAAAAAAATATTTTTCTAGCGCATAATACTCACGTGCATTCGTAGTCGTTCCAGAGATCAACACATTCAAAAGGTTCTGGGCAAATGACATTGGCACAGGGCATATTGGACGGACAACCTCGTTCCAGATTGCGAGCCATGGTCGCTTGACCCCATTGGGTGCCGTTCATTGCGGGTGGCAATGGCAAATGTTTCCCTTCAAGGCGGATATCATCAAGACAACCTGTTCAACACGAATATTAGTTTACATCACTTAATATATAAAGATAATTTTTCATTTTAAACAAATCAATGAAAGAAGTTCATCAGTTTACCTTTTTGGTAATCCGCGTATACTTCAAATGTTCTAACTCCAGTATATTCAGCTTTTCCACCGGCATAGACACCCTCTTGTTTGTCCACTAAAAGCCATTGGTGACCCTCGAATGTAAAAGTTTCATTGTATCGTCGACCTTCGCCACCATCAAGTTCTAATGTCGCTGCCGATCCATATCGGGAAACCTTAAAATTATCGCCAATTCATTATTTTTCGTGTATTATAAAATTTAAGGTAGGTTTCAAGTGATAAATAATCTAGTTGCTATGATTTTGAGATGTTTATAAATTCAAGAATTTCACATATAAGAATTTACTGAAATGCAAAGTCTTATATTATTATAACATTGATTGATTAACAAGTAAGTTAGCTGCGTGTAATTTTACATTTGAACTTTGGTTTGCTTTGATAGAAATGGTGTTTTCAAAAGAAGCTGAAAGGTCTAGAATTACTGTTTTAAACATGGGATCGTGTATGGGATTATCTCATCAACAATGTCAAGCCCACCCTATATTCTTCAGCTTAAAAATAGAAGGTACCTTTGCTGTATGCCATTGTCCATCATCCACTGTAATTGCACTCAGCCAAATATCTCGCTCCTCTGTACGAAGGCTGTTTAAATTGTAACGGAAATGCAGTCGACTATCTTTAATCTAAAATATTAAATTATTGAGAAATTTATAACCAGAACTTTTCTAAACAGGAAAAATTTTATTTAAAGCCCACCTCTAAAATTCCATATTCTCGATTATGCTGATCGCTAACGCGAAATAGTTCGCCGTGTTCTTCTCGAGTACGGAATCGTAATTGAACTTGGGTACTAAATCGATCAGGCTCAAAGCTCAATGCATATTTTACATAACTTTGTGGTTTGAATGTAGTTGGTACTGTTTGTGTGATACACCCGGGTCCTGTCCAGCCGGGTTTGCATTGACAACGCGCCTCGCTAAATGATCCGACACACATGCCGTGTTCCCAGCATCGGAATGTCGATTCTTGTGTATTGCATACTTCTTCGGTTTGTGGACATCCAGCCACGCTATTACGTGACATTCCAGGGTGTGCGAGATCATAGAGCTAAAAGAAACAAAAGATTTTAGATGAACATTCATACTGTTAAGTATCTACTAAAAAAACCCCTCAATTTAATGAAAATTAGATTTAATTTTAGGTATCTATGTTCTAGACTAGAAATTAAACATACCTTGCTATTGTGGAACACATTCTTGATACATCCATCAAATGGACGCCCATTTGGCATAAATTGCCACTTGTATAAAGCATGGTCGAATCGATCCATATAGAGACCACCAATTTGTAATGGGGCGTTGACATTAAGATATTCATTAAATGGTGGAACGATTCCTGTCGCTTGACAAGAAGAAGAGTCGAATTCTGGTGCAGAACCATCCTCCAGTTCAGCTACATCAGCTGATTTACAATAATCAACTACCAAGCGAACATTCTAAAAATAAACCCAATAATTAATGGTATTCATTTCAGTATTTCATATTATTAAAACATACCTCAGTATCCCAAAAAACATCGATACGATGCCATTCACCATCATCAAGTGACTTTTTGGTTTTAACACGCAATTCAAGTGTACCAGAACCAAAATCAATAAGAAGACGTGGCATACCGCGTTCCAATTCAAGAGAAATGAAATCTGAAACAGGAGAAAAAATAACTTAAATAAAATATGCATACATAAAATATATCGATCATGAGCTGTGAAAGGAGACAAGTTAAAAAAAGAAATCGTATTTTTATTTGATTTATACTCAGTTTAAAAACAAGTTGGTTTGCCAAAACAAACTTAGTTTTTAAAATTGCTAATTAAGAAAGTTAAAAAAAACTTGTCTAGTGCAGCTCATGGACTGACTGCATTATAGTTAACTTAAAATTTTAATTAAATGATTTTTACCTGAAACAATAGTTTCTTCTACTTCTGGTGGGACAATTGGTCCATTATAAAGTAAAAGTCCTTCGGGTTTTCTTGTAATAAACTCAAGGCTAAGATGTGAATTGTCGCACATATCCAAAGGTGGATACCAAGCCCAGCCACCTCCTCTGAATGAACGTGCAGTTTGTTGACATCGTGGACCATTATATCCGCTGGGACAGTTGCAACTTCAACAAAAATAAAAGAAACAACATTTAGTGTTATTATTATTGTTAATTAGGATTTGTAGAGGGTCATTTATATGGAAGAGAGAGAAGAAAAGAAACAAAAAAAGTATGAAAGGATAACATATAATAATTATACAAACAATTGAAATGGTTAAATTAAATTTTTACTAAGAAATTATAAAATTAAAGCAAGTAGGCTTTCTCCCCAGACAAAAAGATAGAAAGAGAATTTAAGTTAAATAAAAGCATATTAGATGAAGGAGAAGGTATCAGCCAAAGTTGGATGCGCTGGGTTCAATAAAACACCCTGAATAAAACGTTTCGGCCTGAATTTATTTGGCCATCTTCAGTTAATTGGGAGTTATACACAAAATGCAGTACACATATGTGATCGAACCAAGTCTTGTCAAAAATGAAAATTGTAGTTCATGCAAATTTATAACGTGCCTGTGCCCAAAGGTTCAGAATGAATGTAACCTTTGGGCACAGGCAAGTTATAAATTTGCATGAACTCACAATTTTCATTTTTGACAAGGCTTGGTTCGATCACATATGTGTACCGAAATTTTGTGTATAACTCCTAATTAACTGAAGATGGCCAAATAAATTCAGGCTGAAATGTTTTATTCAGGGTGTTTTATTGAACCCAGCGCATCAACTTTGGCTGATACCTCCTCCTTCATCTAATACAGTTTCATCACAGCCACGAACTCTAGCAACAACAAATAAAAGTATGTAATTGACTAATTTTTCATTATGATAATATTCACCTTTGTCCATATCGTCCTTCAACACAGCGACCTCCGTTGTAACATGGATTATTCCGACATGATTCACCTTTACTGAAATTTCGAGCACCACAAGTACATTCGGCAATAACATCAACCCGTACGCCAACCAGAGAAGTTTTATTCGCGTTCACCATATATGGCAAATTGCTAATATCCAAAGTGTTGGTACAACTTCCTTCACACATCTGATTCTCATAAAGGCACTCATCGATTCCAACTAACGTGATATTGATACCCACATCTTTCTCAATCTAAAATGATAAGAAACAATGAATTAACAATCTTTTGCATCTTGCATACTTTATAGTTTACATAAAAATATATGTGTTAAACACGAAATATTCATCATAGATTAAATCTTGTTTTAAGAAAAAAAAGTATTTTATCCACATCACTACGAATCTTCAATTAAAGTCATTTTCAATCTTTTAAGAACTGAAGTTTATCTTACCTCTTCTCGGTGTAAAAGTACAAGACCATTCAATCTGACAGGTTTATAATATGGCGACCCATGTGCAGCAAAACGGATATCAGTCACTGGCGGATGCTTTCTACGAAGCTGTACACTAAACACATCAACATTCTCTCGTTCGATATTTAGTAAATCAGCCAACTTTTCTTTAAATCGATCTGCTTTACTTCGTTGAAGACTTTGAGTCTGAAATAAATAAAAAGGAAATATTAAGTAAAAATACGTTCAATATATTTAGAAATTTTTTTAGGGATAAAGGAAACTTTTTTCTTTAAATGATTCTATTAAACCGTTTACTGATTGTTTTTATAAATTAAATGAATTTATCGGAAAAAATATTGTTTTATGGATGAATATTTGTTGGGGATTTTTTCACTTTCAACTATCGTAGTCATCATCAAATTAGAAGCATTGGCCATCTCAAAGGTAGTCCACAAGGTCTATTACCTTATTTGCCAGGGTTCGTCCCTAATGTACCATATTTCTCTTTCGTCCTGAAAATATCAACAACACTACGTTGAGAGGATCAACGCTTCTAATCTGGCATGGTCTCAAGAAGATTGATCACTAATCTGAATTTTATATGAAGTGGTATTTTATTTGTGATTTTTGACAGTATTATACTGTCATCTGTTTTCGTTTACAGTTCCTATTAATAAATAAATTTTATAAAAGAGATATATTTATTAGTCAATATACAAATCCAATATATTGTATATTTTAATAAATTCTTAACAATAATAAATTAATAATAAATATTTACTCACCCTATAATTCCAAACACGAATGAAATCTTCATCAGTTAATCCAGATATTCGTACTGATCCGGAATTGATAACTGCCTCATGGGGAATCTCTTTAACAGTCACTGTGACATTGGCTGGCACATCCGTTTGTGTGTATTTCCTGTCATAGACTTTGAAACGCAAATTATATCTGCAATTATATTTAGAGATTATTTATAAGGTCAAGTTTAAAAATAGTATTGAAAAAACAATGCACCAACCTTCCATCTTTTGTTCCCTGTCGCATTGTAATCATGCCTGAATCTTCATCAATTTTAAATCGTGGATTTTCCGCACTTTCCCAGTAAAATTTCTTATCTGGCAAATCCCAATCGTCGAGATCGTAGACATAGATTCGTCCAATTTCAGTATCTGGAGCTTGGCCCTGAGGCATTCCATTATAAGGGGGTGGCTAGATATTCAGAATGGGACGTAGAAAGTGGAAGGAAGGAAAAAAGAAAAAGAAAAAAGAGATAAAAATTTAGAAGATTTGAAAGAGAAATAGACATGAGAATTTTTTTGAAATGAGTATGAATGTGAAAAAAGAAAGAATGAAATAAAGAGTAATAAGGAAAGTGAAAATGATGAAATGAATAAATGATAATAATTAATCACTATTATAGTATAAAGTATAATAGGCCTAAGAAAATATATATACAATCAAAAATATTTATGATTTCGTTATTTTTTGGATTTTTGTTTAAACTCAGAGTGTACTGATGTCACCACTTCTTTGGCTTTATCAGTGTTTAATTAGATTTCCAATGCAACCGTTTCACTGAGTGCAGAGACAGGCACATTAAAATGACCATTAGAAAACGCTATAAATTATCTCAGGATTGGATGAAGGTATTCCAGAAATAAATAAGAGACTACTTCTAATTATTTATTGCAAATGTTTTCCTCTGATAATATTATTTTGAAACCGATGTTGATTGTGTTGATATTGAATTTGAAAATCTTAAATTTAAAACAATTGATTTATTGAAATAAATTTGGCGTGAGTTTAATTTGGTACGCTCGGGATGTAAACTAAGCTAAAGTATTAGTTTTGAATACACGCAAATAAAATAAATAAATATTTGCTCATTGTTCTTAAAATGTCTAAATCATAGAGAAAAACTATTTTCAACCATGATTTTTTTCTGTTTATACCTATAGTATGTACCTTGTACCTAGGTATATGAAACAAAAAATTAAAATCATATGAGGCTCCAAGGAAATTCGAATCTATCTCTTGTATACGATGCCAAATGTGTTATCTAATTACGTTAGGGTGACTCATCAAACTTGCAGCCATGGGTTTTCCAATGAGGGTGTGTAATTTGATAAGGCTCTTGTGAGATATGGGTTTGCATTTCAACGGAGGCTCGTAATGTAGAATGGTTTTTGTCAATAAAATAATTATATAATATCTTTATAGTTAACTACTAATTATATTATTAAAGATTTTGAATTTAAAAACTCAAAATTAAGGACTTACTTTGAAAAATATTCAAAAATAAAAAAGACTTGAAAATTAATCAATAAAAAAATTGTAAAATCATTCGCACTGTCTTTTATTTTTCTAATAGACATTTTTACTTGTACATTTATATTCTATAGAATATAATGTGGAAGTATTGCGATCGCCTGCCTGGGTCCTGACTCTTTGTTTATTATATGTTGCATATTTACTGTTTGGTCGTTAAGTTGTTTATCAAAAGAAGAGTATGTGCTGAAATCATGTAGAATTAACATTTTAAATGAGTAAAACTCATCAGAATGCAGACGTTTTAGAATTTCAAATTTGAAAGCGTGTAAAACCCCTCAGTCATATTAATAGACTTCCCTCCAACACTTGAAAATCAAAACGTCGTGCATTCTGATGAGTTTATCTCATTAAAAATGTGCGTTCTAGGTGATTTCAGCCGAAACTTCTTTTATATTATATAAGTATAACATTTTATTTATTTATTTTATGATAGTTTTGAAATACATGAATATTTAAAATTCTTTCAGTAATGTTGAATTTATTTGTACTTACCATGTAATTGTAAACGAAGATGTCTTTGCTGCCGGGCTGCATTTTGTTATCGTTCACATCTCCGATGACGACGGTTAATGTACTTGTACCTGACATCGCTGGATTGCCGCTGTCTTTTATAACAATCGGAATAAGATATTCTTTTTGTTGTTCGCGATCAAACGATCTCAATGACGAAACAACTGCCATTCCATCACCATTCGCTCCCTCTATATAAAAAACAAATATATATATATATATTTTATATAACCATCGAGTTTTTTTTTTATTTTTATTATTTTATTTTTTTAGTCTGAAAAACGTACTCTGATCGTGTTCCACTTTAAATGAAGCCCGAATGATGTCATCCGCATTGGGATCCATACGGAATGTGAATGGAGGACCATTACTTTTAGACCGATCATCATCATCTGTTGCAAGGATTTCGACAACCTTTCTTGGTGGTACGTGTTCAGGTAAAACTGGACGATATTCTTTAAGAAATGTTGGCGCGTTATCATTGATATCTTGCACGATAACGGTAAGTGTGGCGGTGGCTGTTTTAGGAGGCACTCCGTCATCGATAGCTAAGACTTTGACCTAAAATAAGTAAAATTGTGTTGTGAGAATAAATAATAGAACAAACAAATAATGATGATGAGAAGAATATTTTGTGAAATTTCTGCAAAAATTTATCAAGTCACGAGTTTGTGTGATGAATTAAAATGTCGAAGTAATTCATATATGTATATTTGTATATGGCTGTCCATAGTTTGTCTGGACCAAAAGGCGCAATATGGATGATGCAAATCGATGTATTTAAATCTCGGGGCTTCTTTCTTCTAATTAACAAAGTGATCACGTCAACTCCACTTTTACATTATTAAGTCAGCAGTGAATTGATTATAAATCACGATTTATAAAAATTTATCTTTTTTGTTTAGGGAGAATGGTGTGGGTTCTTGGTGAAACATTTTAAATGAAGTAAAAATTTTGAAAAGTTTCTTAAATTTTAAAAAAATTTATCTCAAAAAACAAAATAGTCTTAGTTATTTTTTACCATAATCTTACGAATTGTTTTCTAATTTTTCTATAACTTTTGTCCAAAGGAGAGCTAAGCCATTAAACAAGTTTGGGATTTAATCATCTAGAATTCTAGATGATCTCCCATAGAATGGCCAATAATCTATAAAATTCTTAAGAGTTTTCTCTACGGAATATAGTTAAAAACAAAATCTGACCTGGTGTCGTGGTGTATCCTCTCTGTCCAAGTTTCTTTGTATAGAGACGGTTCCCTCTTGACTGATACTAAATTGTCGTTTACGATCTGATGACCGATCAATAGCATATTTGACTTTACTTTTACCGCCCTGATCCGGATCGGTTGCTTTAAATGTCTCCAAACTTTTGCCAACTTCTGCATTTTCATAAACAGAAACTTCAATATTTGGTCGTTCAAATTGTGGCTTATTATCATTGATATCACGTAGTTTAACAACAACCCACGAGTAAGCAACATGGTATTTATCATTATCATTATCTTCACCCTGAATAATAATATGAATAAGGTTTATTATATTAATAATTTATTTTTTATTTTTTATTTTTATTAATATAATGCAGCTTGCACTAACAAACCTTATCGTTAACTTGTATCCTAAATCGGAATCCATTACTCTGTAAAGTATCTTCGTAATCTAGCGGTTGTACAATTTTCAAAGATCCCGTGCCGTCGTTATTTCTCACCATTGTGAATTTATCAGCTCCGTATCCGCTATTTTCTATTACCTTATAATAATAAAAAAAAAGAGATTTAAAATAAAAAATTTAATAAAAGACCCAGTAAATTATAACGTGATATTTAGATATAAAGAAGAAACAGGAAATTTAAATTCAAGTATTCAATTGAAAAAATTATAGCTTCCAAAACTGGATGTTTAAACTCTTCATTTTTTATGTATACTTGCTTAATTCTTAATATAATTTTTAATTTTTAAAGGAGGATGAATAAAATTCACTTGCTTCTTTCTAGTAATTTTTTATTAATTCAAGTGGTTAATCCAAATATTTCGAGAGCACTACGGCACCTCTTCCTCAGTGGAAACCACCCACTCCACTGGGGAAGAGATGCCGTAGTGCTCTCGAAATATTTGGATTAAATTACTTGAAAGAAGCAAGTGAATTTTATTCATCCTCCTTTAAAAATTAACATATCCAGTACGCACCAAGCCTCTTAAATTTCTTATTAATAATTTTTAATGTTAAATTTTTATTTTAATTGTAATTGCAAACACTATTATCAGCTGAGATTTGGAGTGATCCAATATCAGTCCGCATATCCTTATTTTGAGAAATTGAAGTTCAAAATTTTCAGATCCATTCTTTTTAAATCGGCATAGTACATTTAAAAGATACACAACTAAAAATGCTATGGAACCAAGAGAACTTGGTTCATTTTTGTAAAAAAGAAAGTCTTGTATATTAAGAGTTAAAATTTTTTAAAAATAGACTTGGTTCACTCTAATTCGTAGCCGAGTCTTATTGAAAAAAATATTCTTCTAGTATCTAACAAAAAGAAATGTCTCTTATGGATAGAAAACTCCAAAGTTTACTTACCCCCCTAGGGTGTAGTAAGCAAGTAAGTTAATTTGCCTAGGGTGGTAAGTAATAGTATCTGGCGGCAACAAACAAATTTTATTAATTCAGCCTTAAACATATTAAAAATATTCACTTTTCAACAACAAGTTATTTATTTACATGTTCAAACACTATGTGATTATAAATATTTCATAGCAAAATTTAAACTTATTTGTTTTGTCATTAGCTAAGTAACTAAACAAAAAAATGTATGTTTAGCAGTATGTTTCAGCACTTGTAAAATTAGAAAACTGCAACTTTTTCTTTACTTATTATAAACAAATCTAATAATTTTATTAAAATTAAATAATAAGAATATTAAGCAAATAGATATAGGATTATATTTATATTCTTGTGTGTATAAAATTACCTTATATTGGAATTTATTTGTTTCATCTTCATCATGAACTGTTACAGTAAGTATAGGCGTCTCTGGTAGATTAACACCATCTGTCTCATCAACTTCCGTTAGCCATTCGTCTTTAGTGAATTGGGGCGGCATATCATTTATATCTTTCACTCGTATCGATGCCGTCCCCGTCCCTTTGATAAAAAATAAAAATTATTAAATAATTCGCTTCATTCAAAAGCATAAATAAAATAAATAAATGTTTACCCTTTAACCCCCCTCCATCCATTGCAACCACTTGTATACTATAGTCCGGCGTTCTTTCTCTATCAAGACAACAGACGGCCGTTTTGATAACTCCAGTTTCCGATTCAATTTCAAAGATAGGGGATCCAGTCTCCTCTTCAATCACATTCTTCTCTATCGAATAGATTAATCTCGCGTTTGTCCCTTCCTGTGGATCATCATAATCCACGGCTGTCATCGTCATAACAACCATTCCTGTAAAAAATATAGCAATACAACCAATGAATAATGTATCTTAAAAAGACAATTTATTGTTTTTCAGGATGCATGACATCCTTCTAAAATAACGGAAATTAATTGAAATTTTGTGAAATTATTCATAAATGTATTTAGAAGCATAAAAACAAAAATTAAAAATATTCTACAATAGTTTAAAAGTAATATTGTTTTGTCACTAACATACATTTTCATAGACTTACCAAATTATAGGTATAGTCTGCAAAGTTTAGGGTGTGGTAAGCAAGTAAGATACTTTGCCATCCTAGGGTGGCAAGTAATAGTATCTAATGTCATAAGACGAGGCAGATTTTTGAAAATTTTAATTTTTTGTATAAATAAATCTTGACATGAGTAAAATTCGACTCACCAATCTCACCCGTAGGTAACAATCAATATTTTAATTTAATAGATGTGTGATATTATTTGCGTTTTAATTTATTAATAATATTATTTCTACAGTATAAAAGAAATTCCTTCTTTATGTGTTTTTAAGGTAGTTGTTTCGCGACAATACTAGCAAAAAGTTAATGCTAGAGTATAAAGAACAGATAATAAGGATTCATAATTTATAAGCTCAAAAGTTTTTGATGTTTATGTACCACTACTAGCCATTCCCGTGCTCGTTTGACCAACAGTGTCCGAGTTTATATATATTTTATCATAGAAATTTCAGATAAAGTACATTATAAAGGGAGATTTATAGAACAAGTTCTTAATAAGCGATTGAAAGCTGTTGCGACAATGGCTGAATCGAAAAATGTCAAAAAATTGCTAAAGTTAACCCACTTTTTAAGGTTAAATAAATGCGTTGTTGCCAGTTTGTTTTTAGTGTAAATTTTTAATTATTTATTCATTATTATCTCAAAAACTGTGTAGTAACTATGAATTAAAATTTTCTTAAAAAATGTATTAGTTATTGTTTAATGTTGGTTTAGTTTTTTATAACAATGGTAAGAAGAGTTTCTTAATTATAATTAATATGTATGTAAACTTTCCGATATCCCGTATAGTGCAATGTATAAGTCTGAAAAACTTTGGAATTTAATATCTCCGGAACTATATTGTTCATAAATTTCGTTTTGCCACCAATCGTTGCAGAAATATTTAAATAATAATCTCTCTAAATTTCAAAAAATCCTAAGAAAACCCATATGTTGAAACAACTACCTTAAAGACTACATTTCGTTCATTTTGAAAGTAAAATTTTGATAAAGCAGGGTTAAATGAAATAAACTATAGTACCTGAAGTGCCATTTTCAGTGACGTTTCCAAAATAGATGCCTTGAGGGAAAATTGGCGCGTTGTCATTGATGTCTTTAAGATTCACTTGGACGTCGGCATATCCCACTAAACCCTCACCACCTTCATCTTGAGCAAATACAGTAAATCTCCATTGTGGTCGACCACCTGGTTGATCACGATCAAGAGGCTAAGCAGAACAAAAGAAAAAAGAAATGTGTTAAAAAATTAGTTAAAATAACAAGTTGAAGTAGAAGGTGACATCGCAAGCCGTTTTTGCAATCTGTTAATGTATATTAAGGTAGTGTCGGCCTCTTCTTCTTCTTCTTTTTTCTTTCCGGCACAGGGCTATTAGAAATAAATGCACTAGGGAATGTAGATAAATAAAAATAAAAAAAAATATATGTTATTTAAAAAAAAACGTGTTCACTTAATGAGAGGCTTCCAATCGATATGTTTTACGAGGCTGGGTGGAGTCTTGCTGAATTGAAATCTCTTCTCAATCATATATCATTGGGGAAAAGATTCCAATTCACGCAGACTGCGCTTTCAGCTCTGTCTAAACACTCATCTCACCACGTTTAGAGCGCACAACAGGGGAAGGGCCGCGCCAAGTCATTTCTGCCCGTGTGCAAACTATAATTTTGCGCCCCCTTCTAAAATTGTAACTAAAATTTAACACATAAAAAAATTATCACCCCTTACCTCTTCTAGCTAAAAATTAATACATAGGTTGGTACATATAATAAATAAAATTACTCATCTGAGCTTTGCGTATGTGTGGGGGTTGAGGGGGTGACGCGGTAAACCGCCCTTCCCTGTACTCTAAATTACAGGATTTTCACAAAGGGGGGGGGGCGCTGAAAAATTTTCCGCTCCTTAGGGGGGTGGCAGCTTTAAAAAGGTGGAGGATCACTCGGTTAGACTCTAGACTCTAGAGAGACGGTTAGTCTAGCTGTTTTTCCGCCCTTTGACTTGGCCGCCCGTATGTTTTGCACACATTCGCCATATAGTCGGCTCGGCCCTGAACAGGAGTGTCATGGTGCGGGAAAGGCGTTCCCGCACTGGTTTTGGGAGTTTTTTATTTTATCTATTTATTTTTTAAAAATAATTGCAAAGTTATCGGTATATTTAGGCTAGGAAACTGGTTAAGTGAAAATGACTATAATTGGAGCCAGAAATCTTTAAAATTCTTGATTTGGAACATATAATTCCTCAGATTTCAGGGGAGGAACCCCTGTTCCCGCAGAGCAAAATTTGCGATGACATCACTGTCTCACAAACCACTCGAAAATTTGTGTGCGGCTCATAGCATTCTTCTTGAAAGCCTGTTGTAGCATTTGATAAGCTTCCGTTGCGGATTTTTCAAGCAGGAAGAAAATTTTCAAACACACTCTTAGAGAGCTGGTTGTATGTCGCAAAAGTAAATGCTTTTACCACTAACCAAGGGTAGATGGTAAATGGAGGGGCTGGATGGCCAATCAGATGACAGGAACTTTCAGTGCCTGTCATCTGATTGGCCATCCCAGTCCCTCCATTTACCATCTACCCTTGTGTTAGTGGTAAAAATCATTTACTTTGCGACATACAACCGGCCCTTAAATCTGTCATAACCATTTAAAAAGCTGCATGCGAGAACAGTTGAGATCAACAACACTAGGATCAAAAGTTAACCTCCTAAGCAGACATCGCTTGGGCACAACTGAATTGGAAACTAGACCCACCTAGCCGGAGAACTTTCTACTACGCCTACAAACGGCCGAGGGCTTTTAGTGCGGGTTTTTTGGGTCCCCTCCTCGAACTATAGACGTAAACCAATTTATATTATAATTATTGATATATCGTCAATGAAGCTGTAATGTCTATTATGTGAATTTTTCAAAATTTTGAGATATTTACATAGATGAAACCGCGCTCTGCAATTATAGGGTGAAACAATTTAATTTGCATATTTTCTGATAGAAAATAAGTAATTTGAGTTTTTTATATCTACCATGGCATCAAATGTTTGAAATGATAGTAGAATTATTGTAAATTGGAACTAAATCTATTTATAATAGTATAATACTGTTTCTAGGCCCTATATATTCATAATTAAGCTGTTTAAAATCATAGGTTGGTGCTATGCAGACTAATAATATCCCTGACCTCTTAAGGGCTAAATACCGCTCTGACCATAATGGAGATGGACCGGGTTTCTAATCTATATTCAGATTAGTAAACGTGGTGAACCAGCGTGCAGATAAGACGAAGATTATGGTCCACAGGGAAATTTTTTTCAATTGAAAAAAATAAAAGAATCGATATACGGACTCATAACGTCATATTACAGCTTCAGGATAACTTAGTTTATGGTCAGAAACAGTCAGATTTTAATTTGTAATTTTTTTCAAAACGAAAAAATACGTGTACAATACATTTTAATTAAAGTGTTTTTCTATTATTAAGGATTTCGGGTGTCAGCTTAGAGATTCATTGAATGTCTATAATTATTTAAAAATATTGTAAAATTTATCAATTCCAATACCATTGAGGTATGTACTTTGTTTTTTGAGAATGAGAATAAGTCGCTGTAAAAATTCAAGAATATCTTGATTTTACAATTATTTCATATTTTTATGGTAGTAAATTTTAAACTAATATTTTCAAAAATTGGTTTCTATCTATCATACCAAAAGATGAATAGGAATCAAACTTAGAAATTAAATATGTATACTGTTTTATTTTTTTATTTAACGAGTTTTCACAATGCAATCTTGAATAGTTTTTAATCACCTGTGGTCCTTAAATAAGAATATTAAAAAAAACAAACTAAAAACATGCTTCTAAAAGTAAAAAATAATGTAATTCTTAATCAAAAAGTGTGGGGCACAGAAACTTTTAATTAATTTCGACAAAGTGCCCCACGCTTTTTGATTAAGTATTACATTATTTTGTACTTTTTAGAAGCATATTTTTTAGTTTTTTAAAATATAATTTATTTTTTTACTTTTTAGTCTTAATTATTTTTATAGAGAAAATTTATTTAATTTAACAGAATGAAATGTATTTATTTTTATTATTTTTATATAATTTCATTTAAATTGAGTAGGTAAACAATTATTTTTATAGAGAAATGTTTGCGGAAATTAACAGAACAAAAGTCACATTGATAGGTTCATACAGGTGAAGCTAATATAAAGCATGTAAAAAATTAACAAATTTATAAGCTAACTGCTAACAGAATTAAAATTAATGAATAATTATAAGTAGATACCTTAAGGACGAAAATCTCTCCAGTGGTTCGATTGATGTCAAATTTGCTGTTGCTGGGATTGTCAGGATCGATACCCTGGCCAGTTAAGAAATAGACGATACTCTGAGGCCGATCCTTATCTCCGTCGGTGGCTGTCACCTATCAAAGCGACGAGAAATGCGATTAGCAGATCAGACAGACACACACAAAGAGAAAGAGAGAGATTGATGGATGGATAAAGAAGAACAGAAACAAAAAAAGACTTGCATTACTCAAATCTAAAGACAGCGTCGGCTCAAGGCGGTTTTTACTTTTTTCTTCAATCATTCCTCTGTAATTTGGCTAATTCACATCCCACCCTCCTAACCACCTGCATTGAACCGACCTTGACTAAAAAAATATTGAAGAACTCTAATTGGATAATAAATTTGCCTACTATGATACCAAGCTGGTGACAAAAGCGAAAAGAGTAAATTGTGCGGGTGGCATGGATGTATACTGAGTGCTCCATTAAAACTCTTCGAATGCAATATCTCTCATCATTAATTAACATTTCAATTACGGATTTAATGAAGATGGCATCTACGTACTTATTTTAAATCGAAATCTACTTTTTGTTGTTTAAGGGGGTTTTCTTAAGCTTTCTTCTTTCCATTCATAAACAGTTTAATTCAAAATTTTAAGAGAACAAATATAAAAACTTTTATTAGTTTTATAATATAGTTTATAGTTTGTTAATATTATTATCATTAAAATTTAAAGTCTGCTTTTATCAGCAATTTGAACTGTTATATTCAATTTGAGAAAAGTTATTCTATTGGCCTTTGAATTTTTAAACACTCATCATTTATATTTTTTTAAACTATATGGCATGGCTATATGTTGAAATTTAGAATCACTATTAGTCTGCGAAATTTTACAAATGAAAATTTAAATATTTGAGTGAAAAAAACTTAGAGAGCGTGGTGTGGGTTTATAGTGAAACATTTTTAAATTATAATAGGTTGATATACTCCTGATGATGGGCTAACAACCCGAAATATATTGAGAATTTAAAAATTAAATAGTTTAACTCAAATTATTTTATTTTTCTTCACTGTGAAACACCACCAACTTCCAACCTATTATAATTTAAGTGAAATATTTAGCGCGAAACCTGTCACAGCGTTACACCTCACAGTCATTTTGCCCAGATTGGTAGTTTTGGCACTTGGGTTCTAATCTCGAGGGCGTAAAAACAACCATCCTGACATATAATTAAAAATAATTCTCGGGTCTAGTATATGATAAAGCTCATGTGATTTCTTTTGTTGATATTATCTTGGTTCATAGAAAATGTTTCGAAAATGTCCGGGATCTTTTTATCATTTGTTGTCAAGAGTAAAAATAAAATTTTCCCCAAAAATTAAAAAAAAACTCATTTTTTCAAAAATGTTTTTAGAAAATTTTTACCGTTTACAACACTAGACAAAAAGATCTCGAGCATGTTCGAATCGTCTACCACGAATGAAACTATTATCATAAGCAACAATAGGGTTGCTACAGGCAACATACTAATGACGAAAAATTAAATATCTCATATTTTAGTGCTAGGGGGTTCCTCAGAAATAAATATAAGTGCACTAGGGTTCCTCGCTCTACATAAGGTTGAGAAACACTGGTCTATCTAGATTAGCAAACATGTAAATATTTTCTTGAAAAATTTCAAATTAAAGAAATGTTATTATAGAAAGAAAGAAATCAATATTTTTTAAATACAATAAAACAAAATTAAAATAAAGAAGTTAATATCGCTTCCGTTCAAACCCTCAACGACAATTAATTAATTTTAGTCGTAAAATAAAAGTCTATATATCTATAACATAAATTTTCAAATTGATTTATTTATTAATGATGAAATTATTAAATTAAAACAGTTTTAGTGGAGCACCCAGTAAATCTACTGAAATCTCAAATCTCGATGAAAAAGTGAACGTCATTTTAGTTCTTAACAAAACAAGAAGCAAATAACACAGAGCCATTTGATTATCATTCTATTTTGCGAAATTTTGATAAAAAATAATTTAAAAAATATTTTTTATGATATGCCTAAATAAATTTTAAGAACTAAAAAAAGAAAACATGAAAGTAAAAAAAGATGACAGAGTAGGCAAGCAAAGAAAATAAAATATTCTTCTTGATCAAGGATAATTTTTTGTCTTTTCATTGCTTGGCTACTGTCATCCTTTTTCCTTTCATACAATCTATAAAACAGTCTCAAAATCCTTGTGATAACAAAAAGAAATTTCAAAACATAAAAAAGTTAATATACACTGTGGTGCAAAAAAAAGTGGAACACTTAGATTGATTCGGTGATTCGGTGTCAAAAGAGGGCCTGTCGCTGGTCTCTTTGACATCAACCCTAATTGCCGGAGACGTCTACTGATAGTCCAAACACTTAGGTTGATTTGTAGAAAGCGCTGTTGAATTTGAGTTCCTGTACAATGCCGATCCCTCAATACCTCCAATAGTATGAATCGGCCATCTCTCTCATTTGAAGCTCTAATTCGACCAGATTTCGGTCTCCTGGCATAAGAGTTTTTTTCTCTAAATCGTTTTACAGCTCTGTGGATACTTCCAACCGATGCTTCAAGTCGTTGAGTGACATACCGATACGATCTTCCATAATTTATTAGAGCTACAGCTTGAGCTACTTCCTCGGTCTTTACAGGCTTGGACAATATTTCAAATAAAATTAAATTAAATGATGAGATATGCAAATCGAACTGATAAATATTAAAATATCCAATTTAATTCGATATTAGACGATAATCATTTAATACGATTCAATATAGGGATCAGATTTCAAATCTGAAAATTTATGCTAGTTTAAATAAATTTAATTTTAAAGGGTTTAAATTAAAGTAATACATTCTTTTCACTCTAAAAATGTTTAAAAATATTTGTACAATCACAGAATGTATTAAAAGTTTAAATAATATATGTTTTTTTTTTGAAAATTATTTGAAAAAACTAAATTTTTCTAAGTTTTCCACATTTTTTGCACCACAGTGTATTTTATATATTATTTATTATATTTATTTAGTTAAACTTGAAACTTTTTACAAGAAATATCGATTAAAACATACAATCGCATGTCTAACTATCAAGGGTTTTGCTTACTAGTTTGTCGTTCATGTTATTTCCTATCCGAGAGACAGCTCAGTATATAAACATCCATGAGGGGTGATCAAGTCATATTATGACAAATTTAAATGAAAATAAATATCATGCAGAGTATGCTTTTGTTTCTAATTTTTATTTTTAACATGCCACCTGCATTTTATTTATTTATTTATTTTTCTAAAAGCCGAGCAAGATATAAAAAGGGGGCAATATTTTAATTTTTTTTGCTTTTTTGTTTTACCGTCATAATATTTCTGTAGAATGCGTTAATTTTATGTTTCTGCAGCTTTTTTTCGTTGAATAAATAGACAAATGTTTCAAGAGAAATTATTCTTACAAGATTAATGAATGAAGAGTTGAAGGAGTGAAAGAAGAGCGGAGGGGGTGGCAAGTAAAAAAGGTAATTAAACGACTGAGTTGTAGAAAATACAGAGAGCGGTTAAGGGTAATGCGGTGGGAGCGATTAAGAAATTACGCTTAACTACCTCCACCACAGTCAACCCCTCTGTTAGGCCCAAGACTAATTGAAGACTGCGAGATTAAAATTCCACCACCATTGCAGTAAGTTTCATTTAACCATACATTTTCAATCGGTATGAGAGAAAGGAAAATGACTTAAGAAGGGCGGAACAAAAAAAAGGGATAAAAAATTCACCCTTTAAATGTTGCAACTCAATTAAGGCTTATATAATATATTTAACCATTAAGTAAAAGTAAATAATGTGAGTAGAACTCCCATACCGAGAGTTTGAATTTTTTTTTAACTCCAATAGTTATTTTTAACCCCCATCATAGTTGTCCTCAAAAGTACGGACTCTATGCCATTTTCAGGAATTTTTAAATATTTTAAAATCTGAGAGTTACAAAATTACTGAACAGTAAGTAATTATATATATATTTTCTATCTTTCATTCATATTGAAGATTTTAAAGCACCAAAAATAGATTCCTTTAAAAGTAGTTGATTTCATGAATTTTTTTCAAATTCTTAAATCTAATGGTTGCAAAATTAAAAGGGGCATACATTGTAGACTTTGTAGGTTTAGAGCACTAGAATGGAGCATCAGAAGTTCCGTACCTATAACGGCCAAATTCTTTTTTATAGTACATGTCATTGATAAGGAGGGAATGACTGAAATTGTGCAATTTTTTCATAATTTTAAGTTAAGTTTACTGAAAGCAGACAGGTACAAAAATTACATAAAAACGGCCACTTTGTAGCTCTCTCACACTCCATATAAAATTCGACCCTCTTCAAAAAAATCATTCGATTAAAATTTCAATATAATTTTTAATTTGAAGGAAAATGACTACATAGAACTTGTAAATTTCAAGGTTGTTTCATAATTAGTTTACGAGCTAGGATGCTTGGCAGACAGGTATTGACCTATTTAATAGCACTATTTTCATTGGGGTTCGGGAATTTCTTAATCGCAGTGAACAAATTAAAATATATTTTAAACTTATTGAAAATAAATGTTGTAAAATATTTATTTAACGACCTCTATGCAACCCAAAAAATATGCTTCGTGACCCATAGGTTAAGAATCACTGCTCTAAGCTAACATCTCTTTGAAAGAGTCAGCTATACACCCACACTAATGCGACAGGGCGAGAGGAAAACAGGTACAATTTTCTATAATAATGTAATAAATAATCACCCGATTTTAATTTAATGTAAATTATTTTTTATGAAATTTCTTATTTAATGAAAAATAATATGTAAATTCTGAAAGTTGGTTTAAAAAATATATATATATATATATATATATATATATATATATATATATATATATATATATATATATATTTTAATTTTCAACTTAATTAATTCAACAAGCTTATATTTTTAAGTTTAACAAAGCTAAGGCATTTTACTTAGTTGATTCATTCTATAATAGTCTTGGCTGACTGTGTGCGCGAATACTTTGGAAAATATTAAAGTGACTAAAGTCTAATACTTTTCACGAAAGAGAGAAAAATTAAATTCAATGATGATCGTAAAATGGGTGTATTAAATAATTTGAAGAGGTGAATTTAAAAAAAAATCTAAGATTCAGAGTCAGTCGTCACGTCCGCAATAGCTAGAAGGTAGCGAAAATAAAAATGTATTTTGTCTGATTCGTTAGCTTAACATTGTGTTGACGATATATAAAAATTCGGAAATGGACATAACCGTGGCGAATTACTTGACATAAAAAGAAATAGAAAAAGAGACGATATTATGGGATAAATTGGGAACATAAAGAGAGTAAGGGGAGAAAGGAAATGGTTAAAATGGGACGTAAAAAGTATTAAAAGGCAAAACAGACATAGTGAACAAAACTTGCCAATGAAATATTGATCATAAGTTGACAGACTGATAGAAAAAATAAGGGAGATTAGAAAGACTAGAATAAGAAAAAAAGAAGAGCAGAAAGAAAAGTAGGTACTGAAGAAAAATAATGACGTAAAATTAGTAAGATAGTGTCATGAAATAGTGACACCTGACACGCGACGTAATCCTATGTTATAGCATGTTTTAGCAATTTTTTCTCACTCATTTATAAAAAAATTTATTATTTCGGTTATCGAAGGTAATCGTAATGTCATCGAAAACATTCTATATCCACTACTTATCACCAGGATAAATTAATCTTAACTATATCTACTGGCTGTTTTGAAGAGTTAAGGGTCTGAAACCTATTTTGTTATAATTGAGATTGTATAAGCTATCTATGTATGTATTAATAAATTATTATTGTCCGACTAATAATTATTGCACCAGTTATCGTGCTGTTTTATTCTCCTTCTCCTAGGTTGAGCGAATAGGATAGACAAGATTAAATAAAATCCGAACTAAAAAAACCATAAACCTAATATCCAAAAGAAAAATAAATTATTTATTATGATGAAATTTTTTTCGAGCAATTGGGGGCCTATTCGGGGAGGATTGGCAACCCTACTTTCTGTCCATCTTTGAATATAGTTAACTTAACATTCCTATACTAATACAAAAGAGAAAATGTCTGTTTATGTCTTCTAATAAAATCAAATAATTTTCTAATTTTAATTTAATGTAATTTCTTATTATCTTTTGTGTTACCTTGGCCCCCTTTCTTGCTTCTAATTTTCTGGCGCCAAGAAAGTCTGCCCTGTCTCTTCTTTTGCTTCTAACAACATCAGACAAGGACACCAGACAGCACTGAAGATAATTAGTTCTGATCAGGACAAAGAGGAGTCTGGCCATTTTGACACATTTCTCACTCTCTTTAGAAGAATCTTAAGAAGATTCATGGGCTAGCATATTTTGAATTAGCCTAAACACCCAAGTCAACCCTAATAGAATCCTAGAGTATCCGTAATTCTTTTCTGCTATTCTTTCAGGTAAAACTTTATTTTTTTTCTTATTTCTACATCTAATCAATAAATTTGAAGAATTTTTTATATATATATTTTTCAAAAATTTCATATGATTTTTTTCTTTATCTAGAATCTTAAATGTCTTGTCTTAGTAGTAAATAAATAAACGAGCAAGATCTTTATGAATTATATCGTAATTTTTCTTAACCTAGCATTATATATATTTTATCAAGTGATGAAATATACCTATCATAATTTTTAAAGTTTAAATATCTATATAGTTGGGTGCCCAAAAACAACATCAATTTTCTTGATAAAGTCCTCTATGATAAAAAAATCGAGTTTGTAAAAATATATAGAATAACATGTTATCAGTTTTTTAAAAATAGGGATGTAAAAAGATGAAATATCTAAAAGGCAAAGTTTACATTATATTGTTGAAGAAAGAGGGACTGATATAATGTTCATATATTTAAAGATTTGTCTTGAAGATTCATAGGTATAAGATTTGGGAAAGATGAAACCAAGATTGGAAATCCAGGTTATAGAAGTCATAGAGAATAATGATTTGACATGGTAGAAAATTGTGTAATCCATATATCTAAATAAAACTTTTTTAGTAGACATAGAAATTATGGAAATTTGGCACTTAGTAATAAGTATAATATACAAATAAATCAATATTATTTAATTAAAACATTTGCTTGCTATTACCAATAAAAAGATAAAGGATGAAAATTCAAAAGACAGAATTAATTATTGGCCTAAAGCAAAATAATGAATGGGTTGAAAATTAGTAGTTACATCAAATTTATGACTGAAGGTTTTCTACATTTTATTCGATCGCGACTCTAATGTAGGGAATTTTTGTCAAATATTGAGTGAAAATAATATTTGAACTTATATATTTCTAACTTGAAATAATGATATTAAATAAATTTTAATTTTCTCATTAATATATCAAAGAATAATTGATACGTCAACAAGAATTATTTTGACCGCGCTGATTTGAAAAAAAGATATTTTTATCTCGCGAGACTACTGCGGATTACGCTATTGGAGTCTGCGGAGTATTAAGTCTGGACCAAGAGAGAAAAGATGTAATCCACCTAGCTACAATCCAACGTCATTTCGCGTATAGCCCGCTAGACATTTGGATGGATCACCGAGTGAATTGGAAATCTCAGATGTTATATACTCGATCTCCCAGTCCAGAGCGCTAGATCTATTAGCATGTATGTTAGATGCCTGCCATTAATTAACTGAAGTTTCTACATTTATTCGATCGCGACTCTAATGTAGGGAATTTTTGTCAAATATTGAGTGAAAATAATATTTGATATATTAATGAGAAAATTAAAATTTATTTAATATCATTATTTCAAGTTAAAATATATAAGTTCAAATATTATTTTCACTCAATATTTGACAAAAATTCCCTACATTAGAGTCGCGATCGAATAAAATGTAGAAAACCTTCAGTTAATTAATGGCAGGCATCTAACATACATGCTAATAGATCTAGCGCTCTGGACTGGGAGATCGAGTATATAACATCTGAGATTTCCAATTCACTCGGTGATCCATCCGAATGTCTAGCGGGCTATACGCGAAATGACGTTGGATTGTAGCTAAGTGGATTACATCTTTTTCTCTCTTGGTCCAGACTTAATACTCCGCAGACTCCAATGGCGTAATCCGCAGTAGTCTCGCGAGATAAAAATATCTTTTTTCAAATCAGCGCGGTCAAAATAATTCTTGTTGACGTATCAATTATTCTTTGATATATTAATGAGAAAATTAAAATTTATCAAATTTATGGGTATTTTTGTTAGAAATATAATAATTTTTTCCATCAAAGATTTTAGATTTTAAATCTCATTTGGATCGGTCATTTACTGGTAATAAATGGTAGGTATACGTATTCATATTTTATGGGGGGGAAGAATTTGTGTACCATGGCTAGAAAAGTGATGAAATCTAATAAATGACAAACCTGACTCTGCATATAATGTTATGGATATTTATTGTGTAAATGGTTAGACATCATTCTGAATGGAAAATATGTAGAAAAGCACACAATATAGATATAATGGCCCATCATTTTTATATGAAAATAATGTTAAAGAAGATCAAGAAAAAGAAGAGTAAAAATAAATAAAGCGGAAGAGTCTTAAGCTGGTAACATTCAGAATATCACTCATTGTGTGTAGAAAAGAAAATAGGTAATTGTATAAAAAAAGTGAAAATATTTAAAAGCATTGGAAAACAAAACCCGGTAGAACTCACAACTATTAAGGAAAAAAATTGGAAATTGAATATATTTAAAAAAAAAATAAATAAATAAAGTTTAGGGTCTATTTTTTTCACGCGCCTTGGTTACTGTCACTCCAACAAACATCTAAACTATAATACATAGACTTAAATTAATAGTAATTAACGCATTTGCAGTTTTTGCTTCAATAAATAGATTTTATGTAGCTTTTATTTTCCCAGAGTAAAAGTGAATCAAATTGAAGAGCATTGAATAATTCAAGGATTTTCAATTTGATTTTCGCATATTGAGAGAGATGAAGATGAAATCGATATCTATATTACAGGGTTATATAAGTTCCAGTATTTAAACCAATTTTTAATTTTAATATTTAAGTATCTAGATAAAATCATTCATCCGAACCCCTGTTTATCAGCAACCATTAGTACAAATTTTATTTTTATTTCTATAATTTCGCCTTTTTTAATTCAAGGAGATTCTAGAGAAAGTCTAATGCTCCTTTAATAGGCACCTCATGTTGATAAATTGTATATTTTTATTTAGGGAATAAATAACATTCTACAAAGAATTTCATTGATAAAAATAAAAAAATTGTAAATATTAAAGTTAATTAAAAAATAAATAAATGAACCAACAAATAAAATCGCCTCTCATTTTTACCATAAAAAAGTTGCTTGACCTTTTTCCTCGACATTTTATTTTGAATTTTTCATTAAACTAAGCTAGGTATATTATACATTAATGCTAATGAAAAAAGCCTTAATATAATTCAACATTTAAAAGGTTTTTTCTGTCCCCGGTAAATGTCGGAGAAGGATGGTGGATTATTTACATTAAAAATATAAGTGATTAACAGAAAATAAATAAAATAAAGAACACTTGCTCTTGGTTTACCATTTCAAACATTTAATGAATATTTTAGTTGATAGAAAGAAAAAAATAATAATTCTTCATTTATAAAATAATTTCATCCTGCTTGACAAAGAATGTCATTTATCCTGAAGGAATATTCATAATAAAGTTTCAACTTCTAGTAACTAATTTAGTCTCACTAATTGATTTTGACTACTATAATAACAGCTTATAATTAGTCATCATTGGGATGAATATTTTTTTGAGGGTGATAAAATAAAAATTTCACATTTTTTGATAATATTATACGCGTGAAAAACTTTTCTGCCATAATACTATAACATAACATACGAATGGATTATTTATATCCAGGATTTCCCCAATTGGAGTCTACCCTAATCAAATTATTAGAGTAAAAAAAAAAAATGATTGATTCCGCTTATTAGGTTATGCACCGACCCTTTATCTAAAACCGCTTTTATTTGTGTAAAATAGTGTTTACTTTTTTAAGAAAAAAATATTTAATTTTGCACGTTTAATACTTTCGAAATATTTAAATAGTCATCGGAACTAATTATACAGATTGAACTTTCTTATAGTAAATTAAATTATCATCAAGTTTCTTCATTAGAATTTTTGTATATTTAGAATATCTAGGGCGTTAGAGAAATATTTATCCAACTATCCACATAAATTTCACCTTTACTCCCTAACCCTTTGAGGTATTTTATATAAAGCCATTTATTAAAAACGATTTAATTTCCAATAGAAAAGTTCATATAAGTGAAAAATGTGTCTTGAATCAATAACAAATAATCTGTCTCTGATGATGGCACCATGTCCTTTCTATATAACAGAGTAAAAGAATTATAAATGAAAAAGAAATCTATCTTATTTTTTCGGTTTAATCTATCTTGAGGTTCATTGAAACTTTTTAATATAAGAAAATAGCATTTTGATTAAGAATTTTGTAGTTTAATTTTATGAAAAGATTCAATTTCTTCTCTCCGGGACCGAATCAACTAGAAATTCCAAAAGGTTTTATTTTTTTCTCATTAGATATTTATTCAAATCTATTGAAATTTCATATCTGTGTGTTATAGACATTTATCTTTTATATGAAATAATTATTATTAGGAAATTTTCATTTTAAAGGGTAGTTTATTTGAAATCCAATTTGAAAAAACGTCAATAACTCTGTTGAATTTTTTTTAAAAATATGAAATTAATAGATATAATATTACAATTAATTATTAATAATTTAATTCAATTTTGAACAAAATCGATTGAGTACTTTTTGAGAAAATCGTCATAAACCCCGAAAACCGCTCTATGAAAGGCCGTTTAGAAACCTTTTTAAAATTCACCTCCATGTCACAAGTCAACGTTTTGTTTCATATGACTTTTTAAACTTTTTTCAAAGGCATCTCGTGCTTTCAAAAAAAGGCCTTTCATAGACGGTTTATGGGGCTTTTGGCAATTTTCTCAAAAAGTACTGAATCGAATTTCGATCAAACTTGAATTAAATTATTAATAGTTAATTGTTTTATAATATCTATTAATTTTATATTAAAAAAAAATTTAATGGAGTTATAGCGTTTTTTCAAATTGAACTTCATATAAACTACCCTTTAAAATGAAAATTTTCTAATAATAATTATTTCATATAAAAGATAAAAGTCTATAACACACAGATATGAAATTTCAATAGATTCAAATAAATATTTAATGAGAAAAAAAAATAAAACCTTTTGTCATTCTAGTTGATCCGCTCCAGAGAGAAGAAATTGAATCTTTTCATACAATTTCTTTTAAACTACAAAATTCTTAATTAAAATGCTATTTTCTTATATAATAGACATACTGTGAACCTTCAGATAGATAAAATCGATAAAATAAGATCGTTTTCTTTCTCATTTATAATTGTTTTGGTCTATTTTATCAAGCGACTGGGTCGCAAGTCACCCGACATAAGCGAGTCATTTGTTATGATTTTCTAGCTTTTTACCATTTTCTTAAAAAGTAATCAATCAATTTCGTTCAAAATTGAATATAATTATTAGTAATCGATTGTTTTATAATATTTATTAATTTATGACCTAGTTGTCTCTACAACATAAACATTTTCGGAATTATACCTACCTATATAATTCAATTAAAATGTATTTAATAATAATTTAATAATATTTGTATAAATTTTTAATAAATAATGAAAAGTGATGTGATTGAATTTATAATTCTTCAAATTAATTAATTGATAAAAGAAATCCTATTTAATTGAAAATTTCCAATATATATATTCTTCCCCTTTGCCTATATAAATTGTACTCCAATTAAAACTTTGTTTATTTAAAAAGGGAAAGTGAAATCATTAAAAATAAAAATGATAGAAAGTTGGGAACAACTTGACAATCTCATTTCGAGTAACCTAGCATAGAATTAAATTGTCCCACAACCACTCTAATCCCATTTATTCATTTTTTTCTTTCGCTATCTTATGTCAACTAATTCAAAATGTCTGATAAATCCGGGACAGATTTCAACAAATCATTAAAAAAATCACAAAGTTTATCTTTCCAAAAAAAAAAAAAATAATACAATTTCTCCCTCAAATGATGAAAATGATTTCTCGTGGATGGAATGTCTAGTTTCCTTAATCCCCTGGCTTATTTAAGAAACCTTTTTGCTATTTCTATTTTTTATGTGAAATGCGTTTTTCTCTTTCGTGTGTCATATTCGATTTCAAGCTTTACTATGGAGAAAGTCTTCTCAGTTAGAAGACTTTCTCCAGTTGGTTTCCCATTGACTTTCCCTGTATTTTGTGAGGCACTTTTTTTTGACTGAAATGTGATTCGTATGGAACTCTTATATAATGGGGTTTCATAGTTTTTTCCCACAACCAAACTATTTAATAGCAAACAAAATAATGTTCATTAAAATACTCTCACTAAACTATTTTCATGAATCTACAATTTTTTAAATTCAAGTGTTCCAACTCAAGAGACGTTTTGGGGGACATTCGAGACTACATTTGTAGCTGGATTGTCACAAAAAATTATAAGAGATGATTGAGAATCGACCGCTCTAGCCACTAATCTAGCAGAGTCTCAAAAAATATGTTCTTTTGGAATCAAAATAAATAATTCTTTCCCTAAAGCCTAATTTTATTGAAAAAACATCTGGGCCACAACTGACTTAAGTTCTCTTTTCTAAGTCTATTCATTTCCATTGATAAGAGACGATAGCAGACCTGCTTTGTTCATAAGCCTCATATTATTTTATTGAGTTTTTTTTTTATAAAATTAAAATAAATAATTTGTTCTCTAGTAAAATCTAGAAGCTGACCTTAAAATGTAAATTATTTTTTAATAAATAATTTCTTTCAATATATTTTGTTATCTGCTAACCGGTCGCACAAGCTCTCGTGATACAATTGGTTTCAAAGTCCAGCTTTCTTTTTAAATTGTAAATTGAATTCATATAAATTTGAAATTACTAAATTTTTTGAACAAACCTTTGATTATTATAAAGAATAGATTATATATATATATATATATATATATATATATATTTATTTTTACTAGTTAGAGTGATTGCTACTTTACACCATAGAATAAGTCTAACCAGGGGCGCCCACTGAAAATTTTTCAGGGGGTGGTCAAAGCTTGGAGACAAATAATTACAATAATAAATTTTTATTTTTAATTTTTTAAGTTTATTTTTACAAGTGGAATACACTAAAAAAGTAGTGTTTAAATACAAAAACACATATAGTTTAGTGAGGCCAGGCCGGAAGTCAGGTCTGTTACAACATTTATTTTTTTATTCAATTCCAGGGGAAGGGGAGTGCACTCTCTTCCCCCCCCGCCAATGAGTATAATTTTTTTACACAAGTATTAGGAATAAAAAATTGGGAAATTGGAATTAGGGGCTGAAAACCTTATAAGGTTTTTATAAAATAGATATAAGTAGACACACTGTCAACTCAGCAAGTATGGTCAACCAAGTAGCTCTATCTAGGAGTAGAGAGTATGTCGCCCAACCTAAGTTACCTCGCGTTTTAATAAAATATAATAAATATTCAATAAATATAGATGTATGCCAATAAGCAAGTGTCTTTTTTGCCTCTTTGTCTAATATTTCGAACTTTTTCTGTTAGTTTCGTTTTGGCTAATTGCAATACCTGCAGTAGTCGATATGGATGCTCGCCAGCAAATTCCTCTTCTGTGGTTGTACGGTAAACAGTTTGGTTAAACACAGGTGGCAGATCGTTGACATCTTTTACATGGATCACTACGGTTGTTTGGTTTTCATTCAGACTATCCGAGGCAACCAAAGCCAGTTCATACTTGTTTTATTTAAATTTGTATTTAGTAAAAATTTAATTTTTTTATTTATGTTGCATTTGTTTATTTATTGGTTTAGGTTGCAAGTTCATTCGGTGGATGTGTAGTGGATTTAGCGCACGTGCAATTTTATATTTATATTTGAAACATAAAAAAAAGAAACAAAATACCAAATGAATGAATGAAATAAAAAGTTTTATATAAATTATATATATAAATAGAAAATAGTCAGAGATGGCATCCGCTAAAATAAAAATAGAACAGAATATAAAAACAAAATAAAACAAGATAAAAGCTAATATGAAGATGCGTCGTGCAACAGTGGCGTAATTTGATAATGCTGTGGTGCAAACTATCAAAGTAACAAACGAAACAACCCAGTTATCAGTTGAACGTTTCAAAAAACTTAAAAATAAATACAAATATTCAGTTCTTTACTATAATTTAACGTAAAGATATAAATACGATTCTTTTATAAAAATAATAAGAAATACCTTTAATATTTTAATATTTAAATTTTCTAGCATCTACATTTTATTTTTTTCTTTATCGAGAATTCTAGGATTAAAAAAAATCAAAATTAAGTCCTGAATTTGTGGAATGACTAAGATCTAGAATGACTAAAGATCTGGTATATTTGAAATTTTTGGTTCTTATTCTAAATTTTAAACAAATAAGAGAACAATGAATGTCAATTTCAAATTGGGAATAATCAATTTCAAAATGAATTTATTTTTATTTAAACTTAATGTATTTAATCTCTCTTTGAAATTGTAAACTCCCATTTGAAGTTGATTAATTGAAATTGATTATTTCCAATTTGAAGTTGAAAAGATAAGAAGATAAGCCCTAATTTATATTAAAAAAAAAAAATAAAAAAATTGGAAGAAAATTTGCATGGGTACACCTACTCAATGCTGTTTATAAAATGCATTATTAAATGAAAATTATGAAGAGTTTAATATTGATCCAAATTATTTAGCAATTTATTCTTAATGTTTGTTCGTAAAATAACATTTGAAACGTATCTGTTTTGCTTTATTAATTTGTTCATTTACGAGGCGGAATAAAAATTTGATTCATGATAATAAGGGAAAACTAGACTTTGGATTTTAAAGGTACATCAACTTTATGAATCTTTGGAAGATAATTAATTGGATTAACCGAATTTCTGATTTTTTTTATAAAAGAAATATATTTAATTCTTAAATAAATAATAAATAAATATGAATTCTAAAGAAATTATCGATTGATTAATTCCATAGTTTTGTAAACCGAAATTTTTTGTTCTAGTCTGATAAATGAGTTGTTAAATTCGTGTTTTTAAGGTGCACAAGCTCGGCCACCTGCAGCACACGCTTCGGTAGATTGCGGTCGTCTTCTTCAGTGATTTGTGTTCGATAAGTGGGCCGTTCGAACACCGGCGGGTTGTCATTGACGTCTTTCACGTGGATCACTACAGTGGTGTAGTTCTCTTTCAAGTTGTCCGAGGCGGCCAGTTTCAGCTCATACTAAAGCCAGGTTCAATAGACATATACAATACATAATACTTAACAACAACACAATATATCAATGTCAATAACAATCCACATTTATGAACAAAAAAAAAACAACAACAAAAAGACCACCAAGAATCTTCTTAAGATGACTGATCTCTCGGGATTTTAAGTCTCTTTTTTGTTCACTCTGTATTTAAAGTTAAGAAATAAAAATATTAAAAATATAATAAAATAAAAAATTAAACAACAAATTAATAATATATGAAACCCATTACTTCGACGAAAATAAGAGGTTTTTATTTAAAATAAATTTTACTATTTTGAAGTTGAAAAATAAATTATATTTACTATGGTCAAAAAGAAATGATCAATGAGAATGGCTCAATCCAAAAAAGACTCATCTTACACTACTCGATTTTCATTTCCTTTTTATCCTAAGGATGAATATTCAACAAATTATGAATACTATTTATTTAAATTTTATAAATAACATAGTAATAATTTAATAAAAACAGTTGGTCAAATCACTCATAGAACTGACTGACTACTGATGATAATGTCTTGAATAAAAAAATGATTTCTTATATGCAAATTAATATTTTAAGAGAAAATGGTCATTAGTGTTATTAGAATAGTTGTTTTTCCACTACTCTGCAAAAGAGGATTTAGGAGAATCTATCAACGTGCAAGTGGAATATTTTCTCCCCCTTCATCGATAATAATTTTTTTGACCATGGTATAAATTTATATATTATTATTATATAAAGTAAACTATCAGATTATTTTCAAAAATACAACTTGGCATCGTTTCAAAGATGCTCTTAAGGGAAAAAATAGCAAATCTTATCAAAGATATTCGGAGGGAAAAAAACATCCAAAGACTAGACATATATTTTTCTAGTTCCGATAACCGGAAGGCAATATATATATTTATAGTAATAATCTGAGAATATAAATGAATCTGATTTATACCTATAATCTAAGTTCATTCTATTGATTTATTTGTCTGGTGTTACTGACGAAATTTTCACCGATTTTTAAAAGAAAATATAAATAAAATCAATTATATTGTCATGTAAATAAATAAATAAATAAATAATAATAAATATTTTAAAATAATAAAATGACTTGGAAGATTTCATACGTAACACTTCAAAAACACATTAATAAACTGCTGTGCAAAATTATCTCATTAATACTAAATGAAATGAAAACTGATCTAATTCGTTTTAACATTGAAAATTATTTAATTTATTTTAAATAAATTTAAGAGTTTTTGTGTTATTAATTTGTATATTTGAAATAAAAATGGAGTAATAGAAATTCAATGCAACACAGTTGGATTTATAAAAAAAATTTTAATAGAGATGCAATAATTTTGCACATTTAATATTGATTGATGTGAAGATAGAGGCACAGTGAAATAAGTTTTTTGTTCTTTATGATTGTTAAATAACATCGCGGGCGATATATTGGTGTAAAGTGCTTTTATTTGCCCTTAGCAGTATCATTCTTCAGGACAGAGGCTAGTAGTATCACAAAGAATTAAAAATTGACTGATGCTTTCACGACGTTTAGGCAAAATATTGCTTGAGATCACTCAAATAACGTGATCATTTGAAAATGACTTCAAAATCAGAAATCAAAATATTGTTAAACTACTACTAATTTTAATTAATGTTCTAATTTCAACATAAGGAGTATTTAAAACTTGAAAAGATAGAATTTGGTCTGTAATAAATATAATACCTATGAATGTTTTTTTTCATTTTCTTTGATTTTACGTAATTTAAAATATTATATTAATTTTTATTTAAAATATTTATTTTATTATTATTATATTTTGTTAATCTATAATTATAATGAAAAGCTTTTAAGGCTCTTTAAGAATAAATAAATATTTATGATACAATTATAAAGTAGGATTCCTGAAAAAAATCATGTTTGTTTTATTATAATAAATATTTAAAGTGGTTGTTTTTTTATTTTTTTTTTAAATCATTCAAGTACTCTATTCGTATATATCTAATTAATATTGTATCCTTCTTTTTGAAAAAAAAAAAAAAAATATTTGGACCATATATTAGTAGAATGAAACCCTTTTCAATATGGATTTGGATTTCCAGAAATTTGATATATTACAAATTAATTATACCAAACTGTTAATGAATTTAATGATACTAGGGAGAGAAAGAGAGAGATGAGGTTTGAAATCAAACACAATTGACAGGGGACCAAACAGGATTTTTTTAAACTCAATTAAAATTATCCAATTAAATTAATTGATTCAGTGAATATCAAATATAATTTGTATATGTGGAATAAATATTAATAATCGAAAATTGAATTTGTGTTTTTTTGTTTTATTATTAATCACGAACAACAACAAGAGCAAGAAGCGAATATCAACTGCGAGATAATATTGAACTATCGAGCTGTTTTGTTATCATAATCCGAATTCGCCTCTGCCTCCCTTGGCTCTGTCTACTTCTATTCATTTATGGCTCTAATCTTACGATATGACCCCCTCTTTGAATTTCGAATTAAACTCGAATAGGTCTCTCGCGGTTTACGGTTTCCGGCTTTAGACTAATGTAATTGTCCAGTCCATTGCATTAATGTTCTAAATGAAATTGAATTTTCAACGAAAACAATTTTCTTTATTGCAAATTCATTAAAAGTATTGAATTTTTTATAGATTATGTAATATTTTCTATTTATGAAAGAACACTGTGAATTCACATATACGAGTATTAATTTGTTTGATGGAAGAGAGAAAAAGGAAGCAGTAAGGGGAAGATATGCAACCGAATTGTCAGCTCTGCAAAGTTGGCAAAGAAAATCGGTTCATTCGGTGAAACTTTTACTAATTTTGATAAAATTTGAACACCCGATATAAATATAACAACCATTAGACAAGTCAAGGTGTGAATTTACAAAATGTTTTCTTAAGATGGACGAGTGAGGTTCAAAAAACTTAATTTATTTTGTGAACCAACAGTTGAATCTTAAGTGAATTGTTATGGGTACTGTTTCAATTATAAATAGTATAAATATTTCACTTCTTAAACGAATTTAAATATATACAGAATGAACTTGAAGCTCCCACTCCCACCGGGTTAAAAAAATTGAATATTATGAAAAAATCGACCATTATTTATTTAAAAAAACTGTCCCATATTTTAAAAAGTTTGTTGAATATTTCGATTTCAAAAATCACATTACCAAAATACAAGTGAATTAATAATACACAGATGAACCAGAGACCTTGAGGATAAATAAATCCAATGATTAGATTTAACAAAATTAAAATTTTTTTTTATAAAATTAGAATTTTATAGAGATTTCTACAAACTCATAATTCAATTATTTAAATCCGGGACATGGAAGAATTAAAACTATACTTTTTAAGTAGTTATTTTTATTGATTATTAGAACCTTTCGCTCAGCTTCAAGCGTCCATCTTCAGCACAATATCAATTTTTATAAAAGTGTTGTTGAAGAGTTTAATAAAAAGAAATTTAATTTATCTGCAAAAATTGATATTGTTCTTGAAGGTGTCTGAAACGTTCAAATAATCAATAAATATAAAAAAACAAAAAGAATAGTTCTAATTATTTTGAATTAAAAAAAAATCTAAGTATAATTTTATTTATTGAAATGAAATCATTTAAAGTTAGAAGTAAACAATGAATTCACTAAAAAATATGAAAATAATTTATAAAAGAATACAAATTCTATATTTTCAGAAGATTTAATATTCCAGTAGCACATTTATTTTCTGATACACATTGATCATTAATATATTAAAAATAAATAACACACTTTACAGAAAGAGGAGTTGAAAATTTAATTAATTCTAATTATGAGATAAAGTATATTAAAAATATTTATCTACGGGAATTTTAGAACCAAGTTATTTCAGTGATGAAGTCAAAAACAAATAATACCCCGTTGAAACTAAACCCCCTAATTATTAATCGAATTTTGGGAACGCGGTGTTGGCTTATAGTGAAACATTATTAAAATTATAGGGGGACTTCAACCTAATATAACCCTTATCATTGTTCATTTAGAGGAATCCTCTACAATTTATGAATAAATATTCAACAAATTAATAAATCCTTAATTTCTATGGTTTTTTAATTCACTCTCTATATTAATGGTCTAATTCTATCTAATCCCTAAAAGTGTATAGCCCTTACAATTCAAATAGAATTACTATGATGCAACTGTCACTATATCCACTCATCTGATGAATAATTCACTTGCACTAAATCGCAAGCAGACTGCTGATTTTCAGACAGCTTTAATAATAAGTCAATTTCACTAAGTGTTTTTTGAATGGCCGCGAATCCAAAAACTAACTTGAGATCTTTTAGCTTTGGGAATCGATACGATGTTGGATTTTTAAAATATCAAATCTGTCAAAATCTTAGTATTAAAAACATTTAGTATACTATGATCTTAATTGTTTCTCTGTACTATTATTATGTTTAATTCAATGTTATATAATATATATGTTTATATGTTTATTGTCCAAATGGACATGTGCGCTAATTTGCTAATTAAAATTTCTAGACTAATTAAAAGTTTTCGAATTGTAATTTATTTTAATAGGGTATTTCACTTAATTACCTAATATACTTGAGTGTTAACATAATGAAAACAAAAAGTAATAATTTCTCTTAATATGATTTTTTATAGCCGTTGCGATTCTTAAGGAAATTTTTTTAGTCATCCCCCAAGAAAATGAAATTTTTTTTACACGTCATGTCTTGTTTAAAATGAAAAACGAAATTCCCACGAAAATACACAAACAAATTTTAATTAAAAATTCCAGAGAAATCTTCTAATTCTAAGTTACTATTATCAACAAAATTAATTTTTTATATTTATTTTAGAAATAGTCAATCCATTTCCTTTGAAAATGTTCTTCTAAACCATCATCAATTTCTATAGTAATTGAACTATATATATTGGGTGTGTTTTTAAATTTATACATCCTTGACCTCAAATTCAAATTCACTCTTGGAATTAACATTTTTCTCGTGTGTAATATTTGTCAGACTGGTTTAATTTCGGATAGCCATTGAGTCAGATTTCTTTTTGACACTTGAATGAGGGGGGGGGGGGGGGCAAATACCACCCTTCTGTAATGTAATAAAAATTATCCATTTCAATCAATTTTCCTTAAAAATTTACTGATTTGAATGGATATTGATGAGGCAGTCCAAAAAAAGAAGATAATTTATACCATCTTTTTATTCATAAACCGATGTTTCGGAGGCTATCCTTTCGGAGGGATCCTTCTTCAGGTTTTTGAAAAGTGAAGAAGAAGGGAATAGCCTCCGAAACGTCGGTTTATGAATAAAAAGATAGTATAAATTATCTTCTTTTTTTGGACTGCCTCATCAATATACACTCAATTTCACTTATCAGTCCGTCTCCAAAAATTACTTCAATCATATTCACTGATTTATTGGCCATTACAAAAGCAACAGAAAGTGGGCACTATTTGTGATGTCGGTTTGAGCGAGCTTGGTGGAATGATGCTTCTAGCTGGATTTTAATAAAAACTGTTTTATCTCATCGTATAAATCTATCCCCATGCATACAATCTTAATTTCATTCTACTTTCAACAACAACATGGCGTTTAGAGTCATGTTTTAAAGTTCTATAAGTAAATAATGAATAAATTTAAAAATGTTCTGTAAACACTTTTATCGCTGTTTGAATTCAATATCGTACCATTGATCGGACCAAATAGATTAAAATTCTTAATTTCACGATAATTGAATCGATTTTAGATACAATTCGTCATCGTTCATCCATTGTTCATTTCCAAAATGTTCGAATGCTAATTTATCAGAGTGCATTTGCAAGATTATAAAGATAAATATCGCAATGCTATATGTGTTTTTGTCTCGTACGTTAACAACCAACCAGGTCGTGGATATATAGGTATATAGTGACGTAAAGAGACAGAGAGAGGACTTTCGTTAGGGTTTCAATCGGAAGAGCGACGTGCCAATTTATCAATGCAAATCAGTACTAGGGTCGTTAGAGGTGACGTTATATGCTGCAGGTTGTTTGTCATGTCCAACTGAGTGGTGATGAGGGTAGGGAAGAGAGTTTCCACCCACCTGTCATATTATTCTATTATATTCATGAACTAAATCATTTTAAAAAAAACCAATAACAACAACAAATTAAGGTTTAATAAGCTAATCAAATTGATTAATTTATCAATAAAAAAAAATTGGGGAAATGCTAGATAAAGTTGAGAATAAAGTCGGGATAGATCGACGAAAGGTTTAATATTTGATTAAAAAAAATGTCCGATTCTCTACGAATCCTCAATTATAGTAAGATACAATAAGAAGTTAAGAACTTAATGTTGAACTTCTTTGTTTTAATAAATAAGTAAAAACTTGGGTGGAATTAATAATTTTATAATCGTACATTTTAATAATTATAAAAATTAACAGAATACACGTTTCAGTCACATATGTAAAAATTATAGTATTAATTGAGGGAATCAGTGTTCAAAGGAATGACAAATTTCGTCAGTATTTTAAGGTTATGCGTTAAAATTAATCTCAGTATGCTCTGCACATGATTCTCCAAGACGGCCATTACGAATTTAAAAGTAAATATCTATTTTTCTTTTAAATGGCTATTTGGGGTCAGTAGATTTATCTATATAATGGCTTTGTCAAACTGCAAGTAGCCAATTCAATAAATCTTGGGAGCTAAGCAACATGTGGTAAAGTTGGTATGTAGGGGAGTTATCATTTAGAAACACTTAGTGTTGTTGACTTATTATAGTCGTCCCAATCTCATTAGAGTTGATTCCGGAAATCGAATGAAATCAGGTTTATTTACCCTTAAAATATATTGACTTTAATTAATTTTTATAATTCTAAACTTTGTTTTTCTAAAACACGTTTTCGTAAATGTATGTAAATTCATTTCAAAATTAGCAACAATTACAACTATCTTTAAATTTAGTTAATGGAAAGTAATAATTACAAAATACGTTAGCTATTAATACTGATTGGAATTCTATTCTAATTTTAAATTCATTAATGGGGGGAATGTACATTATTTTGTCAATGTATTGGGGTTTATCTTTGAATATCAAACGAGATCGAGTGTAAATTTTTTAATTACTACTGTTATTGCTAGATAGTCTCTAACAATTTTTTGATGAAAACAAAGAATGGTCCCAAATCTGTAATTGCGTATTTGGTTAGGGGAGGAAGGGTCTCCCTTATCCCTAATGGGAACAGCGAATTAGCGGGTACCCCCCAAATAAAATAACTCACAGTACAACGAATTCAAAACACAAAAAGTTATTTAATAAAAAACAGACAACAAATTTGAATACTTTGGTAATTTTTATAAAAATTATTTTTATATTGATAATAAGATAAACAGAGAGTACAGGTCTTCACTGTTCGAAGAGTAAACTCCATCTGTCCTTAGGACTTATTAAATGTATAAGCCGAAAGATTAGGCATAAAAAAAGCAACCACTTTTAAATATTTTATATTATGATACAAAATTATAATTAAATTAAAAATTTACTTAATTAAATGAAAATGGATAATAAATTTTATTTGATGAGCTTACCCGTTTGCGTGTTTCATAATCGAGTGCGCCGGCAACATAAATGGCGCCTGTCATATTCTTTACCGCAAATGCACCGCCTATATTACCACTTGTGATTTCGTAACGAATTCTCGAAGCTGAAAAACAAAACAAAAGGTAATATTAATTTGAGGAAATATATCTGTAATTATATGGGAGAATAGAAAAATTCTTTCCCCGGTAACTTTCTATCACCAGATGTCAGGAGGGGTGAATTCGCTATCCAATTACATGTAATTATTAATTCTATATAACTCAAAGAGCAATCACTCTTATCGTGACCACCAATGGTCAAAGTGAATTTAAATTGATTCGGAAAATACTTTCTAACTATAAAGCAAGTATGGACCTCGAAGATGAAGATTAATAAATAAAAACAATAATAATAAGAAGTATTTAAATACATTTACTTTATTTATTTATAACGATATTAACATAAATTGCGACAAAACAAACATGTGGAAGTAAAAGAAAAACAAATTTGTATAACTTATGTTAATAAGTATGTAGCTAAAGTAGCTGTCACCAAATTAGAAGCGTTGACTCAGCCAACAGGTAGTTATCTGGAAAAAAACTACTTTAAATACCAATTAATTATTCAAAAAAATAATCCTAATACAAATATCCAAAATTTTCCTGATGATTATAGAATACCTGATTTAATTTCATGAAACAAATCAGTGAAGATCCAAAATTAACAAGATCAGAAAAAATATAATCCTGTTGGTAGCATCTTTCCCGAAAACTCAAAAAGATACCATAAAAAGCTTAGTATAACAAGTTTTATAAACCTTTACACCTGTTTGAATGAATTTAGTTAATATTAGCAAAACAACAAATATAAAAAATTAAATTCTGCTTGAATTTAGTGGAAGGTAGCCCAGGGGTAGTGAGGAAAGAAAAAATTAACACATATCAAATAAGGTGTAATTTATTGGAATCCTTCCTTCTTTTCTTTCAAACCGACGTTTCGGAGGATTTTTCCCTCCTTCTTCAGGGTTTCAAAGAGTCAATGAATTAAACAAATAAAATGTTTCCTTCTTCTCTCCACAGTAGTGTTCAAAACTTTCTTCTTTTTTGGAAAAGGCATAGAAAGACAATTTTTTTTCCTCCTTTTCTTAATTAGTTCCAGAGAAAATTTCGTTGCAAAAAAAATTAAATTCTGCATTTCATGGTATCTTTTAACATACTCAATAGACAGAGAAAAAAACCTCGAATGCTGAACAGACAAAATCAACTTTATCTCTTTAAAGTGAGGTCAAGTTTCATTTCAAGTGTAAATTACTAACAGCAGCCGTGGCATCGACCCATCCCTTTTCCACTTCTCTCGCGAACCCTTAACCTATACCTAACTCTCAATGCATTCACCACAAACAAAACAAACATATGATTCATTACATCAAAAGAGCCTTTGAAAGTATATTTTATATATATAAAACATTCAAATATCTGATCTTTCCTCCTATTGTTTTCCAATTAGGATTCGTCAAAAGTAGAATACAAACAACAAAAACCGATGACATAAGATAAAAAAAATAAAAAAAGTAAACATGGAAAATATATATTATGCTCCTTGTTCCCATATATACATAAAAATAATAGAACAGTGAATTCTTTTTATAAAAATATAAAATCTCTTTTGGCAGATGAAATGGAAATGTTTATATACACCTGAACCCCAAACTTTAAGAAGATGATTGATTCAAATAAATAAATAAAATTTAATTTTCTTAAGTCAACACAGTAAAATAGAGAGATATTGTCAATTAAGAAATACAGTTTATCAACAGTATAGAGCTATAGAGACACAGAAAAGAATAATTATGTTTCATTTGTAGGGTTGTTTATCTGTTGGGGAAAAAATCTCGAATCAAAAACAACGGAAAAAGCATTTATTAAGTAGACAGATTAAATTTATTTATTTTTATAATAAATGAATATAGATTTTAAAACAATAACATCTTGCCATCTGGAATCTACACTTAAAAAACATGACTCTTACAACAATACATTTACTGTATAGGTGGCATACAGCCAACGTTTCTCGACACTTTATTGCACAGAAATTTATCACTCGACACTTTATCAAGTCATCAATTTATCATACGTCTTTTCATCACGTGTATCAGTAATGTATTATTCTATTTTAATACAGGATTTAAAAGTAAATAGATTGTTTTATTATAATGCTCTAAAATATTCAAAGGAACCCTAAAAAGATAAAAGGATAAATTATTGTAATCGGTCTCGAGCCACTCACGATTTCAAAAGGTCCTCAGATAAAGACTATGGAACCCATGGTATCAACCAAAGTCACAAATTGTAGTATTCAATCAGGCTAAATATTAAAAGCTCTAGTTCTTTTTATCTGATTAATAATTAAGGACTAAACATATTAATATTTCAAATGACTATGAATAAAGTCTAGCAACGAACCGTTGCAAACTTCTAATATTGTTTGATTTTATAATTAAAGTTTTGAGCATCTTTTTTTTGAAAATAGTTGGTAGTTTGATTTATTAGTAGATATAATGTTAATAATTTTTAAAGAGTTAGGTGTCGGTTCAAGGTGAAATTACTTACTCATTAGATAGGTATAATGTTTGAAAAAAATAAAAATAAACTGAAGGTAAGATTTAACTGTGACAACAAGTGATGTTAAATATTGAAATAAGACGTGATCGGGAGGGTAGCCACAAAACAAATCATCCGGTTCACCCAGCTGATCACATAAGACTTCTCCAATCGTCACCCCGAAGTAAAGAAGGATTATTCAAATGAGAATTTTAGTGGATTTTCTCCGGGTCATGAATACAAAAAGCTATTCGAATCGAGAACGTGAGAAGATTAGTCCTTTTTATGGACAAACTCCAATTTGGTAGATAACACACAGCTTTTAATATGGGATTAAATCAATTAAAATACATCAAATGTTATTATTCGTATTATTTTGCTTGTTTAAAATACATATTTTCAAACCTGTGGATGGAAGTCTATAAAAGGGAAGAGAATTAGAACAATTTATTGTAATCTATCTGCATTAATTTACCTATTCATAAACTTATACCATAAACATGAATATACTTATATTAATGTCTAATTGTTCATATTACAAAAATGAAAAAACTCAGACTATTTTGATTTGATTTTTAATTCAACGTTTTTTTATAAGATAATAAAATATTCAGGTAGTTTAATATTTATTATTTTTAGAACGATCAACATAAATGATGATGACCATTTTTTTATTATTATTATCAGCTACTGAACAGCCCGTGATGAATCACAAAAAATTCTGTCATAAATAGTAGTAAAATAAAATAAAATATATTTATACTTTTCACCAGACGAATAATAAAATGATGGAAAAATGTTCCTTTATAGAACCAAAAGAAAAATGCCGCTCTAGTGCCAATGAGCGACTTAGCGACTCTGTTTAATAAAGCGCTTAGTACAAATTTTATTCTACCTTGAGTTGGGATAATTTTGTCATTTAAATTCAAATTATGGAAGTATTCATACTCGTATATATATATATATATATATATATATATATATATCATAGAAATATAATACAGATCATCAGTTCGATTAACATTAACATTAAATAATGTATTTAAGTAATGATTCAAAATAAATTATTGTTCTCAACATTTGTTTATTCAATGAAATTATCAAAAGATCTTATGACGGATAAAAGACGAATCTTATTCCTATACTCTCTTATTCTTAATACATTATGTAATATAAGAAGAAATCAAATACATTAATTGTTTTTTCTTTAGTATTGTCAAGAATACGAAGATTTAATGAAAAAGCAATTTCATCAATATATTTGTAAATTATTTAAGCACTATAATACTCTGAGGTATATGAGTCAAACCATTGACTAGGATGTAGTTGTCGGTTGCCACAGGGTACTTCTCCCATAAAAAATGTAAGAAAATTTTCTGTTTTTGGTTCTTAATATTTTATTCAGGAGACGTTTCGACAAGTATGCCTTGTCATCATCAGTCTATAAAGTAGATACAAAACAAGGAACAAGGCATACTTGTCGAAACGTCTCCTGAATAAAATATTAAGAACCAAAAACAGAAAAATTTCTTTCATTTCTTATGGGAGAAGTACCTTGTGGCAACCGACAACTACATCCTAGTCAATTTTTTGACTCATATACCTCAGAGTATTATAATGCTTAAACATTTAAACGAGTGATTATCAGTTTGCTACAATTTTATCATACTGTAAAGTAAATTTGTAAATTATATTTAGTTCGTTAAGATTTTGGATTTAGAAGTTGTGATGATATTTTTATTTTCATAAATACAAGCATCAGTGGGTGCCTTTGAAAATTTCCTCTTGCCCAGCCATAAAATAAAAATTTTCCAGACAGCTAGAAAAGCCCACTTTCATTGAAGGAAAAAAAATATTTTTAACCCCAGAAGTACTAAAAGTATGTAGGCTTTGACGTTTCGATTAAAAAACAAAATGTTTGGGACCCCTATGGAAAATTCAAGTTAACAAAGAAATAAATATTCGGGAGTTTTTTGTTTTGGGGTAACTTTACGGAAAATTTAGCTTTTTAGCCCTTAAGGGCTTCGAAATAAAAGTAAAATAAAATAAATCAGGTATATAAATCTATTTTATATTCTATTTCAAAATAGAAAAATAAATTTACATATTCCCGTATTTCTTTTCTTTTCCTTTTTCTTCTGTTTATGTTTCCATCATCCATTCGAATTTAAATTCAAATTCGAGAATCGAATTCAAATCAAAAGTCAATTGAGGTCTGGAGAATTAAATCTCCAACTTATTTCCATATTAAGTATGTAGGAAAAGTACACCACTCACTACGTTTTTTTTGCTTTTTATATATCTTTTCCAAATCGTTTTTTTTTTCTATTTATATGAGGGATTTTTCTTGTCTATGAATTGAAATCAGTGAACTAGAGTGAGCCATTTTATATAAGAAGATATCCTTTAATGGGAAAATGCAAAGATGAGGCAGTTGGGAGGGTTAATAAATGTCCCGTTTCTGCTGAATAGTGGGATCTCCCGGTCCTTTTAATGACCCCACCAAATGCCCACATTCATTATTACGGATATGTAGAATCAAGTGTAAATGTGTGTGTGTGGGTGTGTGAGAAAGAGAAGGCTAATGGCACTCTTTAGAGCTCAAGTGTGGAACTTAAGCCATGAAAATGTCGGCTGCAAGTCACGTTTGGCTATTAATAGGGGCATATCAGGTGGGAGAGCTTCTTAAGCAGCAGCTTAGGTAAGCCTGTAGGATCACAACAAACAAATGCATTCGCATATCGAATTTCTTTCCTATAACGAACAATTTCTATTCTCTCAGCCAGACGTTCTTATTCTCTATGTTCATGTTATAATAAAATTCGAAAAAGAGAAAGATGGGATTCAAATTAAAAAAAAAAAAAAAACTGTCTAAAATAATAAAAAAATTTATGATGTTAGAATATTATTCTTAAGTGAATAAATATGATAAATGATATAATAAATCATTTATGATTTCCTTTTTTCATACACCTTGCTCCAAACTTATGAATACTTTTAATAATATGTAGATATAGTTACATAGAAAAAGGTTTATAGAAATGTTAAATCACTCTTGTTTAGGTTAATGCTGATTTTTTAGTTAAGCCTTTACTAAATAAGTTAACAAGGTTTTTTTGAAATAAAGCTATAGTGTTCTAAATTGTCTGAATAGGAATAAGCCGATCGAAACGTCGAAGTTATATTTTATTAGTGGTCTATGTATAATATGATCACGAATTCAGTCAGAATATTGATAAGTAACTTATTTTCACTAAGTGCGCGTGAAAGAGGAGAAAACAAAAAAAAATTACATTGATGATTTGACATAATATTACTTTGTGGCTGAATACGAGATATAACACTGTAATTGTTTCATTACAATACTAGATGAAATTCTGAAAAAAGCTATAAAATAAATTTAAAAATTGGTTTTCGTAAGCTTTCTTGGCATCTTGATCCATTGAGGAAATGTAGAATTTATAAGGGAAGGTTGCTAATATTACTTGGGTTCCAAAGTAGAGCTCTGACGGCGAAGAATTCAAATTATCCTTTATAAATAAACCCTACAGTTTTGTTAATTAGGAGTCAGTGCTAATAATTAATACTTTAATGGGTAAGCTAAGTAACCAGCAATCTTTCCTTTAATTCTATCTCACTTCTACAAGAGTCAAGCCCAATAAGTTCTAATTCCCTCTTAATTTCTATAAAATTAAAAACGCTAGAAAAGTTATACTAATATATCTATATGTATACATATTAAAATTGATGTTTTAGTGGTCAAACCAATAATCTCTTAAGATAGATACTAGATATAGCTGCGTTTACCAAATTTCGGGGATAGTAGTTTTTTTTAACAAAATGTTTTTATTATCAAATTAAAATTTTCATCATCCATTCATACCCGACCACCAAGGGACATCGCAGTATGCGCTTTTTGATTAACCAATTGATAATCAAAAAGGCTTAAAAAATATTTTCACTGTTTAGAAATTAGGAATGAATAAAATAGAAAGGTGTGTAGTAGGTCTAACGATATTTATTATTTGTACAATTTGGGAAACGAGCCACACTCCCTTCCCATGTCCATATTTTTTTTTTTTTTTTTTTTTTTTTTAAGGGCGCATCGACTGCTAGGGCCATTAGCGTCCATATTTACAATATAATGTCTTTTTTTTAATCACTTTTAAATTTTTGTGTGAAATTTTTTTTTAAAAACTACGACTTGAGTACTTCGAGATCATTAAGACAAATATATGTAAAAGAGTACTTATGTTGGTGATTTTCCTGATTATATTAATTGTTTTAATATTATTTTAATGAGAATTTTAACTAGTTTCGTCATTAAAATCAAATAAAACTTAAAATATAGTATGTCACACTACTCACTAAAAATTATTAATGATTTTAAAGTTTGTTCAAACTATTTTAAATAAAACTTGAAAAACATATGATTGACTTTTCATTCTATTTAGACGTAATGACTTTTTTCTTTTTCAAATTCATTTATATTACTTTTTTTAATAAAAAGAAAAATACACGGAAGAAAGAAAAAATGTGATATTTAAAAAACAAAATAATTCTTATTTATTAACATTTGTTGAATTAAAGTTGAATTTAGAATAAATAAATAAATATAAAAGAATATATGAATTATTATATGTACAAACGAAAAACTTTACTTTAAAATATAGGTAGTTAAACATGATTTATTTCCTATTTCAATCTCAGTTTAAAAAAATAATAATAAAGTTTCTTTAATATAAAAGAATGTGAAATATATTATCCATTGATGATGCAGGTAGATATAGATAGATAGAAAGAAAAGTTTTTTATTTTTTTTATTTGTTAAGAGATGAGGGAGTGAAAGGGCGAAACTGAATAAGAAAGTAAAACAAAGGCATAACAAAGACCGGATGTTTTAACCTCCGATTGAGTGTAAATAACATTAATAATGTATCTATTAGCTTTTTTTGTTTTTCGGATTACCAAAGCTCGATTGAAATATTAATAAGTAATGCTATTCTATTTATACCTACATGTGGGAAATAATTGATTTATTAACTTAAGAGTTTTATAAAACAGTCCACATTTCGTTTACATCACTTTTCCATTTATCTCAGTCCACCTAATAAAATGAATGGAAAATAAATAAATCTAAATTTCTAATAAATCATTTATTCAACTAAGCTGGTTAACAAGTATTAAAAAACTCAAAAAATAAAATTTAAATAAGAACACAAAACCAGTAATACTATAAAATTATTAATTTTAATTTTAACAAGAACTAAGCTAGTTTTCAAGGAATTTGGTGTTGGTACTTGGTGACACCATGAGATATCAATGGACACTTCAAATTTTAACAATGAACTAAATATCATTTATAATATAGCTGTGAATAATGGCTACAACACACTGATAATTAATAAAATTTACAAAAAAATTAATCGAAAAATAAGTATCTCTCACATACACTCACTAAATTCCGGAACTGATAAAATATTTAAAAGACTCCCCTTCATTTCGAACCACGTTACAAACCCTATAGCTTCAACTCTTAGAACATTAAAAAATGCAATGGTTACATTCGAGTCGAAGATAATTGTGAAGCCAGTTTTCTCGAATTAAAGGCAATTTATGCTATACAAAGTTTGTTAAATAAATGAAATTCCGCTGGTTGAAATGAACAGTGTTGACTTTTGTTGCATGAAATGACAAAAAATATCATGTTTGATTATACTTACCCAATTTGTATGTAATTTCATTTTTAAATATTAAATTTTAATTTGAAATTAGTCTTTTGACAGAAATATAATAGTCCCATATTTATTAGATGTCGATTATATGATATTTCCCTTGAGCAAAAACAGCAAAATTACAACTAACTGAGTAATTGAATTGAATGCTGGGTTTGTGTATGCTATTACAAAAACCCCTTGATCGATTAAAACCATCAATAACCACAAAAACCACAATGTCAATTGGAATCAAAATAGGATAAAATAAAATTTATTTGGTTCTCGAATATTAGATATAGATATTAATAATATAAAAATATCTAAATAATGAAAGGTAATTCAGTTTTAGATACAGATCCAGTTGTTCGTTGGATTAAGTTCTTGAATATTGATTTTTAAACTGAATCGGTGAAAAACAAATAGAATTTACAAATGCTCATAAAATTTAATAGTTTTACGTTATTAAACATTTTGTCTACTGATGGAGCAAATTTTTATGAGAAGATGATTTTGATAAGCTGCGACAACGATAAGTCAATATTGAATCATAGCAAGAAGTGGAGGAAATTTCAGGAGTATAGAGTTTTAGGTCTAGGTATCTGTAGATGCGGGATTAAACAATAATGTAGATATAGAAATAAATAAGGTTTTATACAGCGGTTATGCTGGTAGTGAAATAGAGGGAGGAAGAGTCGATACTTTAGATATAACTCAGATCAGAAAGTTAGATATGATATCCAATTTGAGAAAGCCCTAAGTCAAGTCAGTGGTCTCCCGGTGATTAAATCTATCACTTGATTTGTAATGAGCGACTGTGAGAAAAGAACAATTAATTAAGGTTTAATTATATAGGTGAAAATCCGGATATGGGCAACATCTATTCAGATATTAAGGGTTGAGAATGATAGAGACCAAAGCCACATTTTTTTCAAAAGTTGTTTTTTGATGTAGTTTGCATTGGAAACACAAGTAGCAGATACTGGTAAAGTAGTGGAAGATAAAAGTCATAGATGGTAGTATCATAGTCAATGTGGTAGTATCATATCGTGATTTATAGATTTTTTTAAACTTTCAATTTGCTCTCCTGAAAAAAAGTTAATTTGTGGCTTTGGACTTTATCATTCTTGACCCTTCATATATATAATTATTAATTCAATTTAAATAGGCCCCCTAACATTTATTAGCAATCGCTTGTTAAATGTGAATAAACAAATATTGATAATAAGTAAGAATTTGTTTTTCTAGGTTGAGTTTTTATCTCGATATATATTACGGGTTATGAGCCCATCATCATAGAAATATATATCGAGATAAAAACTCAAAACATATATTTGTTTTATTTGTGAAACCCACCTAGAAAAATATATTTTTACTTATTATCTATTAAAATGTTTCACCTAGAACCGACACCAAATTCTTTAAAGATTATAAACAAATATTCTTAAGGGTATAAATGTTGTTGTTGACCAATAAGGGGCAGGCTCTAGTTGTTGCTAATTCTTGCTAATAATGTCACTTTTTCAAAAAAGAATATTTTGTACCTGAATTTACGTATATAATATGAAATATATTAATTAAAATAAAACATTTATTCCAAATCTTTAAAAGTCTATATAGATTCTTACAACACTTACATGCTGTAAAAATATATTATTAGTAGTCTTATTTTAAAGTAAACATCGACTTACATTTTGAAAGATAATGGAGATTTTAGAAATATGTAAAAGATAACAAGGAAATCTAAAAATTATTGGTGTAGGATAAAATTCTTCATATAACTTTTATGAATATTTTGAATATAAACTAGGATTTTTTACTAATAATTTAATGTTACAGAACATAACGTCACCCAAATTCAGCATCATGACAACTAAATTATATTTTTATAAATGATGAATTAATGATGGGGAATAAATTTGATTCATGAACGATGATGAGCTTTCAGTTTGCACCACTTCAAATGATTTAAGTGTGTGTGGATGTGTTCGGGATAATTTTATAAACAGATATGAAATTGTCTAAAAAAGCATAATAAAACATACAGAGTGTCCATTAAAATATGCTTTTGAAAATAGCTTAAAAATGCGATGCTCAATTGCCTTTCAATTTTCACCAGTGCAATTAGCTTGAAAAATCCTAATATTTTGCCAATTTAGGAGACTTCATAGATCAAATAGTAATAAAGTTAGCAATAGTGCCAAGAAAACGAACACCCGGTATATTGTATATATTGTAAGTGAAGTGAAAAAAGTATTATCCTGCTAATTTGAAGGTTATTTGAATTTATAGTATTTTGCCAATTTAGGAGACTTCATAGATCAAATAGCAATAAAGTTAGCAATAGTGCCAAGAAAACTAACACCCGGTATATTGTATATATTGTAAGTGAAGTGCAAAAAGTATTATCCTGCTAATTTTTATAATAAAATATGATTTTTTTTAATCATTCGAGTTTGAACATTCAATGAGAACACTCACAACAAAATAGGCTCTCTTATCGCATTCGAATTCAAGTGAATTTTATTTCCAATTTATAAATAGTGGTTCCATTTTATCTAATATATTGAAGTTAATTAACAATTTTTTCATAAGGGAGAAGAAAAATTGAAGATGATGGGTAACCCGGGCCACCGGGTACACACATACTGATATAAACGATACGGATATTAAAATGGGATCTGAATTAAAGGTAAATAATAAAAATAATTCTTCTATGAAAAAATCGTCCATTCTAAATTAAAAAATAATATATATACATTTATGGATGCATGACCTTATAAGGTCTTTGTTGAATCCATTGACAAATCCACTAAAAGATTACATTCATCCATGAAAGTGAGAAAATTAATTTTTCGAATCCTCCCAAATATAATATAAGGCCTCCATACAAAATATTATGTCGGTCGGTTTAAATAAAATTAAAATAGAACTAAATAATTATGAATTAGCCAACAAGATTATTAACGAAGCTATTTTAAATTCCTCAGGAACTCATTTCTGATGAGTACGTGGATTGCGACCACGGGGTTATCCGAGCTAAGTCTGACATTGCTTCCACTTACTTGTGTCAGGCTTCTCTTTTCTCTCTCCTATACGGCCTCCCTTGGCCAACTCTTGTTTTTTTTTTTTTTTTTTTACTGACTCCGACGCTATTAGGTTTTCGAGGGCTAGGAGTTGATTTCCTTTTCATTTTTCTTCTCTTCAACATGTGGAAGGCAACGGGAAACCACCACATTACAAATCCCGAGAATATGCAACATGACGATTTCTCTTCGAGTGAAAGAATTCCGGAGGTAAACTAGCCCTCGTTCGGATCTCCGGAAGAGGCTACCCGAGGAGAGACCATCATCAAAGGAAAAATAAATAATGACTTTCTACGAGTCGGAGCGTGGAATGTTAGGACGCTAAAGGGAATAGATAAACTAATGAATTTAAAGCGGGAAATGGATAGATCACTAAATTGGACATTATTGGGATTAGTGAAATGAGATCACCCAGTAGAGGGAGATTTTTGGTTTGAAAACAGCCATAGAATCATTCATACGGGGGGCGGAATGGGCAGGCAGGAGTGGGCTATTATTATGAATAAAAAAATAGAGCAAAGGGTCAAAGAATTATCTTCAGGTAAGCAAAAGATTGCTATGATCACAGTGGATTCGAAACCGAAAGATACTGTGATAATCCAGGTATACATGCCTACTACATCATATAAGGATGACCAAGATATAGAAGAAATGTACGAACAAATTGAAAACCTGATGAAGCGCGTTAAAGGGGATGAAAATTTAATAATTATGGGGGGATTGGAATGCAAGAGTAGGAAAAGGCAAAGAAGGAAAAGTGGTGGGCGAACACGGTCTAGGAGATAGGAATGAAAGGGGCGAAAGATTAATTGAATTTTGCAGTAAGCACAGTTTAGTAGTAGCAAACACACTCTTCCAACACCATCCAAGAAGGATCTACACGTGGAAAATGCCAAAAGACAAGGGGAGATTTCAAATAGATTACATATTAGTCAAACAAAGATTCAGAAATCAAGTAAAGGACTGTAAAAGCTATCCTGGGGCTGATATTTTTAGTGATCACAATCTAATTGCGATGAAATGCCAACTAAAATTTAAAAAACTAATAAAAAAGGGAGGGTCGCGAAAAAACTGGGATATATCTAAATTAAAAAATAGGGAAACTCAAAAACTCTTCGAAAACGTAATGAATAAGAAACTGGAAGAAAAAACACCCACAAATAATAGAAGATGAAATCGAACAAGAATGGAATGATATGAAATCAAGCCTGACCGAAACAGCCAACGAAGTCGACTCAATCAAAGAAAAACAGGTTAAAAAGCCATGGGTAACAGACGAAATACGCAGCTGATTGACGAACGAAGAAAATTTAAGAACAGAAAAGACGAAGAAGGGAAAGAAACATATAAAAAATTAAGATGGAAAGTTATAAGAGAATGTAGAAAAAGCAAAAGAAAAAATGATTCAAGAAAAATGTAAAGAAGTCAACGAAAATCTAGTATTGGGAAAAGTTGATGTAGCCTATAGGGCAATAAAAAGAAATTTTCAAGAAGACAAGCCAAAAGCAAGAACATAAGAGATAAAGGAGGCCACATTATTCTAAACGAAAACGAACAGGCAAATAGATGGAAGGAACACCTAGAAGAACTCTATGGAGAAGAAAAACAATGAACCCAATAGAAGAAGAAGAATCTGTGGACGAAAACGAATTAGGAGACCCCATACTCAGGTCAGAATTCGAGACAGCTTTGAAGGAACTAAAAAATAATAGAGCACCCGGAATAGACAATATACAAGCT